>CM021717.1:7783065-7937337 GCA_011074415.1 Stictonetta naevosa | reverse complement strand
CCCCCCCCCCTTGTCTCCCCCTTGTCCCCTTTGTCCTCCCCCGTCCCCACCGTCCCTGTCCCCCCCGTGGGGTGCTTCCTGCGTGGGGGCTTCAGCCCCAACCCCCCCACCCCGGGTGAACTTTTAATGTGAAATCGCCTGTCACTTTGTCACTTTCGCCTCCGGTCCTGCCCAGGTAAGTGCCGGGTTTTTCTTGTTCTTAAGGCGAGTTTAAAGCCCGGCTCTCCAGCCGGGGCCGATTTTCGTGGGGGTTTACTTTGCTCGTGGAAATAAACCTAAGGCGGAATGCGGCGCTGAGCAGCTTGCCCCGCCAGGCTGTGTGCGATGGGCAGGAGAAGCTTTCTGCTCAGAACCCCTCTGCCAGAACCCGCTACAAAGAGAGGCTCGGGGAATGTTTGTAAAGGGCTCTGGTCCCTGCGACTAGGCCCCGAGTCAGGAGGTAAATACTGCAGGGATCAGCAGGAAAGTGGGGTGGCGAGCGTGCCTGCCTGCGTTTTGTTTCCAGCGTTGGACAGCATCCCCCGGCGAATTGGCTTCCCTCCCCCTGAAGTTTTTTTGGGGGGTGTGGAGTGAAAAGACGTGCTTGGTGAAATGCGGTGTTATCCTGGAACGGTGTCGCAGGCTGTGCCGGGGACGGTCAGGAGTGTGCGTCGCTGTTTGTTGGTGGTAACGACTTACATTTTAACATGGAAGCGTAGGGGTTATTTATTTATTTTGGTTAAGAGCAGCTTCAGCTGTGTGATGTGTGTGTTCTTTAAGAAGCGCGTTCCCTGTGTATAAGCATTTTGCTGCTCTCACTTTCAGTTTTGAGGTGGGAAAACCGAGCCCTTTTATGATCAGTTTAGCTCCATTGTTTTCTTGAGCTTCCGGCAAGAATCATTCCTTCCCTGACCACAAATAATATTGCCTAAATCATGGGACTGTTGACGTTACAGATTTGTTTGGGTCAAGTGAAACCTCTGAAGAATGAAGAGTGCTGTGGAGGGACATACCCTCTGCTGGGTGTTTCTGGCTAGCTTGCGATACTCTGTAATTCCAGCATGTGCTTTATTTAGGAAAACAGCGCAAAGGTGCTGTCATTACCAAGTCAGCAGGGTGGTGGTGAGTAAAACTGTTGCTCAGGGGGAATTTGCTCACTTCGGAGCCTTGTGCCAAGAGTTACAGGGGGAACGCTGGCCAGTGTGCACATGGGGTGTCGGTGCTCAGCCGATCCAGCAAGGTTCTGGTTTGTCTGGGAAGAGCCTTGTCCGTGCGGGACGCGGCGCTGGTTGCCTTGACAGTTAAATGGCCGAACTTGGCCTGGGACCGGGAGCGCGCTAGGCTTTCTGCAGCACTTCATTTTCAAGTCATCATTAGAAGAACCATGGAGGGATCCGAATGCTTCTCCGACATCACCGAGGGCGAGCTTGGTGGTGGTTTGCCGGAGCGGCGGCGCGGTCACAGCTAGGCAGGAGAGCTGTTGCTTTTGGTGAGTTTTGTCACTACACGCCTTGCGCGCACGGGGGAAGAAGCCTCGGCTGACCTCTGAGAGCAACCCTGAAGGAAGAGGCGTGCGGGGAACGGGTGTTCCCTAAAGGAGCGGTGACGGTGTGGCAGCGTGTCGCCTCGCCTGGAGCCACCTGGGTGCCCAGAGCAGGAGGGGGAGAGGAACCAAGCACCGGGTAGCGAGGACAAGTCAGGGGTAGGGATGCGGGCAGGTCAGTGTGATGGGGCTGTTCTTCCTTGTAGCCGTGCCTGTTTTGGAAACACCGTGTTTGACCGGTGCCGCTCCTTAACTCTTAAATAATCAGTCCATGCAGTGTATCCAAACGCCGTGTTCGTGGTGCCTTTTCAGTGAGCTGTGTTCAGGTGTCCTGGCTGGTTTTCCCTCCGCCGAAAGCTGTGCGTGCTTCCAGGTAGCAAACCAAAGCTGTTACCTTTTGTCAGCAGCGCTGCAGAAGTGAGGCTTCGGGAGCATAGTTCATCTGCACTTTACTGAAGTGCGGAGGGTCATCTGAGTTCAGCCTTATTTTTAGCTCTGTTTGGTTTTTTTCTGTTTTGGTACGACTGTTGAGACAGCATTACCCCACAGCAGATAAACTGTAGCTGCAGGTTTCTCCTGGCAACTCGGAGTGCACGGCAAGGTCCCGGTGTCTCCTCCTCACAGCAGCACAAGTAATGTCGAGCCAAATGATCGTTGTGTGTTAGTGGGTAGACTGGGGCTCAGACTTGGGCTTTATAAACTACAGCTTCTTCCACATGGTGAACTTCGTGTCTGTGGAGACACACGGGGTTTCGGTACGTGGTACATCATGAAATTAAATGTACGAGTGAAAAAGAAGAATTGGGTAAGAGAGAAGTGGCCAGGAAAGAGGACGGCTTACGTGAAGTGCGTTTGTAGAAAGGGATTAACAAGGGAAAAGAAAAATTTGGGGGAAGAGATTTAAAATCAATTTTCTGAAGGAAAGCAAAGCTGAAGGGTGATGGACATGAAGAGCAGGAATGTTTTGATGGGAGTTTCATTCTGTTACATGCTGACTGGGAAGTTACTGGAGCTGCTGTAAGACAAGAGAGCTTGGAATAATTTCTGTATCACGGCGGCTTCGAGAAATTAACCTTTCCATGTAAAAGTAAGTTGGGTGCCTTTGTGGCTTTGGCGATGGTGAGTAGTCAGTCAAACCTGATTTTGGGCAGAAGTTGTGCTCAGAGTTGTCGGTGTGAACAGAACTCCCAGCCCTGTTCTGACCCTGCCTGGGGGGGACAGCGAGGGTGCCCGCGTGCCACGGTGGGGAGCCGTGCCGGGGCTCTGATAGAGGCTAACGGCACGCCTGCCCCCTTCCAGGCTGCCTCCGAGCAGTAAGATCCACACGAAGCCGATTGTTCCGTAGCAGGACTTCTTCCACCGAAACGCAGAATGCCGAAGGTACGCTGCAGGCTTTCTGGGGGCCTTGGCAGTTTTAACTTGATGCTAGTTCTGTGCGTTAAGTCACACAGTGCTGCTCTGCGCTCCTGCGCGCTCCCACTTACGCGTTTCCTGAGGTATCTTTTGTGCGTGTTATAATAAGCTGTTCTTTAAAAAGTCCCCATGCTGTGAATAAATTTTGTGGATCGATATAATCAGGTCACCAGTGTCTTCCTAGCCTAGACATCAGCAAACACTGCGCTATAAAGGACAAACTGATTGATTTATGCTGAGCTCGGGTAGCGTTGCATGCCTGCTGGCCCTTCAGGGTTAATTTACAGCGTACCTTGCAGCCAAATTAGAGCCATCTTGGCCTCTGTGCTGGTGTCTGTAGGCTTTTGTTTTCTTTCCCAAACTTCCTTGCATTTGGAGGGAGTTCAGCTTCCTGGTTCTTGATGCTCTCCGTGCAGGCACCGGTAAGCCTGACCTTAACGTAGCGCTGTAGCTGTTGGCTGTGGGCCTGGCTCTCCCTCAGCCCGGGTGTTTTTCGGGTTATTGCAGCAGGGCATCGCGGCAGCTTCGGGGTGGGTTTTTAAGCAACAGTTGTTTAAAAATTTCTTTCTCTTCCCTTACAGCCCTCCATCCCACCCCTTTGCTTCTGTTTCTGAGAAGTGGAGAGGAAGGGTCAGCATTTTTGTGTGTGTGTGAAGTTCAACGTAGCCGTGCACGGACACTTGGGTTTTGCTGGTGTTTCCTCGGTGACTGAACGTCTGCTTTTGTTTTTGCAAGGAGCTTTAGCTGACTGCGCTGCAGTCCCTCGCAGAAAGCGGCACGCAGGCGGTACGTGGCACCGCTCCGCATGGGAGCAGAGGATTGCGGCGGCTTCCCAAAAGCCTGGGAGAACAGCAAGAAATACAGGATCGCTTTCAGGAGCGTCAGAGATCTGTGTGAAGTCGGGGTGAGGTTCTGGCAACGCTTACCTGGTGTTCGGACGCGTGCCAGGTTGTGCCGTTGCAGTAGGACTGCGCTGGTAATCTTCTAGTTAAATTAGGGCTGCTAACGAGGGCTTGGCTGCGTTGGCTTTTCTCTCTTCTGTGCTCATAGCTTAGTGAGCAGAGAGTTGAGCGGAGGGTGGGAGGAGAAGCGGCCTGAGAACTTCCCCGGGGAGAGCATTGTCGGCGTGCCCTGCGGGAGAGCGGGCGCTGGGCGCTGGCAGCCCCTGGGAGCTCGGCGCCGCCTTTGCTCGCCGTGTACTTCTGTCCCGAGTGGCTTTTTTCCAGATGTGTGATGCAATGTCTTCGGGCGCTCTCTGGGGTTTATCTGTTGAGGACTTTGAAGATCAAGGCGCAGGGATTAGGCAGGCAGCGGGAGCTGCTTGGGCATACCGGTTGTCGATGAAGGTCGTGACTGTGTGCGAACCGCCGTGCCTCCCTGCCCCTCCGGCGGATCAGCTCCGGCTGCTGCGCTGCTTCTGTGCTGAACTGGAGCTGAAATGACGGCAGGATCAGAAGTGCCCTTCCAAATGCCAGTCACAGGTGCTTTTGAAGAATGGTGTTGGGAGCACTGTGGTCCTGAAAAGGAAGGAGTGGTGAGAGGCTGAAGGATCCAGGCTGGGACCAGAGATGTTCCCTGCTTTCCGCTTCAGGTACAAGCCCTGAGTTCAGGGGCAAACTTTCTGAAATCTCAGCTGGGTGAAGGGACACAAGGGACTCCTGTTGCCCGAGAAATGTTTCTGTTTTAAAAATGTGTGACTCCGTGGAGACCTTATATCTTGGGAGGGGATGCAGCAGGAGAGAAGCTTCACAAAGGCTTCTGTCACTGCCGTGATAGTGGTTGTCTTGCAGAGGAGGAACGGGCACGAGCTTGTGAGCGTATTGCCAAAAAGTAAGTGCTTTTAGACTTCTCTGCCATCTCCCTTGTTGATGATCCCCAGCCTTGGCACATCTTAGCATTCTTTTGAGCAGAAATAGCTTTAATTTCTTTAATGACAAAAGCTAATCATGTTATAGTGCAGATATGTCACTTCACTGGCTTTGTAAGATTTTATGGTGAAATGTCTTGGAGAAAACCATTCTTCCAAAAGCGTGATTTGAAACAACTTATTTTCCTCTCATGTTTGGAGCCATGATTGTATTTGTTCTCTGGCAGAAGTCTGCAGGAGGTTACTTTAGTCACTTACAGATCTATATTTTAACACGCAGTACTGATCTTGGAACACGGTTTGTATTTTTATCCATGGTAGTAACTTGATTAAGTTGAGTAAGTACTAGGAGCCTTAGGACAACTAACCTCCCTTTTCAGTGTCGGGAAGTAGAAGGATTTTCATCCGTGTGTATGGGTTCTGTCCGTCATCGTGTGAGGCCTGAAAGGCTCTTCCATGTCGCTAGCTAACATGGGCTGTGTCGGGCTAGTGCGTTTGCTCCGTTGTGTCGTAGGAAGAGTTAGCAGTGAAGGTCTCCCTTTGGAAGTTGTGGGTGACCCGTATTTTCTTTTTCTCCCTAATGCAGCAATTTCAGGGCAGGTCAACTGTCAAGTTCAGCAGTGTGTAAATTGTCTAATATGACTGAAGTTACTGGAATTTTCACTCTGGGGAATTAGAGATGGGTCCTCCATTGTTTTACAGGCCTTTCTTTAGTAGGATGCCTTTGTCCATGACTTCACGTCCGTTTGCAATTGCAAAGGCTTTCCTGGAATGAATGGGGAGGAGAAAACGGGCGTTTGTTCTGGGGCACGAGGTGCAGGTGGAGCAGTGGCGTGGCCCCTGCTCTGGAGGGGCTGGTGTTTCTGTTCTTCAGGGAGCACAGTTGGTGTGAGTTCCCGTATTCAGCGTTGTGCACTTCGAGGTGGTTCCAGGAACTTCTCACACGCAGCTTTCCTTTCCAGGCTGCGGGCTTTGTTTTGCCTCCCAAATAGGGAAGGATGGAAGAAGAAAATAGAATGGATTCTTAAAAAAGAAAAGGATCAATGGGAGGAGAGCAGAATAAGCTTTTAGGCTAGCAAAATTTTCTAGTACGTGTTATTCTTATGTTTTATTATATACCTTTAGAAGATGTCCCAGAGCATGCTCTCTCTTCATAGTAGGTGATGGCATGTTGTTGCTGATGGGACTAGAGTCAAATTGCTGCTGGACACATAACTAGGTTAAGGGGACACTATTTTTTCTGTTCCTGAAAGGAAAATTACACGTTCTCTCTTCTTATGGTACCTTAAGAATTGTTGTTGCCTGTTTGCTGTGTAGTCACCCGAGATGGGCAGAAACAGGCTAGTTTCCTACACAGAGGAAAACTCTAAGGCTTCCCTGGACCGTATCCTGTTTAAATCAGCTGTGCTACCAAAAATAATACTTTCTGCTGTTGGTTGTAACACCTCTGAGTATCCTTTATCTGGATGAGATCTGAAATATTACTAGAGTTTTGAGCATGCCTGACAAAAAGCAGAGTGGCTTCTCAGCTGCACATCTTGGAAGAAAGACGCGTGTTTGATCCTCGACCGATACCAGTAGCGTTCTCCAAAGCTGTCAGGGATGTGTTGCAATGGGTTAGGACTTGCCTAGGTGCAGCTGCTCCTCTCCCCGTGGTTGGACACGGCAGGAATGAGACTTGCTGTGGAGAAGGGGCGTCCTCGTGGGAAGAGCTGGGCGAGAGCCACCGTGGGGACGACCACCGCGCTCAGCGGGTGAGTGGGCTTCACCTGGCACCCGCTCCGGGCCGTGGGGTAGGAAAAGGCGCCTTGCTGCTGCTCCTTGGGTGTCCTTGATGCTGTGAAAGCACTGAACAAAGAGGAGTTAATGCGGTTAAAGATCTTAATTAACTAATACAGGTTTTCCTGAGTTTGGGAAGCCTTTGCCAGTTGGAACCTAATAAACATTGCACTGACTCTGTCACGTTGCCAAATAATGATTGTGCATTTGTTTGTGTTTCTGTTTGATTTACACGTGAGAGTGACTCTGGGCGAGTTGCTGAATTCCTAAGGTCTGAATGCCCGTGTTGCCAGTGGCTTTTGAGAATGCATTTGAACTAATGCTGTGGCTGCACCTGTGGTGGTCTGAAAAAGAGATTTCCCTCTCCTAGGCGTTATTAAGGAGTCGTAGAAGTTGCTGTGCCTTGAAACTGGTGTTTTTCTGAGCTTATTTTGTTCTTTCACTGAAAAGCAAAAATGACAGAAGTCTTCAGTCTTTTCAGACTAAGCAGGGGAGACTGCCTATAAGAATGAGAGTGTTTTTTTTTTTTTTAGTGATACTACTTACAGCTTTGTTTTCTTAGTCAGTCACTGTTTTTGAAAGGCTCCTGACTTCCTCAGGAAAGAAATGTCTAAAAATGTGTATTCCACCTCAGCAGTGAGACCTCGCCCTTCTGGCCTTGGACTATGGTAAGCACTTCTACAGAATTGTCAAGCCTGAACTGAAATTCAGGTTGAAATCTCACCTGAAAACTTTCTGAGAGTCTTTAATCTTGTTTGTGATGTACATCGTGCTCCAGGCTTGACACTGGGCACCTTGTCTAGCAGCATTCAGCTGGTAAATTGGGCAGGCCCGATACGTATGTTATATTTGAAAGGGAACTTGGCAGCGTACTATAGCTGAGGGTAGATAATCTATACCATTTATCTGGGCGGAAGTCAAGGACCAAAATCAAAAAGCACTTAAAGCATGTTTGTTGTGACTTTTAATGTGAAATTCATGGTGCTTCGTAAGCTCTGGAGTGTGCAGGGACAGCGATTTCAGGAGCTGGTGATTCATGCCCAATTTTAGCATGGTGAGGCTCATGTAGAAGGTTCTTTTGGACGTACTATTTTGTGAGCTGCTGAGACATCTTAGGAGTTCAGCTTGCTCTAGAATTTATGGTTAGCTTCAGTTTGTGGCATCCTGTCTTCCCAGTGCTTATGCAAATATAGGTACTAGTTACTGGATGGTCTTTCTTCAAATACTCCGCTCTTCTGGCCGCTGCATTTTTTGTTCTAGATTTGTAAAATGCAAATAATTCAGCTGTCAACCTGTTTGTAACTTAGCCTTTACGTTTTCCTCCGGTAAAGGTGTTTTAAAGTCAATTTCAAAGTGCTTTTATGTCTGGCTCTTCAAAAGAAAAAGATGTAATTTTTGTTGATATGCAAATATTGCAAACTAAATTTTTGGGATGTTCTGTGAGCTTAAGCTGTTCAGCTTAATTGTATTGATTACATTTCCATAAACCTTTTCTTAATTAAAAAGTTAGTCTGCACAAATAAACTCCTTAATGTTTAAATATTTGGTTCTGGGCTTGCGTACCAAGTTTAGTTTGATGTGATTCCCATTCAGCCCCCCCAGGACGGAGCATCTGGTTGTGCTGCCTGTGGCAGCAGTACCTGGCGTTGCAGGCAGTCACCAGAACAATTGTTGCTGGTGCTTGGCACGGTCCCCATCTCTTCTTGCTGAAGCCAAAGCACACTTTATCCACTCAGGCTGACGTTAAGATCATTAAATAAATGAATGAATTGTGCTGTCACCAGATTCCAATCCTGGCAGACTAAGAACATGTGAATTTTATAGCCCGGACCTCTGTCCAGAATGTCTTACTGAATGGCCTGGATGTCAGTAGTGGGAATAGTCAGCAAACGCCTTCTAGTAGAGTGGGTATGCCTTAATGAGAATTATGGTGGTGAGTGGTGTAAAAGCCTGAATTTACTAGACATCTGATCATCCAAGATGAGTATTAATCAGCCTGTGAAGTGCATGTAAAAAGAAACCGGAGCACCGCAATAAACCAAGCGAGCGCAGGAGAACCGAGGCGGGCAGGGAGCTGTTCCTCTGCTGGCGGTGCGGGTCTGGCTCCGATTTATTAGGGAAGCGGTGAAAGCAGAGGTAACTGCCAGCCTCTGGGGAGCTGGAGGGCTCACTGGTCTCACTGTCTCTGACTCAAAGGTCGCTCAGGATCTGAAGGTCTCAGGGCAGGCTGCTGAGCTTCCCCCCGCAGGAGGAGAAAGCTGAAAATGCTTCCTTAGGGGAGAAGAGCTTGCATGCCAGCCTTGGGTTGCTCTTCTTTGTGGTCTAGCTCCATCCCCGGTTTCATGATTTTGGACTTAGGACAGTGTTTTTCCTTAGGAGTAGGGGACATAAAAGATCTTTAACTTCCCTGCCTGTTGCAGATAGGTCAAAAATGTTCCTGGTTTGCACAGGGAAAAGTGCAAGTGGGGTTGGACCGGACGTATCCCCATCCTGCTGGTACTGCAGTCCCAGAGTGTCTTCTGGGTTTGGGATCTCCTAAAATCCACAGCTGTCGGACCGGAACGGCGTGGGGTGCGGCATGAGATGCCACCAGGAGCAGGGGTAGCTGCTCACCGCAGCTGAGTGGCTTTGCCTGGATGCACGGCGTGGTCCTGGTGGCCCCGTGGGAGCCGTGGCCGACGACACGCGATGCTCCGAGCGGTGCTTCACGTGGGCTCTGAGACGGCAGGGTTGCTCGTGGCACTTAGCGTGTCCTTTAGCTGTAGCAAGAGGAATGCTAAAAGCTTCAATTCCTGCTGGGCTGGAGAGCCTTGCATTACGACGAGTTTAACACAAATTTGAGGGGCGATTCTGAAGACTAACGGCAGTGTTTGCCTGCAGGTGCTTTTCGTCAAGCACCCTATAGAGGTGTGCGTGAAGTACGCAGCTGAGAGTCCTTGGGTGGAAAAATTGAATGAGTGAAGCATTGGACCAAAGAGCCCCAGAGCTCCTGCCCACCCTGTATCACTCTTTGAACTATGGCTTTTGTGCAGCAGGGTAAGATGCATCGCTCTGTCTTCCCTAGCTGCCTGTGTTTTCAGGACTTCATTTTGTATGACATGGGATTTTAACTCGGGAGAAGTCATAAGCTCTGCATGTGGCAAGAGGGCGCTTATGATTTCATTTCGTTTTGATAAACCACTGAAATAAAGATTATGGGGGGGAAATCGCGAGGCGTTACAAAATTGGGAGTTGAAATGAGCGTTACTGCTCTCAAGGAGCACACTTCTTGAATTCGTTGCTCAGATCACGGAAGGACAATCAGTCTGGGTGACAACACCGCTGTCACCGCCATGCTTCCTGACAGATTGACCAGCAGAGCATTAAATTTTCCCATGAAGTCACAGTGTGAAGTATTAGAGACACGGTAGGAAACACAGCCTAGTGAATGAGACAGTACACCACGAGGCTGCTTGATATTCATGCTCGTCACGCAGCTGGAACGCGGGGCTGGGGATGCAGGGTGGCTGTCCCCGAGCCCCCAGGGGCGCAAGCAGCGGCCGTCCCTGTAGAGAAAAGAGGCAAGCACGTGTGGTAGCCTCGTCAGCTGGAGTGGCTCGTTTGTGTTTTTAGGGTACGAGGTTGGAGGTGAGTGGGCTGGGGGCAGTTCTGTGCTCATGGAATGCACAGGAGGATAAAACTGAGGGAGCCGTGTTTCAGTAAATGACAGAAAACAGTGTTGAAAGACTTGGTTGAAATTTAGATTCCCAGGTGAAAATCGCCATGAGTGAGTGCCGTGGTTCTTATGTCTGGAACTTTTTTTCCCCCTTCTGCTCCTGTAACAACATGCCCCCAGATGCAGATAATGGCTGTGCAAAAGGGAAGCTGGAGACATAAGGTTTTACTTTGAGTTCAGTGACTGCAATACCTGTGGTGAAGTTTGTTGCAGGCTGCAAGCTGAATAAAGGCCAAGAAACAGCTTGGTCAGAGGAAGGCTTTTCTCTAGACTCTCTAGAAAACCAGAGAGGCGTTTTTCTGGTTATTGGTTTTAATTTTCTTCTTTCTCCAGGGGTATCTAATAATCTCCCCTTGGAAAGGGAAAATGTGATATCTCTCTCTACAGCTTGATATTGCCCTTACTAGCAGAACCATTCCTGTTTCGTGGGACGAGGCAGGATGCCTCCTGGTCTGTCCTCCTCGGCCAGTCGTACAGCTGCGGCACCTGGCCCTCTTCCCTTTCTCTGTTTGGACTTCGGCGTTCTTAACTAGGTATGTGTTTGCAGTACAAACTCAGTTTAGAAATAACTGTGTGTTAAGTAACTGTTCTGAAGGAGGGAAAAAAAAACACAACGCAAAGCAAACAGTCCCAATCTTCTCTTGCTGGCGAGGCTGCCGGGAGCAGCGGCCCTGCTCTGGCAGCCTGGTGGAAGCCGTCCTCCCCAACACACCAACAGCGGGTCTGGGCTGCCCGGCCCAGCACGCGGAGCCCGTTCATGAAGCTACCTCGCAGCAGCTCACAAACAGCATCTAAGCAGGTCAGAGCCTCTTTGCCAGCATGCGTGCAGCTGGTATCGGGCCAGGAACTGCTGTTTCAGCTGCCAGTCGGGGGACAGAAGTATGCTAAATTGGGGATTTTTTTCTGAGGTGTGCTTTGGTTTCCATGAGATACTGCGTGTTTTGCATATGGTGTGAATTGTTTAACCCCAATGATTAAGATTGAAATACAGAAGTACTTCACAATAACCAGCCTCGATGTTCTGTCAGCAGTTGTGGTACGGAACGTGAGACGTAGATGATGGCTATGGCTTCAGCTCTGCTGCCATGTGTGGGGCGTTTCAGTGAAATACATCTTTTTTCCTGCCAAACTAGATGGATGCAGGCTTCTGCTGCAGCCAGAGGTCTAGAGGACAGCTGGAGAACTGCACTAGTTAGTTCGGGAATACGCCAAAATTTTCTCCACTGCACCCTTCCGTTTGCTTCCATCTTTAAATGTTTCAGACAGGGATCGCTTCTCCGGAGCTGCTCAGGGAGGAATCTGATGTTTTTTAAGCTGGCAAAACAGGGAGGTGTGGTTAGCACTGACTGGGGTGGTGGTTATCAGCTGGGGCAGAAACGTCTTCAGCGAGCGGCAGCTGGAGCACTATTTTGGCAGCCTCTTATGTCCCTCGTCTCTGGAGGGGAGTTTGCTGTGTGCGGTTGCCTCTATTGTGCATGCCTGGGGGTCCTGGGAGCTAGCATTTCCCTGCTAAACTGTTCCTCACGTAAATATGGTTTTTAACACTTCCCAAATGCTTGGTAGCCAGAGGCTGGTCTAAAAGAGCCTTGTTGGGAAAAGCAATGTTAGGATCTCTCTCTCTTTCAGGTAATGTTTTTTGTTCTCCTTCTGTTGTAGTTAACTGCAAAAATAAATGCAGTTAACAGTATCCAAAAGAGTTTTTCTTGCGGCACCATGCTGAGAAATGCCTTGTTCGTGATGCTTCCTTCCCTCCAAGCTTGGTTCGTTTTTAGATGCTGAAGGGCATTCTGAGACTCTGTTTTAACTTCATTTCACATCATGTTTATATGGAACAGACAAAAAAAATCCAGTGCTTTGCCAAATATTTTTGGAAAGAACAAGCTTTGTGGATAATCGTTTTCATGTTCTACCTGCTCCTTGGTGTGTTAAAGCTACAGAAGAATCTTCTCTACCCTGAATAAAGGCTTTGAGAGATTAGCCTTCAAGTAGTCACTTGAGGCAGGTTGATTAAGAAATACACTCAATGTTAGATTAAATCAAGATTTGATTAATGGAGTTACAATTGACTGTCACTCCTGTAATCCAGTTATTTTTAGGTTGGGATCGGTATGTGCCACTCCCCTAGTTGTCTGTACCACTGCTCTGAAGGCGGACTGATCAAAATGCCGTGCGACAGCGTGGAGCTTCGCCAGTTCTGTACTGCAGCTTCATCCCATTAACACGTGCGTTTCTAAATGCATTGCGCCAAAACTGGGCGACCCGGAGCAAAGCAATTCACAGCAGAGCACTGAGGGTTGTTGCCCAA
Organism: Stictonetta naevosa; assembly: GCA_011074415.1. Classification (NCBI taxonomy): domain Eukaryota; kingdom Metazoa; phylum Chordata; class Aves; order Anseriformes; family Anatidae; genus Stictonetta; species Stictonetta naevosa. Next base: position 7,924,736 of record CM021717.1, on the reverse strand, counting down.
AATACAGCTCAGATATGTAAGTAGAAACAACGTGCCTGTATGGATGGCGGGGCTTGAGGTCTTTTTTGTGTTCAAAAAACATTTGGAATCGTGTTGGGGAGGAGCTCGGTGAGTCACCGCACGTGCAATTTTAGCTCTTGGATATCTTCAAAGAAAAAAGCGTGGGTGTGAAATACCGTCAGACCTCTCTTGAAGAACAAGAAACTCGCCGGACAAATTCTCCCAAGATCTCCCTTGGACAGCACGCTCCTCAGGCCTGCCTCCTCTCCAAACACCATGGCGAGTGTTGCAGCCTGAGTCGCTGGGTCCTGAGCTCGTTGCATGCGCTGGCTCCAGCCGAGTGCCTCGGGAGCGGCATTTGTGAAACGAGATCCCAGCTCTCCCTGCTGGAAAACCATCCCTTGGTATCTCGCAAGGGGTGGGTGTTGTGGCTGGGGTTTAGCTGTGTGTTTTCTCTTTCCGAAACGTGAGAACAGAACCATTTCTTTGCTGTAGCTTTACGTTACCAGCTTAGGAAAACAGGAGGTTTTATCTGCATTGAGGCCTAAATGATAGCTGTGAACCAGGAGCGATGGAGGAATTAAAGATGCAGAAGAAATGCTTAATTTGAGGGCCCAGGATCAAGGCAGCTTTTGAAGGAGTCTTCTGGTGAATTGCCGAGGAGTCTGTTATGAGGTGTTCCAGGACCAGTGACCTGAAGGCTTTCACCGGGTCGCCGTTCGCTCCGAGGTTGCCCTGGGGAAGCAGTACAGAGGAATTGCTGAGGCTGTTTGCTGCTCACCATGGCTCGCGAAAAACCCGGTTGCAGAGGATCAGGTGGAGGGAATGGGGCTTTCTGCATGGGAGGTGAATGAGCCTTAAAGGAGCTTCCTTACTTCATTGACGTGCTCGGATTCTGCAGAGAGAACCAGGACACCTGATTTGCTAAATTCCCCTTAAGAACAGGGAAACCACAACAAAATGGTCTTTCCACGGACTCAGAAGTGGTTTGCCCTACGAATAAGTCAGCAGCACGTGTGCCTGGCAAGCACTCTGTGGTAACATCACTCTGGTTGTGCCTGGTGGTAATAGCAACTTCCCCCTAGAAACCTTTTGTGCCGATGTGGGCAGAAAAAGGGCAAAGTTTGCATGGGGTTAATAGCGCGGTGCTTTAAAGCCAAGGGGTTTTTAACCATAACCTGGACCTGTGGCTTTCTGTGCGTTATTCCCCACCTTCCCAGGCTGGGCTTCTCCTTGCCGTGTCCACTGGTCGGTTGGCTTTGCTTTTGTTTCCTGGGCTGTTGTGTCGCTGTGACCCCACCGAACGCAGCTCCCACGGGGCCCCCAGCGCGGCAGGCTGAGGCGGCGCAAGCCCCTGGAGCCGGGGGCGGTCTCTTGTTTTCCCCGCCATGGGGAGAAGTGCTTGCAGGGGTTCCGGGTGGGTGTTCCTGCGTGGTGCCAGGGGACGGTGTGTTATTCTGAAAGAACATCCCAATCTCGGAGCAGACCCGGGCAGCTGCAAAACGCGACTGAATCTGAATGAATGAACCGATTAAAATCTCCGTACCAGAAGTGTGCGCAGCCTCCCTTACAGCTCATGGCTCAGTAAAAGCAAGGAACATAAAAACAGGAAACCTCTACTGACAGCGCTTTGAAGAGACTCGCTTGGTTGACACCTCTCGCAGCCATGGTGTTTGTCCCTTGAAGCCCATTTATGTGGGGTTTGTCTGGGCCGTATGCAGAACACGCCATCTCGCAGCCGGAGCGTTTGTCCTGAGAGCAGCAAAGAGCCCCCAGGCTGGGGCCTGAACCTACCTGGTCTGGGGCAGACGCACTTGTAGCTCTTTTACTGGCCTTGATAAACGTAATGAGGCTCTTTGTCTCCTTTTTCTTAGGTCTTCGTCTTTTTTTTCCACATGAATATTCAAGTATAAACGGCATCGTGTAGCTCTTACGTGCTGTGTAATGGAGTACCTCTTCTGCTTTTTTTCTTAGCTGCTTTATTGAGTAACTTTTATTATAGATTGTTTGATTTCTAGATGCTGGCATTTCATTACTGCGTCTCAAAAAGCATGTTATCTTTGATCAGGGCTTCTGGACTGCACAAAGCTGAGTTAAGTGGAACAAATATTTACATCTTGATTTACCTGAAGACAGAGTGTACTTTCATGCAGACATTATTGATGTTCTTGGTCTATGGTGGTAACGTGAAAGCTTTGGAGTAAAGAGGCTTTATTTAAGTCACTGCCTGATGCATGCTGTGTTCAGGAATATAAATAAATAAATAAAACGTACCCCGCTGCATTTCGTTCTTAATCATCAGTGCAGCAGTCCTTCGCTTAGGGTGGTAGAAGTCCCATCAATATGTCATCTCTGCCTGTAATGCCAGATGTGCAAACTGAAATCCAAGTCACTGCTAATCAGAAATAGGGTGCTTTTTCTGTTGTTTTGTTTTAATGAGCTGTGATTCTTTGTTTCTTCTCAATTTATATGTTTCTTTAAACTTTGGTTTCAAGCTTGCATATTGTAGCAGTTGCTGCCTTTGCAAGCATTTCTAGCAAGCCCAGAATTACCTGGATTTAGGTTGGGTGACTTTCTTTTGTTGCTTTTTCTGCTTTTCTGTTCTCATTGCCTTCTTTGTGGGTGTTCAGTAATTGGACAGCTGGAGTTCAGAGCCTGCAGCACCCTGGCATTAAAAAAAAGAAGGGGGGAAAAAAAAGATATAAGCACAAGCTACAAAATCCCACTTCTGCAGCAGCCACAGGTACTCTGCAGCTTGCAGCGTTTTGCTTTTAAGTTCCTCTTCCCCGCTTCACGATGTTGCTCTTCTCCACCTGTGAAGAAAGAAAGGAGGCAGAAATCTCAGCTGTGGGCTGTGTGGGTCTGGTTCATGCCGTGGATCCTCCCTCTGGAGGCATCAGTGCCCCGCTCGCACGCAGGATGCCCAAAGGGCCGTGACTTCTTGCCTGGGTGGCTATTTCTACTGAGACCTTCCAGCATTTGCCAGTGAACCTGCAGGTCAGCTCTTCCAAAAGGATCTTTATCTTAATGGTTAAAAACGGGAGTCCTTGCTGCATTGAAAAACCTGAAAGGAAACAGCACCCTGTGCGAACTGTGGCTTTGTGCGTACTTAGGTAATGGGCTATCAATCATATTTAATTAAGACTGTGGTAACCGCAGAGTTTTACTCCCTTTTAGTTCAGCTACGACATGGGGGAAAAAAGTTTTATCTTTACAAGCTGCTCTTGCAGAAGCTATTGCTGTGATTGCAGTTAAGCCCTTGTCTTTAAGGCAAAGAAATTAGTTTGCTTCTTTTTATAAAGAAAGTTCTTGCCCCTTGGCCAACTCCAGAAATAGCAGTGGAGTCCCCAGAAGCGAAGCATGCGCGCCTCAAAGCAGCAGTGTCGGTCAGCGCGCTTCGTGCTGCGGAAGGGCAGGATTCCGCCAACTTTGTCTCTCGTGTAGTGCTCTCACGTCAGCCTGCTGTAGGAAAATGGAGCCCGTGCTCAGGTTTCCTTTGAGCCTCTGCGTCCTGTGCTCGTGCTTGAGGCCCGCGGGCATGCAGGAGCTCCTTCTGGAGCGGGTTCGTGCAGCGGCCGCCCTGCTGTCCCCTTGCTTCCTGTGGCTAGGTGCAGGATTGCCGGAGGGGAGGAAACTCAAACTTTGTTGTTTGCCTGTTTCCTTTGTATGGTTATGCATGAAGCCCACGGAAGAAACTTTTCCGGGGTTCTGCCAGCAGCAAAATCTTGGCTCCGCAATGGTCAAGGGTTCAGCAGCAGGGAGAGATCAGACTGCACGCTTTCCTCCGCCGGGACCAGCACGCGGCGAGCGCCCGGCGCGGGAGAGAAAAGGAGCGAGCCTGCATGCGTGTGTTCACCGCTGATGGTTTTTGTAGCAGAGTGTTCCTGCTGCTCGGGGCACGCCGTTCACCAGCAGCACTGAAGGTACATCCGCATCGTAAGCCAAGCAGGGAGCCCGGCCTTGTGGTCAAATGGGAACGGGCTCCTGGCTCCTGTGGCCGTGCAGCCAAGGCGAGGAGCCTGGGTGTGCCTGTGCCTCAACACTGGGGGGAAGAAACCCCCCCAGCAAGCATCAGTCCCCTCAAGATAACGCTCGCCTTCATCGCTCCGTGCTCCCAGCTGGTGGCCGTGTGTTAAATGGCGTGCTCGTGCTGGCGTGGACCCTTCTTCGGTGTTTGCGAGGGATTTTGGCTAGCTGCAGAGCGCTGCAGAGCGTTTATGGTCACGCTAAAAAAAACGAGGAGCGAGCTGTTGGGTTTGTTTGGTGAAATCAATATTAAATTTAGTTTCTTTCGAACTGTGAAAGGCATGCATGCTTTGTAGTGTGTTGGGTAATTATCTTGAAATGAGGAGCATGTCTCTAAATGTAAAGGACGCGGAGAAGGAACGCAAACATTTCCTCAGTACCAGGAGTGGAACAATAGCTCATTGTTGGGAGGAAGGGATTGCAGAAAAGCAAGCAGACTCGTAGAAATCAGGGTTTATTTTCCATAGCTTACTATTTATGTTGCGCTTCAAGGCTCCTCGGGAACTAGATGTCCAGTTCCTGGAATGTGTATCCCTTAGTCGAGGAAGGTTCGGTGCGAGCAGAGCGTGCTCTTTCAGTTCACGTTTGTTAATAGACAATGCCCGGGTTACGGGCTGCTTGGAAAGCTCGCTGTGTTCATGCGAGTCCTCTCTCTCCCCCTTGCAGCTTGGCAGCTGAGGAGACGTCCCCTAAAGAGACAGTACTCTTCTTCCTCCCACCCTCACTTCTTTCTGCTATATATTGGGCTGTTGAATAGGCTTGCATTGACCAGAAAGACAAAGAAGTCTTTCAGGCTCTAGCTTTAGCCACAGCCAGTGTGCTGTGGGCTTTTGTTAATACTTTCAGTCCCCCCTTTCTCTTTCAGCAGCCCTCACTCTCATTGTTAATACATTTCAGGAGCAGCAATGATATTTCTGCGTTCATTTTGTTTGCTCAGTTTGCAGGAAAAGTTGCAGAAAGCCGGGAGAGAAGGCGCTATCTCGTAGTTCGCTGTGGAGCATTTTCTGTCATGCCTTTCGCAAGGAAAAGTGGATCGTGTAAACAGATCCTGGCAAAGCCTCGCCTGAGCGGGACGTGGTTGTAGAGCATTAACGCCTGTGCGGGCTGCGTGCATGCAGAGGCTGAATGGCTTGTTCCAGTGCACGGGAATACTAAATGGCTTTCCCCCCGGCCGGATCCGTCTCCATGTTGTCCTGGTTAATTTTGTTCTTGCATTAGCCAGCTAAAGATGCAAGCTCTTATTAAAACAGCTGTTTTTGCTAAGTGGCAGTTATGCAGTTGGAGAGTATTGTTCGACAGTTGTAAATTCATTCAGCATCATCCGAAACTGACTTCATGTGCCGCTTATTTCCCCAGCGGAGGGGGGTGCGCTCCCTCCTACCAAGAGGTTGAGGCAAGCGAATTAAAGCTACTTTTCCATTTCTGTGTTAATAAATCTGAAAGCTACTGGTAGGTGCTCTCTAATCGTCACGAAACATCAGTAGGGGAATTAATTCCTGGAAATAAAATGTTAGGAAGCAGCTGATTGAAAGGGCTGATGCAAAGGAGGCACGCAAAAATAAATGTAAATGCTGCCAAGAGTAAGGATCAAGGTAGGAGGGTTGTTGTCGTGAAGCACAGACGATTGTTTGGGGGGAGTGTGCCCCAAAACCAAGTGATTTGTTGGATGAGACTAACTGGGAGAATGGGACAGTGATGGATTCGATTGTGCAAATGAGCTGCTGTCAGCAGTACTGTCGCAATCAAGAGATGACCACAAAGGCTGGCTTAGGCTGTGGAGCATCTCAGCGCACCTCTTTTTCCAGAAATAGTTGGATTTTCGGTACTATAAAGCAGTGTTTAATGGCATGACAAGCTGCGTCGTCTTCTGCTAGCATCTCCTCAACTAGAGCATAAATTCTGGAGTTCAGAGAAATAAGTGAGACTATTTCTGCACCTCTTAAAGGATAATGTAATGTAACTCCCTGTAGTGGATGTGTGACAGGCAGGAAGAAAAATGGCATTCGGAGCTGTGGAGGAGCTCGAGCAAGTGGCAGAAGAAATACTTGTCACGAGAGCAAGACTTATTTTGTTCCTAATGGAGGCTGACTCTAACTTCTTGTAGATGGATGCTGAGCACGCAGTTTCGAACCGGCTGGGAAGGGGAGCCCTGGACGCGGCCGTTCATCCCCCCCGCAGCCAGCTCGAGCCTCCCTAGTTGGGAACGAGCGGCTGCCTAACTCTGCCCTGTGGGAAAGCGCACACGGGTGTGCAGTCCTTTCTTTAAGGCCTTGAAGGCTTTAAAATCCATAGTCTCAATAAATCAAACCAGCTTCAGATAGATGCATTGATACAGGGATGTAAGGTCCGAGAATGTGCCTAGGTCGGCATCTCTGTGCCACCTATCTTGAGGGGCACATCGCTGCCCGATGGCAGTGTGTATGAGCATGTGGAGCACCTATTTTTCAGTGGTGCATTTGTACAACATTTTAGTAGTGTTTTCTAAATCAGTGTGTACCCCTGCGTGTGGGCACCTTGACACCACTCTGTGAAATGGGGAAGAAATGGGTTTTGAAATACTCTGCCATCCAGTAAAATGTAGGTCTGGTTAACGTCATTGCTAGTGGGGAGGAAGTTCTCAGCCATCTCAAATTTAGTTTCTCATTTGGAAGGCTTCCTTTACCATGTGACCAAAAAAAAAAAAATCCAATATTTCATTAATTGCTCGAAAGGGGTTCCTCTAGCCAGGGAAAGCTTCACAAGTGGTCCGCCACACAATGCAAGTGCTCCGTGTGCCCTGGTAAATGTTGTCTTTAATTCTGTTATTCTTGTCGGAGGGTCTGGTTCTAGTTTTTTTTTTTTTTTTTTTTTTTAAAGCTTTTGTAAGAAAATGCCTGGGGTAAAATCACTGTGTGGCAGTGAAGCCCAATAGGGGGAGTCTGAACGTTAAATAAAGCCTTGTCTGAATTCCTTCCAATTTCCTGTACAAAGAGATGAGCCTTGCCGCGTGTCTAGGAGGCTAATAAATTTAGGCTCTTGCGGATCAAAGGGGAAATGAATTTGAAGGCCTAGGGGCCTTTGCTGTACTTAAAAGTATGGAATGTGATTGTGAGACAGCACTAAAATTGTCCTTTCTACATTTTATTTTTAAATTCATGCCCAAACTTTCCCAACGAAGTAGAAATGAGTTCCTCCGAGTGTAACTTGGTGGGAGAGGGTTCGCACCTTGGGTCGGCCCGGTTGGGTGCATTTTTGTCCACTTGCCCCCAGTCCATGTGAGGCACGTTGTTCTGAGCCGCTCTGCCCCAAAAAAACGCAGCGTGCCCAGGGTGCCAGGGCGGTTGCTGAGAGTCGCTGTGAAAATCCACCGGGTCGCTTCGTCCGCGCCGCGGAAACAAAGCCCCGTGTGAGTCGGCTAGCTTGGTTTTCTTTCTTTTGTGGGGGGAAATCTGCCATCTTCCTCCGCAAGCCTTTCTGGAAGGCTGTTGTAATAAAAATCTCGGGCTTAGAAGCCCTCGCGTACGTTTTGACCTTGGGTGCCCCTTTTACTGCTCCTTTTTCCTGCCTTTGATGTCTGAGCGCTGCATATTTGTGGTGGTTTCCACAGGCATGTGCTGCGTTCAGACAGACGCGACTGCGCTTCCGGCCTTCAAACGCCGGCGCTCGGACTCAGTTTTGATTAGTTGGAGGCCGGGGAGGATTTTAAAGCATCGCCATCGGCCCGGGACTGTCGAATGGGCCTGTTAATTACCAGGGGCGCTGTAAGAGCCTGGAGGTGGGGAGCAGCTCTTCGATGGACCGAGGGCATCGATGCTTCCGTCACGTAGGCAAGTTAGGAAGGAGCTTCACCGGAATCGCCCGGTGTCGTGACCCTCTAAATTATACCAGGGACAGCTCCTTCAGACAAGGAAGGGGACAGCCGGTGGCTTTGTTCCTGTAAGCCTCCCCTACTCCAGACAACCGAAATCCAAGCGCATGGATGTTAACGCTGGCTTTGCTCAACTGGCAAAAGCGGCCGCGGAGCGCCTCTCGCGCAGAGGAATCCAGGGTATTACATGTGTGCGTTTGACTTACGTGGTGATAAAAAATGCCTGCAGCTGCTAAAGCCTGGTCAATAGCTGCCTTCCTATTTGGGCTGATATTGGAGAAAGCTTTTCTGTTTCCCTGACGTGGCTCGAGTACAAAATGCAGGAGATGAGTCAGGACGTGACAAGATGAACCGCTGCCTTTGTTTTACCAGGGGTCTTGTACCGTGAGATGCCAGGTTTGCACACTACTGCTGGGGTAGCCCCATGGGTTTTCATAGATTCAGAATAATTTGATTGACTCTCCTTTTTTAGGTCCTCACATCCTCTTCCTTAGTTTCCCCTCCTATCGCTGTGTTTTCAGCTCCAGCTCTTCTGCTGAGAAGTAAATCTGGACTTGCTTTCTCACATCCTCTTACTAATTCTCATAGTACTGCTTTTCACGCAAACTCTTCCGTTTCAGATGTCTGTCTTCTTGAGGTCTGTTTACATTATTTTTTTAATTCCCCTTTGAAAATGTGAAATAGATGCTTTGTGTAGGGTTGTAGGCCAGCTTGGCATGGCCCCACACCAAAACTCAGGCTTCGCAGATCAGATTCGGGAGGCTCTGTTATTCCCTTTGCTAAGTAGCCATTGGATCTAAAAAGCTTTTCCAAGGATCAGAACCCCAAATTGCTCTTTCTCTTGACAGATGTCATAGATGCCCATTTCTCATGCTCCACCATCATCCACGTCTCTCAAAAGAAAAAGAGCAAGTCAGCTGTCCCTGCTCCAAGGAGTTACTGAAGCGCGCGAGTCCTGGAAGCAGTCGCGGGCTGTGTCGTGAGCCGGTTAATTCGGCGATCTGGGAGGCACCAACACTCGGGCGGGCAGGCCCGAGGCAGACAGCTTTTCTGAGCTGTTCCCGTCAGCTGGTGTGGCCGCAAGCTCAGCGTGTTGAGCGGCGACATCGTTCGCCCCGCTTGCTGCGGTGAATCCGGAGGTGCGCGAGCGCCAGGCTCTGCGTTCCTGCTCCACTCAGGTCCTTGTGCGTGCTTCGCCCTTAGAGGTGAGCGGTGATAGAAGCCCCTGGGCTTCCAAAGCAGGCAGCATTGCTTCAGGTGGGATGTGCGGACTGGCCCGAGGATGCTCTCCTCCATTGGGAAGACCGGAGCAAGCTGCACAAAGCGGCGACTCGCAGTCCATCGAGCGTGCCATCGATGCAGGGCAAAGGAGGAGAGAGAAAGCTGAAACATAAACGGAACAAACTTCAGTGCTCGCTCAGCACGTCGCTCTAACCTCCTCTCATGGCTCTTGCTGTGACGGTTTTAGGAAGTTGAGAAACGCCTTCTTCCTGCCGCCTCATCTCCTGGAGGTTGTGGAGATGTGCCCGCAGCTCAGCCGCACTTGAAAAAGCGAGGCTGGGGGATGCTGGCAGCCACCGCGCTCCAGGTCTGGCTGGAAGCAGAGAAAGTGATTTCCTCCGGCTGAAGCCCCAGGTGAGACCTCAGCTCTCGTGTGAATCATCTGGGCCAGCGACAAACACGATAACCGAGTGCCAGGCCTGCTGCCCTGAGCCCCTGCACCGGTTTCTGTGTTCTTAAGACGTCATGGAACAGAAACTGTTCTAGAAAAAAGCGCTGTTCTGATGTCGTCCACAGCGGAGGGGACTAACGCCACGGAAGGAAAAATTGTGATTATTACTTTGAACTTCAATGAATATAAAAGCCTCTCCTTCTGCAGGACGATGATATAGCCGGTAGTGGTAAAAACTTGCCAAAGCTGGTCATTCAGCATGTATTTCGGTAACTTTTAAAATGTAGTAGATCAGGTAAATGCAAGGCAAAATAACGTGAAATTAAAGCAGTCTAAGGGGGAACCAGACTGCACCCATAATAAAACTAATGCCTTGCAGTAATTTTTGGTAGAGGCTGTATGGTGAAACGTTAACTTCTTTTGCTTGAGCTCTGCTCTGCGCCCTTAATGTTTCTTTTTCCTCTTGGCTGATGGCCCTGTTTCTGTGCCTGTCGTGAAGTAAATGGCCTTGCTGTGCATGTTTCCGTATCTCAGCACATCTCAAATTCCCGTCGCTGCTTGGAGGGTCCTAAAGAGTGCTCGTATTTTTCCTTTCACGAGCGCCTGCCTCCCTGGATGGCCTGAAGAGCTGTGCTGACTTCTTTCTTCCACTTGTGGGCTTTTCACTTCTGGAGGCGTAAGGCAGGGGCGCCCCGCGGGCCGTGTTTGAGCAGGAGGGGGCTTTCCTCAGGTGCAGAGTGGCTTTCTTGTCTGTCGTCGTTTGTGTTTGCCCTTCCCAAGGAGAAACAAGGCTTGACTGCACCGGTCTCTTCAACAAAGAATAGAAGTCCTAAAGGATTTTTCTACCCAGAGCTGTTTTCTGTGCAATATCTAGGACTTATTGGCTAGCGAAATGGGAGAGAAACAGCCTCCCATCACGGATCGATGTGAAGTGGCAGCCTCGAGGATTTGCTCTGGTAGATGGCAGCCGGTGGTTATACCTGCTGTCTTTCCTAAGGTGCGGCAGCTGCCCCGGCCCCTGAGCCAGGCGGTGCTGGAGGCGGTGAGGAGCCTTCCCTGCTGCCGCGGGGCTCTGCGAGCACCGGATAGAGGAGGCTGCTCCAGCAAATCTATAAATATTGCATGATGCCCACCCAGCTGAGTAACCACTTTTCTTGGAAAACAGCCTTCTCTGTTCTTCTCTGCACAGATCCTTACTTGTCCTCGCAAAAGGTCTTTTATTTTTATTTTTATTTTTTTTTTTTTGTCTTGATAGTTTTTTAAATGTGATTTAGTTCTGGTGGTACAGGCTTCTCTTTGGATGCTTTCTGTTGTAGTTGACTAAAAGGCCTCCTATCGGTTCATCTGGACATACTAAGAAGTATCTCTGAGCATGTTTGGTGTAAGTCAGCTAAATGTAAGTGTCCATTTAAACAACAGCAAAAAGCCTTTTTATGTAGACAAGGCCAAGTACTTCAGGCTATAGCAAGTTTGATTAAATGAATCAGAATTCAAGGTCCACAGATCCTGTTGGGGATTTCCAGCCAGGTTTCCCCTTAAAGAGAGCTGTTGGCTGTGATTGGTATATCACAGAATTTCTAGGTTGGAAGAGACCTCAAGATCATCGAGTCCAACCTCTGACCTAACACTAACAGTCCCCACTAAACCATATCCCTAAGCTCTACATCTAAACGTCTTTTAAAGACCTCCAGGGATGAATATATGGGCAAAGATTAATAATACGTGGTGTGAAGCGGAAGAAAGCCGACGTTAGAAAAAAGAAGAGATGACTGGTGAAATAGCTGACCTTGCTAAATACTTGATCTTGGCAATACACTCTTAAAAAAACCTCACAGGATGTATATACAATCACTTCTGATTCTTTTTAAAATGTGAAGAGAGATCACACTTAATATTTCACTGAATTGGAGAAGCAGCCTCTCCAACAAACTGACCAGTGCTGGGTGCCTAAGGATCCTTGTACCAAATCAACAGGTAGCGGGCGTGTTGTAGAAGCATTCAGAGGTAGAAATAATTAAGTAAATCTTGAAATAGTGTTCTTTTTTTTTTTTCCCTACAAATTACTCCTACTCTAGGGTTATCTATTTTCAATTAATCCATGTAGTGACTGCGTGTGAAAAGTTGTGAATAGCTTAGCTCAGCTTGGACATGTGTAAGTTTTAATTAGCTGAAATGGTCTCTGAAGAGGTTTTGTTAGTTATGCTGTATCTGAATGCTTTTCCATTGTACAAAATGCACTTCTTTCTTTTTCATTGGAAAAACTCAGTTTTCTCTGCAAAATCTTAAAATTTGCTACGCTCTGGACTGCTGATCCTTGGACGTTATTTTTGGAAACATGGGATTAACCAAAGTGCTTTAGATTAAATGGAAGATTTACCTAGCTTCAAGGTAGCTTTTTTTCCCCTCCTGATCATGTGTTGCTAATGATCAGGCGATGAATTTGGATTGGGAAGCGTGGGGCTGTGGATGCGGCTCTGCCCCTCCTCTGTGCCCATTGCAGAGAGGCACAGCTGATGTTAAACGGGCAGGACTGCCTGCTAAACCAAGGGTGAGGTTAGCAAAACTGCTGGCAGCTTTGGTACCCAAGTGCCGCAGGTGGTGGTGGTATTTTATTTTTTGTGTGCGTTTTAGAAGAAACATTTTGATTTTTGGAGAAGTCATAAACTCATCCCTTTACTCTGGGTGTTGCAAATGTCTAGGAAGGACTTGGCTCAAATGGGTGCAAAGCTTACGGACGCTCCTCAATGCTGCTTCTGTTACAGTATTTAAGGAATATATTTCAGAAGTATCTGGGGAAATTAAAAGTTAATTTGCTGGTAGCAGGCAGCATAAACGCACTTGAAATGTATCTTCTTTATGTTGCTTTCTGATTCAGCGTGAAGTGAGCTTTTCCTCACTTGGAAAAGAAGGGCTCTATTTGTCCCTGCAGGTACGGGCTGACCTCGGATGTGCTTGGCTCATGCAACGGAGTGGTTTGAGCAGAAGTGGTTATTGCAGCTCTCAGCTCTTGTGCCGTCGAATGACATTATTTGCCGAGAAAAATCTTAGTGCATTGAAATCTCGTTACTTGCTGCAAGCATGGGGAAGGACGGAGGGTGAAATGACTGGGGAGGAGCAGGAAGGGCGGGATACCTTTCATCTTAAAGCATTATGGAAGAGTATGGAATGAGAGCTCTTTGTACGGATAGGGATGTGAGAACTGAAAGCCTCACACAGTGCTTTGGGTGTCCATGGAAAATTGTGTCAAGTTAAATCTGCTTAAAAATCTACGTTTCTCTGTATTTTTGCGTTGCAGCTTGGGGATGCTTTAATTGTTCCTGAATTAAAGAGGCTTTAATATTTCCCCAAAAATCAGATTGAACCCGCCCACTGGAGCCTTAACGCTGTGTCAAATAGCCACGTGTGCAACCGCTGAGGTTCCTTGCTACGAGGACAAGTGCCTGAACACACTTCCCCTGCTGGCACACACCAAGGTGCTTGTCCCCGCTGCCTGCGGTGCGACAGGGACGCCCCTGGCACGGTCGCCCCAGGGCCGCGTGGTGCCGGGCGTGGGTGTGCTGCCCGCTGGTGCCGCAGCTCCTGGCCTGAAAACTGGTCCCTGCCTCAAGGGACCTTTTCAGCTAATGAAGACTTGGGCCTGGCATCCGAGATAATACGCCGTATCTCGCATGAATTTAGAACAGAGTGCAGCCAATTTCACAAGCTGCCGCTAAATTATTCTTGCTCAAGCTGTGCCAGATAACTCCACGCAACGAAGTAGCACAGGCTGGAGCTTCCTGAGCAAGGAGTTTTAGAATAGCTGGTGGAGACCTGCAGAGACATCCTCCATCCCAGCACCGCTTCCTTCTGCGAGGACCTCCGTGTGAAATCACCTGCACGGTGAGAGGGAGGCAGCTGGGTAGCAGCCAGCGTTAGGGGTGGTTTTGGAAAGTCCTGTCCCGTGCTCCCCCCTTGTGATGGTGCGGGCACTGCCAAGTTCCCCGTGGCTGTGGTGGAGACGAGCTGCTTGTTAGCAGGCGAGGGGCCGTGGGTGCTGTGTGGAGCAGCTTCTGGGCAGGAGTCTCGTGTGGAGGATGGCTTAATGACACTTACCTCCTGCGTTACCTCTGCAGGATGAGAGAGCGCGAGGACTTCAGCCTTCTGTCGCCAAGTCCGCTACATTAAAAGCTCTGGCAATTTTTGTTACCGAACTTGATTCAGCCGGGCGCAGGTGGCCGTCTCCTCCTCTCCCCTCCCTTCTGCTTTGAAGTCCTCCGATGACTGGAGGCAACAGCCTACGTAGAGCCCTGTGCCCTGTGGCTCCTTGCGCCAGCTGGGAATGGCGGATGTGTTGTTTGAAAACCAGTCCCCTAGGTTTCAGTAGTAGATACCTTGATTTTATTTTTTTTCCCCTTTGACTGTTGCCTTTTAGTTGTCCTGTCCATTAGAAGTGTGCCCTGTGTATAAATCAGGGCTCACAATTTAAATTGACCAATTATTCCAGCCAGCCAAAAAAAAACCCAAAACTTTCTGTAGAACTTCGGGGCAGAGCTGGGTCACCAGGCAGCGACGTGATCGTTGGCCCTGGTGGAAGGGAGGCGGCAGAGGTGTGGCGGGGCTGGGCATCCTGCGGCACGCGGCCCCGTCCTCGTGGTGCCAGGTGCCCTCGTTTCTCCCAGGGGCGCTGCGTGTACTCCGTGACCTGGAGCTGTTTCCTTTTGCCCCTTAACAGTGCTGCCAGAAGGTTTCCAAGTGACGCTCCAGTGGAGGTGGCGAGGCAGGGGTAAAATCGCCTTGTAAACTATAATCTTGAGGCTCTTTGAAGTCTTTTTTTTCTTTTTTTCTCCCCTGCCTGTGCACCCCACAAGGGGTGGTGGAGAAACTGCTGGATGTAGGACCAGGACTTCGTGTCGGGCTGGGAGCAGGTCCCCAGCCAGCAACGTGGTGGAGGTGCAGGATGTGCGCTGCAAGAGCCACGTGGAACAGCAAGAGCCACGAACTACAGTCGCTTGTGCAGTAAATCTTTTTGCTACCCTGAGCTTCCTTATTGTCAGCAGAAGCTGATGTTTTACTTGAGCTTGGCGTGGTTTGTGTTTTGTTTTTTGTTTTGTTGTAATAACGAGAAGGGGTGCATTAAGTGGTCTTGTTCGGGAGCGCTTCCAGAGGTGAGTGGCAGGCAGCCTGCAGGCTGACACCAGCAGCGGTTTTGTTTGTGTCAGGGCCACAGAAATCAGTGTTTGGGTGTCAGAAACTTCAGAGCTGTGCCTCATTTCTGAGAATAGCAGGGGTGTAATAGCTGCATAACATCTTCTAATTAGAAGAAGCAGCTGAGCTATTTTGACTTGTGAACTGCCACTAAAATGCTAATTACTTCAGTGTGAGGACATCTGGAAGAGCCTCTTGATCAGAAATCCTCAAGGCTTCTCCTGTTTGGACACTAACACGTCCCAAGAAGTAGATTCAGAGTAGCTAATCCATAAAGTGCTGACCCTGCAGCACTGCGGGTAGGAAATGGCTGTCTTCGTGAGAAGGTGCAGATGTTTGGACCATCGTGGAGCACAGGAGGTGATGTAGTAGATGCTGCCAAACTGAAAGAAAAATTTGGGGAGAAAGATGACTGCCTCTGGTCAACAAAATGCCTATTGCTTACCTAATTTTGGTGATTTTTTTTGTTGTTGTTGTTGTTTTATGTCTGCATTTATAGCTTCCAGGTTGTTAGTTGACGTGGTCAGTGCTGCCAGTTAGCACGGACGGCCTCCTAAGGTGATGAGTGCAGATGAAAGATGGCTTTTCTGTAGTGGAGCAGGAAAATTGTAAAGCTCTTAGTTATTACCGTTAGGTTACTGCGATCTCTTTGTTCCTAGCGCTCCAAACCGAGTGAGCTGACACTACAACGGCTTCAGCCCTGAGCACCCACTTGACAACCCCCACGATTGTCTTGGCTGTCTTACCTGCAGGCACCCCGCAGCTAGCGGGAGCCAAAGCTAACGCCCCCCAGCTCAGCGCCCCGTCTCCCGAGCTGCGCAGCGTGAGCTGCATTCGCAACGCCTGGAGCATCTTCGTTTTCTCTGGCTGATGTCTCAATGAAGCTCTCTCGTGACCTAAAGTCAGAGTGTTACACGTGGTGTAACTCAGCAATACTTCACCTTGTTTCTCTTTCTTTTCCAGCCCCCTGAACCTCCATTGTTTGAATAAATCTTCCAAGGCTTTTATGATCTGCAAAACTGTCGTGCTGTGCATTTGGTTACTGAAAGCTTAAACTATTACCATTTTTATAGGAAAATGATTTCTTTCAGGGGATCCGCTTGCATTCTCATTTGGGAGTGAAGGGGAAAAAAGCATCTGGAGAAAACGTTTTATACGGAGGCTTAGAGTCGTCATAACATTTAGGGTCGCTGTGTTATGTTTGTCTGCCCCAGCAGCTCCCTCCGGAGCAGACACGTCCCCATGGCTTACATCGTCTGCTAGGGATGCACCGAGGGAAGCTGCAGCAGAAGCGTTTTGTGGTGCGACCTCCCCGTCTGTCTTCCTGCCTGGCCCCGTCCGGTAGCTCATTCGTTTATGCTGGCACTCAGCGTGGCCAGGTGGTGCATGAAATTGGGAAGAAAAGGGTCATTTTATTGTGAACGCGCTTGTGCTGGCACCGGGCAAGCGGCAGCGAGGCCAGGACGGAGGCCAGGGGCATGTCTTGGGGCAGCGCTGCTGCCGCAGCGTAGGGCTACCTCCCGTGGCCTGGTGTCCTTCTGCCTGCAGGCGCCTGCTATTTAGATTGCATGCTCATTTCCTTTGATGCCACCTGACTTCTGGTAGATGCTATCTGCGACTTCCTTTCCCCCAAGGAGCCTCGAGCAGAGTCTTGTCTGTCCTCTCTTTCAGGTTAGCAGCTCGCTTGAGATAGCTCTGACTGCATCCAGCCACCTGAGTTGCTGTTTTTTGGAATCGATTCCTTCCCTGAAAGGAACCTAGGGCTGCATTTGGATTTCAAAAGACAAAAAGTCTGAGAGTGTTAGAAAGTGGGTATTGAGAGTTCAGATACGGAATTGCTGTGTCATGCAGAGGACAACTCAAAGCTGGGATTTCCTTACCTTCGTTGTCTTCTGCTAACCTCAGAGGTCTTCTCTGAGCCTTTTCTCTCTGGTTTCTTGGCCTGACTTTTTGCAGTTGGCTGGCCTCACAGCCAGCTGGGAATGGGTTCCCTGAGCATGTCGCCCCACTGCTGGCAGCAGGGTGATGCACGTTTGCCCCAGCTCCTGTGATCCTCATCAGATTTGATGTGATTTTCCACCAGCCACGTGGTCGGTAGCTGGTGGTGTGCCGTTCCTGCCAAAGCAGTGCTGGGGAGATGTGGGCGCTCCTCCCGGTTTCATATCCGTATGAACCATCTGTAAAGGTGCGTGGCCACGCTGTAGGATGCTCATAAATGTGCTCGCTGTTGTGACTGCGTGGATCTATCAGCTCGTAAATGGTGTAAGAAATAAGGAAGTGATGTCTTAGTGTATGTCCTCTTCGGATGACGAGCAAAAATCCAGGTTTGCCGTTAGTATGCAGATGTGAAGAGCCGTGTCTGTAACTGAGCAAGAAGCACCAGAAAGCTTCATAATAATTGCGTGGAGTCGCACAGCCCCGCACGCCTGGCAAATAAGCTCTGTAGCAGTTTCATGTAATCTTAAGTGGCAGTGCCCAGTTCGCAAGGCGCGGGCTTCCTGGCATTGCCTGGTTGGGATGGTTGCTCCTGGGTTTTGATGCTCTGCTGCTCAGAGCTGCCTGGCCGTAATGCATCTCCGCTTCTGGTTTCCGTGGGTGTGTTTTGGAGTGCAGGCTCCATCAGGCCTCTCTCCTGGGGACAGTGGCCCTCGGTTGTCCTCCGTACCGTACGGAAGAGCCTCCGGAGCTCAACCAGTTTCATGCTTGTCACCGAGCTCCCTGTCGAGCGTTTCTGCCGCCGTAATATTTTGGTTTCTGTGTGAGACTTGGCTTGGATTGCAGCTGGAGGCCCGGGAGCAGCTTTGAGCCATAGGGGCGCGGGCCAAGCGGGGTAGGACTGCTAAGACTAATGGGGCTGTGCCGTGTTCCGGAGCGTAGCCCGTTTTCTGCAGCATGCTGGGAGTTATAATTAACGTGGACATGCACAATCATAAATAACACTCCTAAAATGAAATGGAATTTTAGGGCTGCATCGGCACATTCCCCACGATGCCGTTACCTCTCCGGAGAGGCAATACCATGACTTCCCAGCTGAAAGGAGCTGATGAAATCTATTGACTTTCCCATCTCTTAGAAGGGTCCATATGTTGTAAGAATAAAATATGAATTAAGAAAAAAATGGCAGTGGCTGCTGTTTTATGGAGGAAAGTGTACCATTACAGAAACATTCAGAGCAAGTCAGCTAGCGAAGGTTTCCAGGCGTGAGCACAAGCTGCTTTCTGGCCCTCTGCTCGCCTTGTGTCGCCTGACCTGGCGCAGGTGTGATGCGGGGTGGCTTTGTGGCACCGCTTTTAAACCAATGTTTTGCAGTTTGGTCCAAACCTGGATGTAGCCTTATTCAGGGCTTTGAAAAACCTTCTTGCAGATGCTTCAGTAAGAACGGGCACAGGGCAAAGTTCGTGGTTACACAAAGGCATGCTGCTCGCGTCAGCCACCGCTGCCAGCCCCGTCCCCCAAACACCACGCTTACAGGAAGCCCCAGCAGGATTAACAGGGCTTAGAGGTGGTTTTTTCCACCCCAAACACACTGTCCAGGTCAAAAACAAGTGATTTACTTCAGCACTTGGGATGCAGTTGAAAAAGACGGAGATTAAGTAACAAAATCAAGTTGCCCTTAGAAACGCACTTGTATTGGGCAAAGTAATTGATGGGTTTTTTGTCGCGTTTGCACTGATCTGGTACATCGGCTGACAGCTCCCCTGATAACTCCCTCCTGGCGGCTTGCAGGCTGAATGAAATGCATCAGGGCGAGGTGAGGTCTGCGGATGATTTACGTGCTGGTGAGCTATCTCCACTTCTTTTTAATTTAGAGATGCAAAACTGAGCCTGAAAGTAATGAGCTCCAGATAATTAGGTGCTTGTCTGCAGGTGTAACTATTGCAGCTGCCTACAGCTGGTGCTCTTAACATTGCCAATTTTTATTTGAAAGCATTGTGGAGTGAATGAGATCCTGGAAACACAGTTAATTTGCAACAAAGGTTTTTTTTTTTTTTTCTGTTATCTTACCCCACAGCCTCACTTGAGCGTTCTGTTGGGCTTGGCTGTGAGACACATCCCGCGTGGACCGAGGGCTGAAAGGAGTGGTGGTGCTAAGCAGCCAAGTGCTGTGGTACACGGCCGTGTTGCCTGGGCTGCGCCGTAGATTGACGAAAGGCTTGATGTAATTCATCATCATTAATGATTAGCCAGACGGGAAGTAGGATCTCAGAGTCCTGCCTTGGTGTTAAAAGGGTTGCGAAGGCATTGCTAGCGCAAAAAATGCAGCGCGACGTATTGCCTGCAAGTGGCAGGGAGGTGAGTGAGAGGCACGGTGCGGCGTGGGTGTGCGTAGGAAGAAAGAATTCGGGAAGAGAGATTTTGTGGAACGGGTATTTAAAAGAGCGCGTAAGTTGGAGGACGCGGAGATGTGCCCGGGTATAAATAGACTGCGTGCTCTACTGGGGCTGCCGCGGTGCAGCTGCGGCACGGCTGGGCAGCAGGAAGCGCTGCCTTCGGGGCATCGCGTGCCACCCTCGCGTGCGGTCGGTCCGTGGCCGCCAGCACCTGCCAGCGGGGCAGCGTTCGGCGCTAACCCGAGGAAGCAGAGGAGAAGTCCGAATAGCTTGAGGAGCAGTGGCAACGCCAGGAGAAGGAAAGGGAGATGGCGCCTCTCAGGAGGCCGTTGAAGGTCACGTTTTCTTTTCAAGCTGTAGTTTTCAGAGGAGCCTTGGGAAGCTCGTCTTCCGACGGCCGTCGCGGTTCCTGGGGATCTGTGTGCCCCTTTCCTTCTGAACCCCCTCGCTGCTGCCCTGTTGTATTCAGTTCAGTGTGAGCCCAGATCAGGTAACGTGGCAGACAGAAGGGAGAGGACGTGTTAGGGATTATTTGAAAGCAAGTACTGAGACTAACGATATGTAATTAAGCAAAAAGCTTAGGATGAATTTCAAGAAGAGTTCTGCTAAAAGGGAGAGTATTCACTGAGCGTAGGGCGTAATCTGGGGTAGGGAACGACGGCCTCATTGCTTGCAGCGCTTGGTTCGGGACACAGCTGGGGAGATGATGCTGTGAAGAGGGACGGAGGAGCCTTATCGCTTCCCGTTATCGTCAGATAGCGCGGCCGGGGATCGAGGAGAGTCCTGCAGGCAGTCATTTCAGAGGAGGCAACTGCAGCTCATAAAGGACCGGTGAGACTGTGCGACGCATAAACAATATTCGTGTAAGTACGTTTCTGTTACCAAAGCAAAAGACGTGCTTATTTAAGGCCTTTATTGCAAGTATAAATTAGTTCATAAATGAAAACTTAAAGACATGCTGGTATTACTGTTTAATACAGAAAATAACATGATGGATTAAAAAGGTAGTTTACACAAACACTTCATTGATCCACTTAAAATTTATGTGTTTGACAAATGGCAATTCAGTTGTGAACATCGACTCCACATGTTGCAGCAAGGATCTTTATATTAGGCCATAAAAGGCTGAAACAAGCTTAATAATGGCTTTTGCCTTAAAATGCTTCTGGCTATAAGTAATTACAGAAGGCGGCGAACCCTGCAGTATGGTTTGCATCTATTTACAAGAATAGGGCCGTAATGATGTTCTGTTACAGAGCTCAGTAATTTTAGGCAGTGTCCCCACCATAAACCCTGCTGCTGCCATTTTACAAACATCTTTTAATGTGTTTTTATTTTTTTAAAGCATTTAACTAGGCAGTAATATGTTCTTAATGTTGGAATTAAGGATTGGTGTAAAGATGACAAGGCTTTGTAAGGAATTCTTCACCTGCATCTCTTAACTTTTGACCATATTTCTGGGTGCTCATGCCAGAAAAAAAGTTATTTATGTTTTTCCCCACTAAAATAACAGTAAACACAAAACACTGAAACAGCGATCCTCCGTTCCTTTTTGACCTGTGATACACTCAATGCTCTGCATCGTGCTTTATTTTGACATCTAATCGCATTGCGCAAGGCAAGCAGAAGCCATCTAAGGAAACCAGAATACAACCACTGCTTTAACACGAAGACTGCTCTTCTGGGCTTCGGCTGATAGGCACGGCCCCCCCAGAAGGAACGTGCCAACAAAAAACTCCCAGCCAGACGAACAAAGCCCACATCCACCCCAGAACAAGATCTGTGCAAGGCAGGGGCTGTTGCACGCCCGGCAGCGTGCGTTTCTCAGGGCTGGAAGCGCCACTGGATGCAAGCAGTGGAAGGGTTACGAGAGGCTGAGCACTCGTCGGGTTCTTCCTAAGCCTTTAAACATTTCCCAGGGTAGTTGAACCGTGGCTGGCTTTGATTTTTGTGATATTAATTGTCTGTCATTTCTTATTAGTAAGGCTGCATGGCTGTGACGTGTATAAGGTGCTAGATTTCTGTAAGACAGTTGGAGGAGTGAGGAAGGCAGGGACAGCAGGGGGAAACCAGCGTTGCTTGGGGAGTTAAGGGCTTGATCCCGCGTATACACAGCGGATCGAACTGTGGTTGCACGGGCAGCAGTGATCCTGGCTTTTCCAAAGTTCAGAACCGTTTGTGTTGCAACTTGACTTTTCCTTGGATGAAGTTTGTAATAAGTGTTTTGTCGCAGAGAGGGCGGGTGGCACCGTTTCGATCAGCATTTTTTGCCCTGTGCTTACCATGTGGCACGTCACTTGGTAGGGCTTGTTGTTGTCAAAGGCTGTAGTGGCTCTTACTGGGTTTCCTTTCCTTGGCTTCTGAAAGGCAGCCTGGCAGGAGAGGAGTTTATTTTGAAGGGAAAATTGATTCATGAAGTACTCGCTAAACAAACGTGTTTGTGGTGGTGCCTGTTGCTGCGTTTGGGTGTAGCAAGCAGTTACTTTGGAGCAGAAAGCAGAGAGAAACGATTTGCAAAAATTTCTGAACTGAGGAGCTTGTGCTGTGATTTAATTCTCCTTCCGACAGGGAGCATCGAAGGGTTCCCAGCTCTGCAATCCCAGAACATTGCAGGGCCGCGGGATTCCTGTATGCAGCGTGCGGTAGGTGAATTTCTCTCTTTAGCTTACGCTCGCTTTCTGAAGACGCCAGCCCGCTTTGATTTTGCGCTGTGTGAGCAGAGCAAGGCTGGCTCCTCGTCTCCGGAGCGTGCAGTGCTGGGGCGGAGGGACCCCTGCAGCGGGGCCGTGCCGGCGGGAGGCAGCGCGCCTGGCAGAGGCAGCCCCGAGCCGAGCTCACAGCAGGTAAGGGGGAGCGCGCCCCCCAAAAGGCCCCCCCTGCGCTGGGGGGAGGCAGGGGGCCAAGGAGGGGATGCTGAGGATGTGCCAGCCAGCTGCTGCTCTCCCTTTTCACCTTTTAAGTCAGGCACGGGGTTTCTGAACCCGCGGAACGGGGTGCATCTGCCGCTGGCATGTTCCCCTCCAGCCTTTTAAGTGAGCCTTAAATAGAGAAGGGGCGACAGGAGAGAGCTTTACCAGCTCCGTGCTGTCCGAGTATCTCCCTGGGTGAAGGATTTTTTACAAATTCCTTGTACCAAAATGCTGAAAGAAGTGCTGAAGGCTTGAATTCGGTGTGGTTTCTTACCCTTCCGCAATCTCGCTCGATAGCTTTATCTTGGCTTTTTCAGTCGCTTAACGCAGGGTTTTGGTGCAGGCGGGAACACGCATCGGGGTTGTGTAACCCCGGGGGAGCGGGTGGAAGACTTGAGGATAAAAGTCATTAGTTCTGGAATGTTGCTGTGTACGTGTTTGCATACGTGCCCTTGGGTCCCTGCAGATATTTTTATTCATGTGAGAAGCTGTGTGCTTCTAACAGTAAGCTGGAAGTGAGGGAAGAGGGTATCAGTGAACGCTAAGGATAAAATGGCTCTTAGCTGCTGCAAATGAGGTTAGGTGAGAAGCACCGTTTGAGGGAAAATGAATGTATTTTGGAGAGCAACCACAATAGTGTTGTTCCCCCCCCTCCCTTTTGGTCTTGGGAAGACCGACGGAGCAGAGAAACTTCTGAAAGCCTGTTCTGTACCGTGTTACCTGTTTTCAGGCTGTTCATTGCCTAAACGTAGAAGTGCACAAAATCTTGCAGTATTTTGGTTTTGTGGCGTTATTAGAGCAAGAAGACAAATGTTATACAAGGGGGAGATTTCTGCAAGAAATTCCTGCTGACTCTTGTTGAAGTGCTGTGCGTTTGTCGGTGTCTCCGAACGCTCCAGCTGACAGGCGCTTCTGCTGGGGGTTTTAATCGCCTTACGGAGAAGCCGCACGTTCTCACTGTCCTCAGCGTGTGGTTCTGGCTAATTAAAAGATACCATCCTCCTTTCACGGAGACTTTTGGTTTCAAGAAAAATTCCGCTTCGTTTCCAAATGGCATTACAATCTTTTGCCTGCCTTCTCCCACTGGGTCTTTAATAGCTCCTGAAATTCCCCAGCTTGTAATCACTGCTGCAGCCAGATGGGGACTAGGTGGAACTCCCACTGCATCTGTGCCTGCCTTCGTTAATCTGCCAGAAGTATCTGACTTGCGTGGATTTTCATATATGTATGTATTTCGTGAGGTAATGAGCCCCATCCAGCAACGAAGAGATTGCAGTCGGAGCTAACTGCTGCCTGGTGCCCTGCTGGCTACCCGGCTTTCTGGCACGATGCTGACGGAGGAGGGAGAGCTGTAGAGGGTCGCTCAGCCCGGCGAAAGCACAAGAAGCAGAGGCTGTAGTTCTGCACTAACCTGCCCGTTGCAGATGTGGCTGAAGAGGTTCCCCCTTCCCATCCGCCTGCTTTTCAGCACTCCTGCTTGCCGGCTTTCTCGCCAGCCTCGTCTTTGCTCCCTGCAGTATCGGAAGGATCCGTGACAACGGCGTGAGGTTTGGGTTTAGCTTTGCTGTTCTGCCACCCCCGTCCCACCCTCCTGGTGTGAAGCAGATTGTTTCGGAGATGCGGCGTAGAGCACGGCTGCACAAATAGTTGAATCGAGCAGCTGAAGAGGGTGACGTGGGTGGCAAGGATCTGGGGGGGGGAAGAGGAGGAGGGAAGGCGCAGGATCCTCCTGAATCGGATATAACTGTGCCAGAATAGTAACATGAAAGAACTGCCTGAATTACTCAACATATCCCTGTTTTATTTGTGCCATGGTTACTTAAGCTCTGCAGTAAGGAGCCAGGCTGGGTGATACCTTAATGCCTCGACGTGACCGCGCTTGATGGGGGCAGCAGGGGGACAGCGTCCACGTGGGCTGCGCTGCGTAGCAGGCTGGGGGGCTCTCGGCTGTGGCGAAGGGGGCTGAATTCTCCAGGTAGTGAAAGAAGATGGGTGTCTCCAGAGCATGATTTCCTGCCTCCGAAGCTGCACGTAGGCGTGGATGTGACTGCTGCTGGATGAGGCTTCACTTCCCACCTGCCTGCTGCGACCCATTCACATCCCGTGGCCGAGGCTCCCATGCTGTCCCTCTTAACCCACTTCTCTGGGAAGAAGAAAAAAACAACAACCAAAACCCAGCCTCATTAGCACAAATCTCTCATCATCAGCGCAGCTCCGCTGGCTTGTTTCTCCTGAAAAGGCTCCAGGACAGTAACTGTTAGTGAGTGCCCCAGGGTGCAGCCCTGTAAGGGGAGGGAAGGTGGCCACGGCTGCCCAGGGGCTGAAGCACGGTTCCAGGGGCTTGCAGGGAAGCTGGTCTGGCCCGGCTGTTTGCAGCGTGTCTGTAGGTGCCAGAAGTTAGGTGCTGGAAATAATCGCTTTCTCCACCCATCGTATCTCATGAAGGCTTAGTGGAACTTAAGGCATTTTTGTCTCTGTCGATCTTGTGTCCAGGTTGAGTCCTTTACCAACAGGACTTAGAGGTCTTTTTTCAATCTGTTGAGGATCAGCACCTTCCAGAAGTGATCTTAAATGGCTCCCCAAACTCTGAAAATTCATCTGACTTGCTCACCCCACAGGGCAGCTCTCTTCCTGGGTGCAAAAAGCGAGGTTACTCTGCTCAAAGAAGATTATTTTCCCCTGGCTTATATAAGTTCTAAAATAAGAAAATAAATCCCAGCCTTCTTGAGGGTGAAACAGGTTTTCCAAACTCGGGAACGATCCCTTTTGAAGTGGACATTGCTCAGTTAGTTGTCAGAACTGCCTCCAGATGGGAAAGCTCAGCTGTGACAAAAGGGCAGTGGTTTGAAGCCTTGCCTCTGCCTTTCTCAGAAGGTGGCTCGCAGTCATGCAGGGTATGGCGACAGCTGGTGCGTGGAAAAGTTGTGGGTTTCTGTTCCGCACCCCACAGCGGGACACGTGGACCTCTCAGCAGGAGCTCCGTGGCTCTTCCTCCCTGTCCAGTGTCACTCTAGAAAGAAGCTCAGCCTGGCGGACAGGACATTTCTGTAACTAACAGTATTTGTATTTCCAATTGCTACTTTAATAGCATTTCCTAGGCATAGCGTGGTGCGAGCTAGTATCTCTTTCTAAGGTCTCTGTGGAGCTAGTGTCTCTCCCCAGCGCCCTCCCTTCGTGCTCTCACATCGCCCTTTGGGCGCTCCGGCCCTGGGGGAGCCTGCCTGGGGCTGCTCAGGCTCCCGCAGGGGCCAGCAAGTTCCTGGGTCATGGACCGGGGCTCTGATCGTGGACGTTCCTTCGTCGCTTCGGCTTGCCGTGTCTTGCGGTGGGTTTCTAACCTTCCTCTCCCAAAGTTTTCCTTGAATCAGCAATGAGTGTAAGGTCTCTGGGGTGGAGGCTGAAAGTGGCGCATCGTCTCCGTTGAAGCCCGTGACAAACCTTTCTGTCTTTTCACCGGAGTCAGGATTTTGCACGTAATTTTGTTAATGTTCCTAAAGCACTGTGTAGTTCTCCGTGTAAATAGTAACTCCAAGTATTACTCATCCTCCACTCAAGAAGCTTAAATTCTAAGCAGCGCCTGCTCGTTCGGTCCTGTGATGCAAGAGCAGCTCCCATGGACATCGGTGGGAGCCGTTTGTGTCTGCAGGGGCGGATAATCGGATCCGACGTGCCCGCGGCGCTCTGCAGTGACGGTGGCCGCGAAGCCACGTCCCCCGGCTGCGGAGAGCGGTCACGTCTCAGCAGAAGGCAGCAGCACGCGCTGCCCACGTGAGTGCCCCCGAGCCCTCCCCGTTCAAGGGCAGGTTTCGCTCCTGTGTTTGTAACCTTCCTTCTGGAGAGGCCAGCGGAGAAAAGCGAGCAGCCTCCTTGCTGCTCTTGCCTTCCCGTGCCCCAAACGCCCAGGAGCTGCGGGGAGGAAGAATGACAGTTCTCTCTCGGGATGGCTGTGGTTCATGGTTTTCACAAAGGCAAAGCATCTGGGATGTAAAGCCAGGAGACAGACGCTGAATATACTTGATAAAACCTCTTTATTTCATCAAATGGTACCATTTATGCATGAGTTGGCAAGTCTGCAAATTGAAGAGAAGCCTCAGACACTGCAAATAAATTATTGCACTCATTAAAAAAAATAGAGATGTAGGCTGAGCACCGCCTTGGGAACCAGCGGTGCCAGATTCTTCTCTCTTGTTCTCTCTGTCCGGTGCTGGCCGTGGGCGTGCTGTTTTACACCTGCCGGGCTTTAACGGGGACAGTACTTAATGTGCAAAGGGCCTGTGGAGGTCAGAAGGCTGCCTTTTCTGTGCGTAATCCTATAACGCAGGCTTTTCATCGCACCTGTCCTTGGAACGTTAAATTAACGTGCAGCAAAATTAGGATGTCTTTAAAACCAAACTTTTCAGCCTGCTTGGGGAGGGCTGGCCTTTATGGAGACGCGTTCAGCAGTGAAGTAGAGTTGCGGTAGCCGGTCCCGCGCTGCCTTAGCTCTGGTCCAAGAGGAGGAGACTTGGCTGGGGAGTGCTGCAAATGGCTGAAACTGCAGAGCAGGTCACATCCGAGCAGTCCGGCCTTCGGCCGTAACATTTCGTGCGTTCTGAGGAGGCGAGCAGGTGGGATTTCGATGCCTTGCTCACCACCGAGCCTCGTCAGCACTGGCAGTGTCGCTGCTGCGGTGTTGGTCCCTGCAGAGGTTTGGGCAGCAGGGATGGTGTGGAGCTCAAGCTTGTAGCACGCGGGGAGGACTCTTGCAAGACAACCTGGAAGGCTTTCTTGAAAATCTAACTAATTTTCACTTTTTCTCATTTTATCTAAACAATTGTGGTGTTTTTGTTTTTTCTTCCCCCTTTGAGAAAGAAAGAAGTGGGACACGTAAGGGCTGTAACGCTTGAGCATCCGCCGTTACACTGACGTGTGATTTCTGGCGTGTGTGCAAGAAGTCTGTTCAATCAGGCTGTTTGCGTTTTCCAGGAGACTTGATGTATAAAATGTAAACAGGAAAAAAAGTGAAATCTGATACGGCTTTTACTGGAACACTTGCTGGAGAGTTGAGCGTGGCTTTCTTGTGACAGCGAGTGGCTGGTATTGAGTAGACATCTGCTGGACCTAAGGCCTCAAGGTGTTAGCTAGGTTAGGAGGCTTTTTCTGTATACTTGCATCCCCTTATCTGCTTTATTCCACAATTAAAGTGGATTCTAGCTTTTTTTGTTTGTTAAATGGTTGTTCTCCCTTACTTTTTCTCCTGGGTTCCCACAATACCTTTCCAGTTTGAGAAAACCACTGCAATTTGCCTTTACATAGCATCAAAACTCAAAATCTACTTGAAAACCCTTTTCAGAAGCAGTTTTGGTGGGTGGACGAGGAAAGGAGTTGCTGGTTGAAGAGAGGCAAACAAGGAAACAATTATAACACAATTCCAGCGCGGTTAGCAAAACAGGCTGTGCCTTTGTCAGAAAATGCCGTGCTGGTCAGCAGGGTTTGTCTCGCTGAATGTGGAGGGTTTGCGGGTTTGGTTTTTTTTCCCTTACTCTTTCAAAAAAGAAAAGAAAAAACCAACAACAAAAACCAAACCAAAAAAACAAACCCCAGCCAAACGGAGCTGGGGGATTCTCTCGACAGGCCCAAGGCTTTGTAGATTGTTCGACGGTTCGTTTGCTTGCGGCGGCTCTCGCTCTGGGTGTCGGTGACATCTGTCCTGTGGACACCCGTCCCCTCCGGGCAGGGCTGAGGGCTCGTGGCTGCCCGGCTGCGTGTGGGTGCCGGGGGTTTGGGTGCCTGCCTGAGCGCGGAAGGTGCCCGCTGCCGTGACAGACGGTTCCCTGTGGGTGCATCCCCAAACGCGCCCCTTCCTCCGCTGTTGCTTTCCTTAACCTGCTGTGTTGCAGAATCCCCCGAGGTCCTGTTCAGCAGCCCCTCGAGGATCGGATCTTCACTCCGACCGTCTCCGCTGTGTACAGCACTGTGAGTATCTGCGGGTCCTGTCCGCCTCCTGTCGCTTTGGTCGGCAGCGCGCTTCCGAACACAAGGGAATTACATGTAAAAAAAATAATCCACGTTTTTTCACCTCCTAAAATTAATGATGGTGGCCAAGGACCATTTTTCTTGCATGTCAGTAGGAAAACAAAATATCTTTAGGATTCTGGGGTCCATTCCTTTTCTGTTAAGTGTCTAGTTTTATTTAGCAGATCTAAGGGTTAGGTTGCACTTGAATGAAAATGTTTCTGGATACGTTTTCAGCCTGTTGGCTCCAGCTTCTCTGCCTCCTGCTTCTTGAACTCTGTCCTGTTGGAGTGTGGTAGTGGCTGCACGTTTCTACGAGTATCTTATCAGAAAAACAATCAAGAAGAGATTTGTTTTTCATGTTAAATGTTCCATTTAAAGTTACACAGAGAAAGGAATGTTTTGATCGTAGACTGAATATCTGGGATAGGTGCTTTTGGCTCACTGTCCTACGTGATTGTTTATAAAGCTTGATTCTCGAGGAAATTTAGCTTAGAAATGTAGTGATGTTTATTTGTGAGCATATGATACCATTTTCCTTTTATTCATTTCTTTTTTTTCCAAATGGTAATAGCTGGAAGCCCGGTGTTATTTATAAGCTTTGCTAAATCAGCACAGCCATGGGAAAGTAATGTTTTGCTTTTCTGGTGGGATACTGCAAATATTTTTAATGCCAAAAACCACTTTTAAGCTGCTCTTTTAATTATTTGGAAAACAGGAAGAAAAGCTGTAGATGCGAGAAACTCCCCGTGTTTCGTGCGGTTAACATAAGCTGCTTACAGAAAAACATAAGCTGCCGCACAAGGCCTTCTCCTTCCCCTCGTTCTCCCCAGTGACCAGCGAGGGGTTCCCGGCTCCGGGTCCTCCGCGAGGACCTTTGGCCCTCTCCTCTTCGGGCTGCAGGGACGAGCTCGGTGCTGGCCTCTGCCGCCCGCCGTGTCCCGTAGGGCCCGGGGGCCATGGCTGCAGCGGGGGCTCGGGGCCGCTCGGCGCGGGCGCTGCCGTCAGCGGGTTTTCCTGTAGGTGAGCTGGAGAGGTCGGGTGCGGCTCGGAGGAGGGTTCCCGGATCCGAGGGTTCCCTCTCCGCAGGCTCGAGCTGCCGACTGCTTTTTGGTCTTTGCTAGCGCCTCGCGGGCGCTCTGTGCTCGATACCAGCACCAAACCCGCGTGCGTGTGCGTAACGTGTGTCAAACAGCCGAAAGCACAGGCCATAAATGTGCAAGCGCTGGTAATAAATCGCTCCCTGTTATCCTTTATATACCCCACACAACACTTAAAAACCACTTCAAAAATACCTGAATCCCATTTTGGGGAAAAAAGATTTATTTTTTCAGTTCTTTCCTCTGTGAAGATATAATTCGGTTGCCTGTGGGGAAAATATGACTGTAAAAATTTAAATTGATGTAAAATATAAAAGTAACTGTGAAGAATGACCTAAAATAGCTTTTCGGCATGGAAGAATATCACTCCTTGTATGTTACAAGAATAGAAGCCAGGGCTGGGAATATCTTGGTTTATGCTTTAAGAAAACACAAGTTTGAAAGAAAATTCCCTGTTTTAGGGAAAGGAGAGAAATTTCACAACTAGGTTCTGTTCAACTTTTATTTGCAGCCCTTGGCAGGTTGCAAATCTCGAGTAAGTCCTAGAAAAGCTGAATTAGGCTGGAGGAGGCACATGGTCAGAGGTATTCCAGAAATTCATTCATCACAGCTCTCCGCACTTGATTTCATGAGTAACGCTGTCATGACTTTCACGTCCGGGCCTGCAACATCGGTTATTTTCAGTTGAGTTTATGTATGTGCATGGCATGTTGCAAGTCATGTAACACAGAGGTATGCGCGGGCAGCACCCTCTATACCCAGGTACCCAGAAATGCTTTTTCACTTCCACGTTTTATTGGCTCGGTCACCACATGTGGCTCTCGGCGTGTGGACTTGGTGCACCGCTGCCTTCGGAGCCCGCCTGGTGCCGCGCTGTGACTCCGGGCTGACCCCGTGCTCTCCTTGCCCGTTCGGTGTAGCGTGCGTGGGGTGGCAGGACGAGTCATTGAAGATAAGGGCAGCCCACAGACAGAACTGCTATTTTTAGGCAGATAAAAATGAGAAGTAATTCAGTTATCCCTTCCGTGCCTGTGTACGTTTCCCTTCCGTGCGTTTGTAGTACCAGGACCTCACTCCCATTCATGAGCTCTTTTTTCCAAAACTGTGCTGCTTGCCAAAAAATGGGAATGGAAAATCTCAAGGCTTTCACTGTATGCCCCAGTAATATCCCCCAAAATACTATCAGAGGAGCACGTTTTCCTGCAGGGCAGCGGGGAGGAGCAGGCCAGGCGGGGTCTGTCAGGTGCAGTGTCTGAGAACTCGGAGATGCTCAAAACTCCCAACAAAATGTTGGTGGCACCTCTTTTTCAAGGAAATTGTACTGATGCTAGAAAGAAAAACACCTTATCTTGTGAGCTATTATTGTCATTTATTTTTTACTGTATAATGTAGAAAATCCTGGTACTGGGTAGTTTTTTTTTTTTTTTTTTTCCTTGAAATCCAGCAGTAGAATTGTTTTAAAGCAAATCATCCTCAGAAATACTTGTTTCAGTGAATTAACCTCATGGTAGTAAGTTCCCCTCATCAATAATGGAGAACGCTGCACCATAAGAGCTACTTTTGAACCCAAAGATTTGGGTTTCTTCCTCTAAGCAGCTTCCTTCCTGGTGCTTCCTCACCCCGTGTGCTGCAGGGAGCTACGGCACTTGCTCCTGCCTCTGCTCTAAGGTCCCAAACCTGAGGACTCCAGAATGGGGAATGGCACAAGAATCACGTTTTGTTTCTGTTGTAAAATGTTTCCATGTCTACGTCATGTTGTTTTGGCTTGGAGTCTGGGGGAAAACACACTGATGTGGAACAGAAAGGGACCTGTACAACGGTGATCCTGATGTCATAGGCCACCCTGTGTGGCTGCACCCCGGGTCCTGGGGGCTGATTTCTGTTGGCAACGAAATGAGTATGGACTAATGATCAGAAGCAGACGTGCTCCTCACATCCAGCGTGAGGCATGAGTTGGGGATGCGCTAAGGAAACAGCTGAGCTACCGGGCACCCAGTTCTCCCACCACCAAGCTGCTGGGGCAGGCGGCGGAGGTTGGTCACTGCCTCAGTAACGCTGAAGCTCGGTCCAGAAGTACTTCGGGATAAACTTTTGTAAGCTGACTCCTGGATGTGAGCTGATTGCAAGTGTTAGTTCGATGTGCCTGTGGCTTTGGAGAGGAGCGCCTGTCGCTTGCTTGGCTGTAGGCTTGAGCAGCTTCTGCAGTGTTGCTAGATCCAACGTTGGCTTAAGTTTTCTACATTACCCGCAGCCTCTTTGGAGCAGCATCGTGTCATTGCCCGAGGTGTCAAGGAACCCGCTTGCCCCAGATTTTCCACTACAGTATGAGAATTGTGTCATCTTCTGTAGGTGGCAGCCAGCTGTACAGCAGCCTGTCTCTGCACACAAAAAAGCCCTGAATGCTGCTGTGCTCAGGGGGCACGCTGCACAGGGAGCGCTGCTTCCTTGAGAAGCCCAGGCTGAGTTTCCAGGTGGGTTATTCATGCCTGGTGCTAATATGAATGCCTGCAGTTGTTCAGGAAGGCAGAAAAATCCAGCACTGTGAAGGAGGCTGAATTCAGGTGCTAGGTAAGGCTTGCCTCCCTCGTTCGGATGCCCCTTTGGTTGCTTGTCTGCCCCGGGAGCCTGCTGGTGCCCCCTGCTAACTTCACACCCCGCAGAGGGTCCTTTAGAGGGATATTCCTGCGCAGGAGAGAATCCCATAGAAAAGAGATTACAGAGGATTAGCTGCTCCAGCCTCCGTGTGCCGACCTGGGCCAGGAGGCCGCCCCGTTCCCTGCCCAGCCGAGGAGGAGGGATGCTCAGTTCCTTGGGTGCCGACAGCGCTTCCAGGGGGCTGTTTGCCCCGGCTCATCTTTTTACTACATTTCACATTCCCTACAGCTCCCTCGCTGCTGCTGCCCGCACTGGAAGGGCAGCCCTCGACCTCTGTGGGTGCACGACACCAGGCCTGGTGAGGGTAGCAGTGGGAAGTGCTCGCAGGTCGGTGGTAGCCTCCCGTCAGACACTGTCCCAGGGTGTCGTTGTCCAAGTATCATAATGGCATGGTTTTTGATTGTTTTGTTACAGTAATTATGCTTTCAAGCAATCTTTATAGGGCCAGACCCGAGCCTGTAGCGTATCTGCTACCTGTCCGCTGTCTGATGACACGAGGGTGTTTCGCGGCCCATCGCTCACGCAGCTGCACGGCTTTCTTTTTGCTTTGGCTTCCAAGTCTCGTGCTCAGTTCAGAAGAGCGTTCCTGCAGACTTTAATTAACCTCCAACCTCGGTTATTTGCATGCAGCTGCTTTAATATCGGAGGAGGGCTGTTGAACGCTCACGCTGTCCCGGGATGTTTACCTAGCGGTGCCCCCGTCCCCTCGTCAGACACCCGTGAGGATTTGCACTCCGTGCTTTGTGACGAAGGGCCAGGTACGCGTGCTGTTGGAGATCGGAGGATTTCGGGTGGCTCTGGCCTTAGGTGCGGTAGTAAGTGCCGGGAGATGAGACCTCACGGCGTCTGAAGCACCACAGCAAAGCTCTGCTTCTTCACAAGTGCACAGCGGCGGCCAGGGAGACATCTTGGGGACGGGCTGGGGCTCCTCGTGGGAACGATTTCCTTACGCTCTGCGTTGCCTTTGCTTCCATATCTCGCCCTTACCTGCATTTTTCCAATATCCGTCATGTTATGTAGTTGCTTTCAAGCACTGACTTGTGCTCTGTTGACACGACGAGTCCTTCAAGGCTGTCTTAGGTGTCACGTAAGGGATTTTGGTTTTCCTGGGGACCGAACGTGGATGGTTTTGTGATGCTCTCTGTAGCGCTGGTTTTGATCCAGCTGACTGAGGCTGTTGCTCACACACCTGCCAGTCTGTGTCAGCCAAAACTGAGACGATTCCTCTCTGGGGAAGGGAAGGATCCAGCTGGGGACGGAGGACGAGGTGCTCTTCCTCGACCCGCCCTTTTCTCTGATGGGCGCAGGGCTGCTGTAAATCTCCCCCACTGAACGCTTCTGGACTGCTTCCAAGCCTCGAGAAATTGCACACTATCATTCTTGGTGGTGGTGCAGCTGTTTTAGTGTTTTAGGTAATGTTAAAAAAAGAAAAAAAAAGGCATTGATATTTGGAATATAATAGCATGGCTTGGAAACGCATTCAGTTGAACTCTGGGACTTCGGCTCCCGTGCTGTGCTGTCTTGGAGCTTGGTGCTAACGCTCAGCAGAGAGGGAGGCAGCACTTCTCTGCCTTTCCTGGGACGTCTGCTGCTAGCTAAGGCTGGGCAGCGTGCGTGTGCGCGAGAGGTGCGCGCGCAATTACCCACGCAGTGTCAGTGTCCCCTCCTGAGCATTGCCTGCGGCGTGCTTTTACGTGCCTGGAACTAAACGGGTGCTTTTCAACAAGCAAAGCACAGCTCTGAGAAGCCGGTGGATGAGCAAGTCGGGGACTTCCACACCGTGAACATGAACCAAATCCACAAAAACTTGTGTTGAACCGCTGCGAGTGTGACACCCAATGGCTATGAGATTCTTTCTTTTGCTTTGATTCTCCCTTTCTTGCTGTAGTGACTGTCTAATCCACATATGAAATATTTCCATCAGGGAGGTAGTACGGTGGAGCAAGTATTTGTGCCACGAACGTATTCTCCAACATCTTGCTTAGTGTGTTTCGGTTAGTAGTTTGGATCAAGAGAGCAGATAAGTGCATGCAAGAATTACCTTGGTATTTCATTCTTTGCTGGTGGCACACCCTTCAGATGACGAGGCCTCTGGGCAGTCCTTTTTAACCTTTGGAGGGAAGTATGTGGATTTTTCCCTTATTTTTTGTCTTGTGGGTCACTGGTAATGTGTATCCCTTTGCAAAAGCACAGTATTGTTCGATGTGGCGATAATGGAAGATCAGAAAATTGCAGGCCTGGAGTCGAAGGGATGTTGCAAAGCAAGGCCACAGCAGTGAAGCTCATGCAGTCCCTACACATCTTCCCCAGTGACTCTAGCTGGTGCTCTTGGTTTTTGATCCTTCCTGAATCATATATAGAGTTAACTAACTTGTACAGCATTTCACTTAATAACTATAATAAAATAATAATGTTGCTAGCTTTCTTAAAAAGATGACAGTATCAAAGATTGGATTACTAATGTTATGTTTTACTAACAGTTTATCTCCACACAGGTAACACAAGTAGCAAGACAGCCGGGTCCTCCTGCCCCATCCCCTTACACTGCACATGAAATAAATAAGGGACACCCAAATCTTGCTGCAACGCCACCGGGACATGCGTCGTCCCCAGGGCTTTCACAGGTAAGAGCTGGCATCGGAGCAGAATGTTCCCAGCCGCCCTCTTTTCCTCTTGTCTGATTCTCAGCTTTGCTGCTCAAATTCCACAAATCTGTCCTGTCTGTGACCAGTACGTAAAACTTGATGGATGAACGACATCTTATGTGGCTCAAACCTCACAGTGACTTAGGTAGCAGTCAAGTTTATTAGCCATCAGTTCATTGTTGATTCTTTAGCAGAAGCTAGAAGCGACTTGAAAAATGATAGGAAATAATTATTGATGAGGAATGTGCATCACTAGGGTTTGGCTGCTTTGGGGCACGGCCTGACTTACATCTTAAACTGCATAGCAGTACCGGATGCCTTCTCGGTTAGGAGTTTTCCATTTCACATGTTCTGTACAGGTTGCCACAATTTTGTAATTCTGCTAGGAAGTAGGACAGTAAAATGAATTGCAAAAATGAATGCTAATAAAAGAAATGAGACAAAGGACTGATTACAAAATGTACAGAGGAAGAGATAAATAGAAATTACAATAAAAAGGGAGAAATAGTGTTCAGTAAGATATGTGAAATAAATTGGTCTCTTTGTAGTCTTCATTAGATGAATATTCTGTAGGGTTGACGTGAGAGTGGAAAAGCTTACTTTAAAAGGAAGGGGCGAAAAAGACAGGTAATGGGGGCACGGAAAGAGAGGGGAGATGAAAGATAAGGGATTGTGGAAAGCGGGATGTGTAAAAGTATTAACATTTGAGGTGGAGGAAGGCCCTATGTTTCACTTGTACTCTAATTTATACCTGTTTGAGTAAATGGAGCAAAGGCGGCAGACGGGAGCAGGCGGGTTGCTCAGAAATGCAGCTCTGCTCAGCTCTGTTCCGAGCAAGGTGTCAGCAGGGGCACAGCAAGGTGGTGGTAACGGCTTCAGGCATACTGCAGCCCGGGGAGAAAGCAAGCTTTCTGTTCTTCCTGCCAGCCTCTTTAATTTGGATGAAATATTAAACTCTAACTGACCTTTTAGACCGGGAGATGTGTGAAAACAAATGAGGTCACGTAAGGAACACTTCACCTTAATGCCACGCATTGTAGATAAAGCTTAGCGATGCGTGTTTGACGGCGCTCAGTGGGAAAACTGGAAACCTGTGGTCGTGTTTGAAAACATGCAAATGCTCATCCTTTATGAAGTGAGAAATTAGAGATGGAAGTATCTATTCCGGATCACAAGTAGCTTGCAGGCACTAGTCAGTGGTCTCTGAGCAGTTCCTTGCACTCTCGCTGCATGGCTGTTGGTAATAAAGTCTCTGTTTTGAGGACTGAGTCTCACCTAGCAAAGAGGGAAGATTAGCAGCGTTGCAGAGCAAACCCTAGTCTGTTGTCTGGCTTGTGTCATGTATCAAGAAATTCATTCCTGGTAGACCTTGTCAACAAAGGGAAGCTAATCATGTGGTAGATAAGAGGGGAAGCAAGAGAACGTTCTAGGCAGCCTCTTAAAAAGAAAATTCTAATCAAGGTTTTTTTCTTCCCTTAATATTTTCCTGTTGAGTCAGTGCGTACGTAGACAGCGGGCTCTGTGCCAAATCACCACTCCAGCCAGCCGGGAAAACGCTCGTTTCCTGTTCTGCTGGCTCTTATCGTCTTGGAAATGAGCGTCAGATTGTGTCACTCCGGTGCTGCTGGTAGGAGCAGTTTGACCTTATGTCCTCCGTGTCAGCTGAGGATCCTCGAGGGCTGTAGGGGGTTATTTGTCCTCTGACAGTATGGGGCAGGCCCTGCGTGCTGAGTGAGAGGAAGCAAAAGCAAAATCCAAGTTACAGTCCAGCCCTGGCAGTGAGTGAAGCACCAGTCATTGCGTTCTACAGGGACTCTGGAGGAACGAGGTTATTTTGGTTCAATTGCC
Organism: Stictonetta naevosa; assembly: GCA_011074415.1. Taxonomy (NCBI): domain Eukaryota; kingdom Metazoa; phylum Chordata; class Aves; order Anseriformes; family Anatidae; genus Stictonetta; species Stictonetta naevosa. The sequence goes on along the minus strand of CM021717.1, from coordinate 7,888,525 downwards.
TGAGGTCTGGACAGTTTTTTTCCTTAAGTGACAGGGGAAAACTATCTACAGCTACAAAGCTGGGATTCAGTAGCAAAATAGGAAAAATAGTGGTTTCTGTTCATTTGCAGAATGGGATTGCCTCTGACCAGGTGTTTTCACCGTTACGGGTTCCCGTCACATTTGCAGCTGGAAGTGATGGTAAAGAATGAAAATGGAAGGCCCTAAACCTGGGGCGGTTCCACCAGTAAGGCTTAAAAGGGGTTTGAGTCTCTTGTAATAAGCAGTTAAAGCGTAACTTGTTCCCAGAGAAAGTCTTCTGTACCCTTGAACTGTTAGAGGTTTGGGTTAACTTAAGGTTGTGGTGTTGGTTTTGTTGTTGTTGGGTGGGATTTTTCGTTTCCTTTTGTTTTGCTTTTAACCCTAGAATTCTGAATATTTCAACCTATACCTTACCTCACTTTGACCCCTGTCACATGCTGAGTATCAATATTATGTTATGGTAACAAATTCTCCAGTTCAGCAGGGTGTCAGATGCAAGTGTTAGCTTTTTGTTGCACCTGTCGTTTTTCTCCTGTGGGTTTCATTGAATGCCCTCGTGCTTACATTAAGAAATGAGGTGAGTGGAAGTCTCCTGTTTCCAGACCACTTTTTGGGGGAAATTCTACAGTGATTTCATTTATTTGTTTTCATTTGGATAAACAATCAAAGTCCTTGGAATCTCTCATCATGTGAATTTTTTCCATGCTATAATTGTTCTTTTCATCTGTTTGGCCCCCTTGAATCCTATTTCGCTTCTGATATAAAGGGACCAGAGCTGACGTGGTGCTCTGATGAATGGGTTATTACTGATTTCTGTAACAGCAATCTGGCATTTCAAAGCACTGCGTATCGTAACAACCCATGCTGTGTTCATGATGGAGCACTGAGCAAAGGTCGTCTGCGTTTGTCCAGTTGTGCCTAACGTGTGTGTTCTTGATTTGAGAGAGTAACTAAAAAGATAAGGAAGAGACTGCTGCGTTTGAGTTAGAATCTGATTAAGGAGTCGTTGTATTCTGCCCAGAACCATGACTCACTGAATATTCTTAAAACCGAGTCTTTTCAAGGTAGGGACTGGTGTTTAGTCAGCAGTGAATGAAAACACATACATATGGTTTTGGGCTTCAGATATTACTACGGTCTAAAAACCATTTTCTGGAGTGACAGCACGTTGTTACTTGTGTGGCCCCACATCGCTCTGGTTGCTGACTGTCAGTGCAGTGCTCTGCAAAGAGATCAGCCCCTCGCTCGGGTCGGGTATCTCAGCATCCCTCCTCTGGGGGCTCGGAGCTGCTGCTACGTTCTTCAAGTGGGGATCTTCCAGAAGCAGTGATGTGGAGGGGAACAGAAGGTTAATAAATGCTGCATTTCTACCCATGGCATACGTCTGAACCTCCATCCTCCCTTCAGCTTTGTGGCTTGAAATACTAGGCAGATGACTGGAATTGAGGGATGGCCACAGGCAGCAGAACGTGGGTATCCTCTGTTCCAGCCACCTAGCCGTGAGGCAGAAGGAGCGGTCCCCTTGCTGTTGTGACGGCTGTAAGGCTGTTCCAGTAAGTCTGGTAAGTGGTACAAGGAGCTGCTGTCCTGTACAAAAAAAATCCAGGCATAGAGGCAGCGGGACCGCTCCACAGGGCTGGTTCACAGCCTGGTCCTCAGAGGTTCCGGCGTGGTACTGGGTGTTCTGTGGGAGCCTTTGGGATCCACAGCTAGGAAGAGACAGAGCAGGAGGACGTACGGGATACGTAGTGTCTTGCGGGAAGAAAAGTCAGGTGCAAATGTATGTTGTACCTTTGTAGCTGGCTTTCCTTTAACCTTATTTAAATAAACAGAACCAGATGTCTTGCGCAGTGCTGTGTGCTTTGGTGTTTTTCTCACTCATTCTTCTACCTTTTCCATTTAACATACCCAAAGCAGGAGAGAGGCTTGCTGTTAGGCTTCCTCTGAAGACTTCCATAATGATCAGCCTCTGGCACTTTGCTGCCTTTCGGAATTAGTTTCTGTAGCCAAATTAGAAGAGCTTCTCAGTGATGAGACACAGTCCCACACCCCCTGTCTCTGCAGCATTTCTGCTTCCCTCGGCCTTCCCAGATTCCAGGGCCTTGAAATCATGCTGCTCTCTGGAATGTGTTGAGCTCCGCTGGCGTTTGGGAATGCACAGCACATGTTGCCGCAGTGATGTTATGGCCAGATGTGGCCCCACGTACACAGAATTTCATATTTCTGTTCTTTGCACAGAGGGCCCCCCGTGCAGGCTGGGAGAGGAGCGGCACATCTCCGCCTCCTCTCTGGGCCTGCAGACTTCAGGAGGGACTCGAGACAATTCCCTTTCTCAGCATGCAGAGAAAAGGAGAAATCAGTACAAAGGAGCAGATAAGTTTCTCCCTGGGCACGGCTACCGGAGCGAGTTACGATGCGATCAGGTAGGGGAGATCATGGGGTTGCAGAACACAGGGCACTGCAGGGTTGCTGCTTGCCTGAGCTCTCTCATCCTGTGATGGATGCGAGGTAGTCCAGTGCGAGTAGTGCAGGCAAAGAGCATTCACACAGGCAGTTAACACAAAGCAGCTGAGAAGCTGTAAATCTGCCCCCCGCTCTGGCTTTACGTTACAGTAATTTATTGTGTGGTCGTGCCTGAAGAAGGGAGTAACGATAAAGTAGAGCTCGTCCAAAGCAACCAGACTGCAACTTGGAAGGAGACCACAGAAAAATGCTTCCCTCTGTCCACTGAGTGATCAAAAGAGGAAGAGGAGCTCTTCCAGACATAGTGTGAGCAGAAGTAGAAGGCAGGAGGCAGCGTGCAAAGCTCGGGACATCAGGAGAAGACACTTTCATCTTCCTCCCCAAGACCTAGGAGTGTTTTGAAGGATCCTGGGGAACAAGTGTAGTGGATTCTGGCACGTGACATGAAGCAACACAAGAGGAGAATGGTTCAGAAATGCTGTTCCAAAAGACTCTGGCCTTCTTTGCCTTAGCTTTTTAAAGTGTGGGCTCTGATGCGTGTGCTGGCGGATTCCTTTAGTCTGGGACTACAGTTTGTAAGCACTGACCGGCAACTCTTGGAACAAATCACCAGGAATTTCCTCTGTGATCAGTGAAAGCTCTAGGTCTTGTTGTGATCACACTGTGCGCTGAGCAGATCAGTGCTTTGTGCCCACGGCTACCTGTTAGGCTGAAATGATCGAGCAACCAGTAGCAGAAGACCCTGTGGCATCTAGTGGGACCTTCCTCTGAAGCTGTTGTAGTTAGTGACAGCTGTGTTTAATAATCCCTTATCTGTTTCTAACAATGCCAAGATACACCCATAGAAAACAAAAGTGCAAGAGAGCTGAATTCTCAGGATCCTGGTATACAGAGACCTTGACTTTTAGGTGGCTGATTTAAATCCAAAACAGATTGTACTAGCTGAAACTTGTTACCATCTGGTTCTTTGCCTTAAGTGAAAAGAGTTTTGTGGTCTCATTCTGGTCCTCAAAAATGTCACCATAGCTAAATTAGTATTTGTAATAGCAGCGAGACATTCCTTAGTACCTTAAGGTCTGGGAATCTGTGCCAGGAAGCATGTCTGTATGCCATCTGTGGCATGTTTATAGGCAATCCCCAAGCCCCTTTTTTATTACCTTGGATCCTTTCTACAGGAGCTGGAATTCTGTTGTAACCGTAATGTTTATTCACTGTTCCCTCCCATCGTTCATTGCCCAATTTAGATTTTAGGTGCTTTTAATAAAGTTACATTTATTTATGAATTGGAATGGAAGAAGGAATGTAACTTAATCCCGATCTCACCTCTTTGCACCCCGGGGGAAGTCAGGTCTCTCTGCATCTTGTAGCCTGCAGCCTGTGCCTGACGCTCCTCGTCCCCCAAACGCAACCGCTCCCTGTTATCTGCGTCCATGTGTACTTTGCCACGAAAAAGCAATTGCTGTAAGGTCAGATAATAAACTTCCACGGTCCCTGGAGCATGAGGGGCTCTCTAATTTTATCATCTCGTTTGTGCAAACACCCTGCCCTTCATTTCTCTGTTTGGAGAACATCTTTGTGGACACCTTTGTCAGAGCTGGTTCTCTCACCGCTGAACTCGTCGCCCCAGAGAGCTTTCCTGTACAGGAAGCTCCTCGTGTTGTGTAAGGTGGCGTTGTAGCAGATTTCATGCCAATTAAAAATGCACAGGGGTCCCGGAACTTGTGGAGCAGGTACGGTTGCCAGATACTAATTAGCAATTGTCTCTGCAGCCACAATGATGTGGACGTAGAATGAGAGATCAAGCTCTCCTTGCGTAAACGAAGCAGGCGAGGCTGGATCTGGTCAAGAGAGAAACCTGCATCTGCGTGCTGCCCCTCTTCTGCCTCTGAACAGCAGATTTTGGTGTCTTGGGTCCTCTGTCCGTACCCGATATGGAACGTACCCTATTCTGTACCAGATACAGGGTACAGAAAACGTAAACAGCCGGACCTGTGGCAGTGCTTTGTGTGCAAGACACCTGCACATACATACACCTTGATGTATTTTCCTGAGCAGCCACCTCCGTACTTCTCCCTTCTTTCCTTGTGCATGCTTCTGTACATCTGGCTCGAGCTTCTTCGCGGTATCAGTAATGCAGCTCACTAATTTGGAGCTTGTAAGGAATACACGACTTCAGGTGGAGATTGGAAAATACGAGTTATTTAACAGCTGATCAGTCCAGGAGAAGTGTAATCTTCTTCTGGCCTTTGTGTTAAAGACCTGCTGGAAGTACAGCTGAACTCTGTGTTTTGTAATAGGATTAGCAGTTTTTTGATTGGGTTAATAATGCTCGGAAAATTTGCTCATATAACGTCTTTCAGTGGTTTTGATTCATCGCTGTGCCTTTTGCTTCCTTAGCTTAAACCTGTGCTGGAAACTTAAAGCATGTCTGTGTCTCGGCACCTGCTGTCAGCATCTTTTGGGCTTCAGGATGCTTTTGGGTATGAAAGCTCAACTTCGTAGCTGTCTTCTAATTTGGGGAATGCAGCTGTGTGTAAGAAGAGCTGCAGGCTTTAGGGGCAGGGAGGTGTGGGATAGTGGGAAAGGCAGAATACAGCTCTAAGTGCAAATTGATGCTATGAACTTCAATAATTATTTAACCTTGGAAATAGTTAACATTTCAAAGTCACGACGTAGGTGGGATGAATTGGCTTTAATATTTGTGCACTTGGGAAGAACTGGAAACAGCCTTTCCTTTTTTTAATGAGGAAGGAGGAAAATCTTTATGATTTTATCACATACGTGTGCAAAGCGGAGATCACAGCACGAAAGCTGAGCCTGGTTAGGACTAGGTCTGTTCCCAGACCCACCGCTTGCTGCTGCTAGTGCTTTTTACTGCTTTGAGGCTGTTCAGTGAGAACAGTATTTAATGCTTTTCTGTGTGGTCTCGTGTGCCCAGCAGGTGAAGATTTGTGTTTTTCTGCTCCTGCTTGAGCTTGCTTTCTTTCAGGTGTAACCTGGCCCAGCTTTGTGTCTTCCCTGGCCCGTCCACCCTGGTGTAAATGCAGCTATTTGAGTAAGAAAGCTCGCAGTAGGTGCCTTGGCCCCACGATGCATCCAGGATGCATGATCTAGGCAAAGAGTTTTCTTTTGGCTTGTGACAGTGAGGCGAATCAAAAGCAGTTTAAATGTTACCACTAGCTGTTGGTGGTGGTGTTGTAAGAAGCATTTTTAAAGAACGTTGAACTCTTCTGTAGTGATTTTAAAACGTCACCGATCCCTCTCTTCAGGAGATTGCTGTGCATATTTTCTGTTCTCACAGTCATGCGGACTGAGTTTTATATTGATGCTTTTCAGACTTCACTACTCGTTGAAACACATTTTTATTCATAATAGAAAACAAGAAAATAATGTAAAGCAACTTGCCAATTTCCTTACATTTAGTAATTTCTATTCTCATATTCCTTCTGTAATGATACCTTCTGTTCTGTGCAATTTCTTGCATGCTTCAGAAAAATACATGGTTTGAAACAGTCACAGTGTTGTAGAAGGCAGTATGTCCTAATAAACTCTGAAGCCAGCACAAAAGTCAGAGCTTTAGGCAGTCTGCATTTGTAAACATAAAGGGCAAAAAAAAAATAAATCCCTGTGAGTAGATAAAACTGGGGAGAAACAAGTTTGTTTGCTAGCTAGAAAAGCTTTTCAAGTGGTTTGACAGTACAAAGACTCTAACAAAACCGTGTTCTTGGAATTCATGAAAACCCAGCAAGTGACTTTGCCACTCTTCCATTAAAAGTGTTTCAGAGTCGGAGCCCTTGAACGACCGGCGTCCACGGTTAGCGTGGTGCCAGCCGAGGGAGGTGCTGAGCTGTAACCTCTGGAGCCGTCTGCAGCGTGGGTAAGGAGGATTGCCCCACGGGGTGAGGGTTTGGGATCGATAAACAGGTTCTCCTGCGAGCAGAACTCCCGATGAGCTGCTTTCCACCCGTGGCAAGGAGCACAAGAGGATTCGATGATTATGGAGCAGTAATTCTGCTTTTAGCTCCTTGTGGCTTGAAGGAACTGCGTCCGTGTTCTCTGTAGACTGCTCCTTATGATGCCGTTAGACAATTTGGTTGCCTTAAATTGTCCAAATTTGCACAACATTTTATTCTGGTATTTCTGTGCTTCAGTGTAAGGCAGTAAAATTTGAACGTTTAGTCTGATTTCTGCCATAGACTCATAAAATCCAGTCCACGTGGCTGCCGAAAGCAGGGTCAGCTAGAGCAGGTCGCTCCGGGCCACGGCCACCTGGTTTGGGTATCTCCAAGGATGGAGGCTCCACAACCCAAGCAGCCTTGTTTCGTTATATGTAAATGGGATTTCTTGTAGGTCAGTTGTGGCCGTTTCCTCTTGTCATTTCACTAGGTATGACTCGGGAGAGGCTGACTGTCTTCTGTGCCCTGTCCCATCAGGTGTCCCCTGAGCCTTCTCATCTTGAAGCTAGTCCTGGCTGTCCCAGCTTCTCCTTGTATGCCAGATGCTCCACAGCCTTAAAGATGGTCGTGGCCCATCGCTGGGCTCGCGTGTCCAAGTCCCTTTTGTACAGGGGAGCTCAGACCTGGCTCCAGCGGGGTCTCACCAGCGCTGAGCGGAGGAAGGATCTTTCCCTCGACCTGCTGGCAGTGCTTTCCCGAGGAAGCAGTACCGCTGCAGCACAGACAGGCGCAGATGCAGCTGCCAGAACTGGTTGCACTGGTTAACCAGAGGGGCCGACGCTGAATTTATGGCTGGTGTCCTTTCTGTCCTAGTCTCAGGTGACGTCCCTACGCCACGTAGCGCTTATAAGATCAGCTCTAGGGTTCTGTTGGGTCTTGGAGAAAACTAGGAGGAAAGGTATGGACTAGGGCTCGCAGTGGACCACAGGTTGTCTTCCCAAGCAGAAGTGTTCACCCTCAAAGTTCATGTTCCAGTTAAATTGGGGCAAAATTTGACAGGACAAGTGAAGAGCACGTTGTAACTTGGGAGTTGCTGCTGAGATTCAGAGGTCTGCTTCCAACAGTGGAGGTGTTGGAATTTCTGCCCCCAACACGCATGCACACGCAGGCAATATTTTTGAGTACCTTCGTTATGGAAAATACCGGTTCACTTAATTATGCAATGGTCGTTAGCAGACCACCCCCGGGCTCCGAGCCACGAGCTGCAGCCCAGGCGGGGACTGGCATTTCAGTCCCTCTAAGACGCCAACTAAATCCATGCCAGTATTTACAGATGTTATGAAATGATAATCTGCTGTGGCTTTATCCTTGCCCTCGTGCCTTCGTTAGCAACAGTTTGAATTTAGGCAGGTAATGTTCCGGGTGATGAGCTGTGATGGCCACAATAAGCAGCTGCCTGGGAGGATGGCAGCCGCCTGCAGGACATCTGTCCACCCCGACGTCACCAAATTACCCCAGTTTAAATATTTCACTCTGCATCTTCAGGTGACCACAGCACTGGGCTCTGAGATTAGGCTCCTGGTTATCAGCTTCAAAGTCTTGGCCTTCTGCTGTTAAAATAAATAAATAAATACAAAGCCCAGTGATTGTTTTTCCTTGCCAAGGCCGGGTTGTGCTTACCTTAGCTCGCAGCGCTGTGCCGAGGGATGCTTGCGTCCAGCGGTGCGGCTGCTGGTAACAGCCACGAGGAGTGCGCGGCACGGGGCGAGCCGGAACTCCTGGGAGGCAGCGCGTCAAACAGGGACACTTTGTCTTGCTTTTCCCTTTCACCCTCCTCCTTTGTAACGTCCCTACAAGAATAGTAACCGCAGTGTCTTAAGCAGGAAGGAAACGAGTGTGTATCTTGTGTCTGTGTGCCCTCTGCACAAACCGTCTTTGTCCAGGGAACAGGAAACCACGTTTCCTTTGCCTTCTTCCCTTGGTGGGAATGTGATTTTTGATGTTAGAGTAGGAAAAATGCCTGTAGTTCTGTGGCTGCCCTGTTTCCCTGCTCAGCTTGCTGCATTTGCCTGCTTGAAAATGTGATGCTAAATCATGTGAAGCCATAAAAAGGTTGTTAAAATTTTAGCAGGGATGGTAATGACACAGATGAGAGACCCTGAGACAAACTGCTGCAGAGGAGTAAAGATAACAAAGGTTGAGCCACGTTTGCCAGAGAAGCAATTCTTCCTGGGTCAGGGTATTCTCATCCTTCTAAAGGCTGAGTTTTATATTTCCCAACGCGGGGAATTTTCCTGAAGGCTGGGCTCCAGACAGAGGGGGGGGGCGAGTGGCCAGCGAGGACACCGGTGTGCTTGCCATGAGGACAGCTGAGGACAGGGACTGCAGCCAGCAGCGCAGGCTCTTCCCGGTCTGCAGTTTGGTGAATCCCTAAAATCCAAAACACTTTTATAGACACCTGGAACTGAGTACCTGGCGCCTTGAGGAAATGTTTTTGGAAAAGCTGAAATACTTCAACTCACAAAATAGATGCGGTTCCTTTTACTCTTTGCTTCCCTCCAAATCATAGCCATGACCCCCCCAGTAAATTTGCCAAGACTTTGCACCCGTGTAACGAGCTGGGCCCTTCATCAGAAACAGGGTATTTGTGCTGCCAGCTCAGTTCTGTAGGTCTAGTGTTAAATTCTCTTTGGAAGTGGAAACCTCTAATCTGCATAACCTGTGCAGTGTCACAGAAGAGCTGTCCTACTTGCCTCCTTGGTTTTAATGGGACTTTGAATATTCCAAGTGGTAGGAACGTACACAGGGAAAGAGTGTTTTCAGGTTACTGGTGCATCCTGGAGGGTAGGAGCGCTGCCTGGCAGAGAGCTGGCGGAGCAGAGCTGCGTGCATTACTTTTATTTTACGGAGGTGCTATGATGAGGACAAGCTGATTTCAGTGATGCTGGATAATTTGCAAATGAGCTGATTAAAATTTCAATTAGAATTGAAAGTCTTGATGTGATATATGCCAAAGAATTGCGTACGTGAACACGTAGCTGTGAGGGGGGTTCTCTTTGAACAGAGTAGCCTGACGGTGTCTGATTACCTGCGGTTGAAGTATCGCTGGAAGTAACGAAAGTCACACCACGAGCATTTAGAGGGGAATTGCCCGTGTGTATGGCTTTAATCGTTGTGCTATTTTTAAATTTGGGATGGTTCAGCCGCCTTTTAAAGCTGAGATAGTTTACGGGAGAACACGTTTTTACGCGTTCTTTGAGAGGGCAGTGTGTGTAAAAGCCTGGGAAATGACTAAATTAAATAGTTCAGGCTTCTCCATCGCTGCAACGTTTGCAGATGAGCTGGTTCAGCGTATTACGTTCGGTCATTACAGCCACTGCAGACCTTTTCCTAACTCACATTGTAGAAGTCACTGCAGGCATCAGCTTCCTTCTTGTTTGTCGTGGTCCTGCTTGGCTGACTGCAGGGCACGCCAGGAAAAAAGCAATGGGACTGGGGTTATCTAGTTGCAGAATAGTAATAACAATGAATGATGTTCAGAAGAAACATTGGGCAGGAGCCACGTAGTTTGTGCTCAGGCACAGGACCTAACCTGACGTGGCTGCAGGTTTCTAGGTGTTGTAGGGGCATTGGTACACGTCCGGGGGAACGTGTCGAGCGCTAACACGGCTCGCTCCTGCGGGATGTCTCTCAGCTGTTTGGGCACTTACCTCCCTTCTTCCACAGGACTTTATTCCTGTACGTGCTCGTTGGGAGGGCTCCTGAAAGAATTGAGGTGCTTTGGTTTTGTTGCGCGTTCGTCACCAAGGGGGGCATTTCTAGCTCGTTAGCGTGGTTGATACATAGCCAAGAGCAGTGCCGAAACCAGAGGGGCAGAAGGACACTGAGATGGTCTTGTGTGGCTGTTATGGCTTCTTACGGTGTTGATTTCTGAGTGCATGTGGGTTAAAACATCTGATTCTTTGCTACCTGAACTTGTCCCGTAGGTTGCTAATTCCCTGGGTAGGTTGGGAGCTCGGGAACTCAGAGTTAAGAAGAGGTTTTACTTTGGCTGTTGCCAGTGCACCAGTTAGGTCAACAGTTGCTTCACTTCTCCTTCGGTCATCCCCGTCCCTGGGAGAACAGCCGGGGACGCTGCCAGGACCAGGAGCCCTTCAGCCCTTTGCTTGAAGCTGCCGGAGTTCGTAAGGCAGCACGCCGGGTGGGAAAACGTGCGCGTCGTGTGCCTCTTGTGGGTTGTAGTGGTAGTAATTTGGGGCTGTACTCGGAGGCTCTGGCCCTAGCTGTTATTTCTGCCTTGCAATAACATCAGATTAAAAAAAAATAATAATCTTGCTGTAACATTCAGTCTTTGGAAGTTTTAAACAGTTTTGCAGTCACTTGAAGGCAGCACCAGTGCTGGAAGACCACAGGGGTTGGGTTTGGGGAAAGACCGGCTTCTGGTAACGCCGAGGTCACCCCAACCTACACCTCTCGCAGAACTGAGGCCATTCAGAAAGTGAAGCTTGAGGAAAAAGGAAGATGCCGGCTCTGTAGGAGGGGCACTCTGAAGGAATACTTCTGGCATGTGCCTGCCTGCGGGTGAATTTCTTGGGCAGAAATGAAGCTAGGGGTTTCAAATTACCCTCTTATTTTTAAGAGCTAAATGCGGAGAAGTTGCCGGTTATCGGGTGCTGTACGCTTGCAGTCTTTCAGGTGGTAAAACGATTTGGGCTGTAGGTGGGCAGAGTAAAACCAACTCGCCAAATACACGGTGGTTCAGGATTACAAGCCACGTCTTTTCCTTCTGTGCTTGCAAACCAAGCAATGGTTTATGCTGCTGCAGGGATTTCTTCACCTGCATCCCCGGCCAAACTGCTGCCGTCCAGGCCAGTGACCAGGGGAAAGCTTTCTAAGAGGCTGTTCTGTGCTGAGAAACCCCCTCGAGGGCTTCTGGATCAATGCAGCCGGGCCCACATTCCCTGTTGTGGTTTTCCTCGAGGAAAATAGTTCACCATTTGGAGGGAGAAACGAGTCTGATTGTTAAAAGTAGGGCAAGAAAGGGAAAACCGTGCAGTGAGTGCTCTTGCTGTTGACTCCGTTGCAGTGTGTTGCTTTGTGCCTAGCTCCAGGAACGGCTGTGCTTTGTGTCAGGTCGCCTGTACACATAAGAATTTGTAATTTTGGGGCAGGAGCCCTCAGGGTGAGGTGCCCCGAGGGAGTGTAACTCCACATGCCCACCTGCTGTGGCTTTAATCGATGTTTGGTGTGTAGCTGGGTCGGGGAGCGCCCTGGTTACGAGACTGCTGTCCTGCGGAGACACCGGGACATCAGGGGCGTAAGCATGTGTGGGGTTTTGTTCGGGGGTCTCCTGGGGCCAGGGATGGATCTTGCAACAGTTTTATCCTCAGTTTCCAGCTGATGCGTGCTTCCTGTACTTGACGTTGGCATAAAGCGATTCAAAATCATTTTGAAAGCCCGTGCGGTGACGCCTCCAGTACGCCGTTAGCTGGGTGCCCTCCGTGGGTGCAGTGACAGAATCTGCCCCGAGATACAAAGCACTACAGCGGGTGTCATTTGTCTCCCCGCAGAGAATCGCATTCCCATCTGTTGTGTCCATGCAGGAAAAACGGCCTTTGGGGTTGCTCCGGGATAGCTGCCTTTGGCCCAGCGTGCTTCGTATTGTTATAAAATGTTTTGCTTACGCTGTCGTGTTCCTCCCAAAGAGATTAAAGCATTTTGCTGGCATTCAGCTGAGTTTCAGCTCGCTGTGGATCGGAGCGCGGTTGCTGCCTTTGTTACTGGTGAGTAACCGAAAGTCCAAAGGCTTTCGCACCCAAGGTCACACCAGGGATCAGCGATAGAGCGGCAGGCTCCTGAGTCACGGTCATGCGTTGAAATCGCAAGACCATTTCTCCTGCTATGTAACTTCAGTAAATATAGACCCATCAAACTTCTTCCGTGAGTCAAGGGAGGACTCGAGAAGCAGCGACGGGGCTTAACCCCTGCCCGTGCCAGGTCTCGCCGGGCTGCTGGAGGCAGGAGGCTCAGGAGCAGCACCTTTCTGCATGGGGATTTCAGAGTTTTGTTCCAACAGGAAAAATTTCCACTGGCTGCGGGAGGCAGCGAGCTGCGTGACTCAGCTTTTTCTGAAGCTGATGTGTGTACTTTGCCTGTTTATTCCCAGTACAGCCAGTACTGAGGGAGTCATGTTACGCAGCAGGCACAGTGTTTATTAACCAGCTCGGGAACTGATCTAAGAATAACTTTTTTCATTTGTTTTGTTGGTAGTGATTTATTTTTTTTTTGCTTAGCACAGCTAGCAGCCCGAGGTGGGAACTCTGCACAGAAAACAGACAGAAAGGGTTTTCCCCAGCAAGTTGCAGGAATCCATAAACACAAATATTACTGCCTTCCACCCATGGATAGCCACGTCTGAAACATAAAATCACTAAGAGGAAAGCTTAAGGAAAGCAAATTGCTCTGCCTCAAAATGGAGCAGCTCAGCAGCTGTCCATTCTGTTCCAGCTCAGGGTGCTGCAATTATTGAACTTGAGGGATTTCAGTGTCAGCATTTAGATGCTTCTGGACCAAAATTTGTATACTGAGCGATATTTGCTTCCCTGCATTCCCCTCTGTGGTTTATTTAGGGAATTTTGGGAGCATTTCCTTGCTGATCTCTTCATTTGTTCACCCTCATCCTCAGCGTTTCAGCCGCGGTGCGCAGAAGCCACGCATTTCCAGCGTGACTGAATGTGATTATGATCACCTCGCGTACCTATATAGGTGCTGGGCACAGAAAAAGTCCTTTTGACAGATAAATATGTGCGATACTTCTAATCAGCCTACTTGTCTGAAAAGCAGTGGATTGCTGTGATTTATTCTGTTGGTTGTTTTGGTGGGGCTTCTGTAGGCTACTGGGTACTGCAGACGTCTACAAAGCACTTTTTTTCTTTCCCTGTTACGGTGTTTGACACAAATACCAGGGGAGGCACACCTCCAGCTGGTTTGAAGCATGCCAGGCAGAAGCATTTGTTGTTGTTGTCTAAGGATTGTGAAACATGTTTATTTAGATGATGTTTGTTGTCTTCAGCCAGATTTGTCTTGCACTCACTTCTCAAGGCTGCAGTTGCGAACCTTGCACTCGGAGCTGTCGTCTGGGTTAGGAACAGCACTGGCTGCCCAAAACATGACCTGTTTTTGATGACAGTAATAGCAGGAGAAACCCTTCAGTGCCTGCTATTTAAGCCTTCATGTGATGTTGTTGTGTTTTTTTTTTTTGTATGACTCTGTGCTATGCTGACTCTGGGGTTTAAATACTTCAACAAATTGAATGCTCTGCTGCGTCATCTTGCATTTGCCTCTCAGCCCTGCAAGTGTCAGAAATGACATCTGTTATCAATGAGGTGGCTGTACTTAAATTTGGCACTGTATTTAAAAATGCCTGCTTTACAGTCATTCTGATAAAGCTCGGTTTTTTAGGCTTAGTGATAGCTGCGCTTCCTTTCCTATGCATTTCTCTGCTTGGTTGATGAGAAGAAATCTGTGTTTTGGAGGTGGGTAGGGATGTCGCTAGTAGCATTGAAGTTTCATCTAACTTGGGCTCTATCCCGTTGTGTGCAAGTTAATCCTCAAGAAAACTTGGTTTTCCTGGGCCTGAAGAAGGGGAAGGGCAGCTGATATCCTCCTCCCTTCTTGCTGAGAGGAGGAGCAGCTTGAGCCGTCTGGGGTAAGGTCTCTGCTCTCGAGGTACCGAGCAGGAGGCGCGAGGAGCTGCGAGCCTGCTGCCAAGGGGAGAAGCCACCTGAATGTCAGATTGGGCAGGAAGTCGGGAGCAAGGTCACAGAAAAGCAGAAGAACGTCACGGACAGAAAGACAGCCGCGTTTCCCCATGTCTCGTTAGTGCTTGATTATTCTATGCCGTGGTGAGATCTCGTTGCTGTGGTGCCGTTGCCGCTGGGAGATGTGGTACATACTGTTTATTATACAGCATTGACATGAACAGCTCAAGCAGAATCACACTTGTCAAATAAAAGAGGAAAATATTTGATGCTGCATCTGACATCTCAAAAACTAGAAGGCTTCTTGCAAATTAGTTGTTAAAATGAAATAGAGATTTTGCCAGCGGTAAGACAAGAGGATTGGACCACAGAAGCTCCTGAAGAGGAGGGCAGCAGAAAACCTGCCCTGCTCGCCTGCCAGAGGTTGCTGCCTCCATAGCAGTAGCTGATGAAAACATTGAATTGCTCTTGAAGCAGTCTCTTCTTCTGCGGTGTTGATACAAAAACACTCTTCAGCTAAATATTCTACCAACCGTGCTTTGGTGCCCTAAATCACAGCAAAGATCTAATGGTGTACTTGGAGGCAGAGATTTTTATCATCTCTTTGACCCAAAAAGCAATGTTGAAAATCAGGTAGGAAATAACAGAACATCCTTCTGAGTTAGCTTGTGTAGTAGGAACACTCCGGTAAGTGGCTGTGTTTGTGCTCCAGTTTTGCCCTGCAGCGATCGCTTTGTCTCCCAGGCAGCCGTCAGGAGGTGCTGCAGCGGTTGGCGTTTGGGGTGAGACACTGCTGCGGGGTCACGCTCAGTCCCCTCATCCTCTGCACGTCGTGTTTCAGGTCTTTATCCCAAACCAGAAAATTCCTTGGTCAGATTGTCTCTAGACTATGTTTACGTTTACCTCGCATTACATGTTGATCAGCAGGAAATTAATTGGGGATTTTATGTCCAGGAATGAATCAGAACAGAAAAAGAATAAGGCCAAGACCCCGAGGTCTCTGTTAGGCTGTCTGCCTGGCACAGGGCAGTTACGGTGTGCTGGGACATGCTGAGGTAACGTCTTTCAGTGGTCAGATGTGCCAAGATGCTCTTCCAATACAAGGCATACTCTTGCTCCAAAACCCATCCACATTTCCTTTGGCACGAGTTCATTTTGGAAGGGCTGAGGAGTCTGAGCTGTCGTAGGGTCTGTGACTTCGCTGCAGGACTGGGATTCAGCTGAGCTTCGTTTCTTCCATGTTTTTCTGTGGTTAACTTATTCCTTCCCTCCTAATGCATGGGAGAGCTGGAAAGTATTTCTCTCTGAGGGCTGAGAGAGTTGATGAACATCAGCACAGCGGAGCAGGCTTAGCTGAAAGAGAGGAGGAAAAAAGTAGAGAAAGGGGATGTGCAGACGTTGCTCTCAGAACAGCCAGCGGCAGGAGCCGGGGAGCAGAGGTGCTTTGTGATGGAGTCGTGCAGGAGCCACAGGGCCGCACGTAGAGCCTGGGGGAATTGCTCTTGGAAGTGAAGGCTGTCGCAGACTAGAGGCTGGGTTTTGGGCCAATGCAATAATAAATTTAAAGAAAAGGTAAGCTTTTTTTGGTTAAAAATAAAGGGGGGGGAGAAAAGTCCTCTGAAAGGAGGAATGTCTTGTTAAAATGTGTAATCGGCATAACTACAGCTCCAGTTTATTGTTACTTCGGGCAAATAACATGGGAGAGAGCATCTGGGGGTATAAATTGTTACAGCCCATTGAAATCAATGGAACTATGAAAATTTACACAACCAATGGTCTGTCTTACATCTGTAACAATTTCAGGCAGTTTCATTGTGTTGCAAACGCTTTAAAGCAGCAGTAGCTTGTATTAAATGCATTCAAGCTTCTTGCTAGTCATTTGCCGTACTTCAGAGGATCTGCCAGCAATACCTCTGGTTCCAGCTCTCCTTGGGCACACGTTTAGAGCAGGGTCAGGCAACAGGTCTTCAGTGATACAGAGCTGCGTTGATGTTTTCCACTGGGGTGCTTCTGGAGTTTAGGGTGGTGTTGATAAATGGTTGGGTCCTCAACAGAGAAGGCGTTCTCCCTTATAATTGCCTGATCTCTGTGTTCTTTATCTGAGTGGTAATCAACAGTCCGTCTGATAACATGTTCACTTTCCATCTTTTGGGATGAATCGTTTGATACGCTCATTTCTTATTCACTTTTTTTTGTTCCTGGCAGGCTCCGTACCCCTCAGGACAGAATGCAGCTCCAACCACGTTGGTGTACCCTCAAGCCCCTCAAACAATGAACACCCAGCCTCAGACCCGCTCGCCGGTAAGGGAGCCCCTGTTTGCATCATCTTATGTTCTTTCCTCCTTGTTTGCGTGTTTCTCTGTGTGTGTGTGTCTATAACACTTGCCAGTTCTCTGGACAGTCTGTTTTACTGAACTGGAAGCACCTTCCAAATGGCAAATCTTGATTGCATTTTTAAATGTTATCGTGGTAGGAGAATTTTCATTTTAAAGTGGCTTATCAGAAAAGAAGCAACGGAGGGATTCTCATCTATGTTCAGATAATGTGATTTATTTTTAGAATAGTTGCTTTCAGGTTCACTTGATGTTAGAATTTAGATTCGTAACCAAAATCTTTCTCTTTGCTTCATGTTTTTTTCATAAAGGAAGTATTTGGTAAAGTGGTAGAACAAAGATCAGTGAATGACAGCGCCTCTCTGCAGCAGCACTCGGTCTCCAGTGGCCTGTGGGCTTCACTTCCGAGTCAGTGCCACTGGATCAGTTCTAACCACTTGCTGTCTGGCACTGTGTAGGTGCTCACACATTTAAAGTAGAGCTTCTGTGCACCCAGATCTTTTTGTGGTAAGCCCTTTTTCATCCAAGTTGAGGTTTGGTTGTCCTCCATGATCTTTTGGTGTGTACTGTAATACTGCTCTGCTACCGTAGGCCTTTGGTTCCCCAAAGCAGGCTCTTGTTGGGAAATCTCTGCTCGTAGCGCAGTTCCACATGATGCTAGGAGACGCTCCTATGGCATCGCGTGCTTGGCCCTGCTTCTGCAGGCACGGTAGCGTGCCGTCATGATGTCTGAAGCCTCAGTTAGCCAAGGGAGCAGCAGTCCCTGCGCCTCTTGTGAACCCAGATCGGCGTCGTAACACTTCAGGTTACGTATAAAACCACCGCACCATTCCCAGCACTCTTCTCTTTTTAGAGTAAGATGAATGCTGCTGAAGCATGGCAACTGAAAGCCTCCGAGACAGAAGTCTTCTGTTTGTCCACTTAACAGGTATAGTACAGGGCAAGCTTCCCCTACGGGCAGCTGCACCGATGTGCTGGCCCCGCTTCTGGAGATTTCACCTCCAGGGGATTTGCAGGAGGGTTAGTTCCGAGGCATGTTGACCTCAGAACTGATGAGCAAGCCAATTAATGCCAGTTTTGATGATGATTCTGTGATGTGGACAGCTGTGAATTTGTAACTGGATCCCACCACTTTAGTCCCCTGTTCTAATCAGTAATGTGGGATACTGATGGTAAAAATCTTTTCTCAGTAAGTATATTCAGCTTCTGTATCTTTTATTGTTGAAAAGCAAAAATAAATTTATATGGCTAGAACTGGAGCAAAACCTGACTGAAGAGCTGCATCTCTAAACCAGTTTTTTTGACAGCCCAGCAGAACAGTGCCAATACATTGCACAGACAACTGGAAGAGGAGGAAGGTTTTGGAACAGAGTCCGGTTTACAGGTCCCTGGCTGGAAGAGGCTGGATTAAATACTGCATTGTAAGCAATATAACAAACTGTACTCCTTCTTGCAGGCAATTGTGCCGATGGCACTATTTTATTTCTTTATTTCTTTGTTTTTTTTTTTTTACCACATCTTTTTGTTGGCTGATCTACAGAAATGCACTGATTTGCTTCTTTGCTAAAAGCATGAGCTACCGTGGCACTTTCTGCCAGATTAAGTGGCAACAGAACGTCCAAAGTTGACTGGCAGTCGGGAGGGTCTGACCTGGTAGGACAGAGACCAGGATGACTTCGGGTTTTCCGCTCAACAGGTTGTTTTCAGGAGATTTGGCTGAAAATGTGTCAAATTGTAGGGATTTAGCCCTGTTATTGAGGAGGTATCGAGGAAGGATTTGTCTGCAGTTGTCAGCCATTTTTCTGTGGTCATGAGCTACTTTTTATTTTTTTTTAAACTCTCCTGTATGCAGTTTTTGCCATCTGCTCTGCTAGTGACCATTTCCACCCCCATTACTAAAAGGCGCACACATAACATTTCATTCCACCTCCCCACCCCAAAACAAATGCAAGACAACGAGCTGTTCCTGAACTGCTCTTGCATTTTGTTCTGGGCTCGATTTACCTCTTTTATTTTTATTTTTTTAAATTTATTTTTAACCTTCTTTTTTGGTGGCGAGGGGAGGGTGAAGAGGGGCCGCGGAAGGCAGCAGGACGCCTTTGCCATGCGTAGGCTCCGTAGCGTCGTGCCATCCGTCACGCCGCCGGTGCAGCTGGGTGCAGGGGCTGTGGCAGTAACGAGGTGGCACTTGAAGAGCAGCCAGAGCTTGCTCCGTGCAGTTTCTGCACCAAAGGGCTATTGGCAATTGCACGGTTCGTGCTTCTCTGTTCCTCCCTGGACAGCTGCCTTTGCAATCCAGCTGGCTCCATGGGTTGTCCCCGTTAGCTTCCCAGTGCTGCTCCGATACCAGGAACGTCGAAGTGCAGCTCCAGCAGCGGGCGAGGAAACAGAATTGTTCAGCCCTACTCCAAATTCCCCGTTAGGTGATTTTAACACCAACCCCCCAATTGTAGGAGGCCTGCCAAAAACCACGGTTGGCAAGGGATTGACCCAGAAGTGGTGGTTTTCTGCTAGGCTTGCGTGTGCCAGACCAACGCCAGCAGGCAGAGACCATGCCCTGTCTCCAGCTGTGCACGGAGCAGTGAGCAGAACCACAAGGAGTGTGGGTGGCAGAAACGTTGGACCCAGTCTTCATAAAGTTTTCCTTTTATCTGCTACCTTCATCTGACAGAAGAACAAAGTGTCTATTTTAATCCGAGCCAGCAGTGACTACAGTTTGTTCTGTTGCTTACAGCTACTAATAGGAATAAATCCTGTCAACCTGAATTTAAAAAAAAAAAAAAAGAAAAGAAAAAAGAAAAGAAAAATTAAAAGAGAAAAAATCAATAGCCAGTGGTGACCAGCACAAAATAGATTAGGGTATTTTTCACTAACTTTGAGGTTTTGTTTTTATTTTTTTCTTGTAACACTTTACTTTTTTTGTCCACAATGGAACATACTTCAGCTTCTTAAGATGTAAGCTTCCAGCTCATGTTTTAAACACAGGGAGAATTAATCTTTTCTGCAGAACAGTGATAAGAGAGGTTCTTTGGCCTTCAAATTAAGCAACACAAGGTTTTTGCACCCCGTGATTCTTTTTAGTGCTTTATTTTTCATCGGTGTATAATGTGGCGTGTGGCCCCACCAGAAAGGCTTTTGCCAACCCTTCCAGGGTAAGCGTTACTCCTTTTTCTCAAACGCATGACATTGAAAGTGTTTTTGAGGAGTTCTTCCTGAGAAAAAAAGGACTTGAAGTGCATCCCCCTCCGTAGGCTCCTCCTCCAGGTTACCATTTCTCATCGCAGCAGACTGATCAGCAGAGCCTCTGTCCTCTTCTCACCAGGAGGTCTGGGAGAAGGCCAGGAGTCTTTGAGCGCTTCTGTCCTGTGGTTGCTACTAAACTGGAAATTTTAGGTCTTTAGTCTTAAGAGTTGATAATCCTTTGCATTTTCTCTTAAATGGAAGGCTGAGGGAAGGTTTTCAAGGGTGTCTGCTGGGGTGTCTGCTTGTTGAATCAGGGCAGGTGACTCTAAACTCCTCCGTCAGTAATAATCTTTGTGCACATTTTCCTGTTTCTGAAGATTTTTTATGACTTTTCATCCAAATGTCACAATGAGGTGAAGGTAGAAGGAATATATGAGCACCACTGCTGTTAGTAGACTACGTAGAAATGTTTAATGTAGGTGATTAAAATGTTTATAAGGGAGAAAATCAACCGGACCACTGAATATTTATATGTTGCTTCTCATATTTGAAGGGATTAAAACAGCTGGGAAGTAGGGCTGTGAGCAAACCCCACTCCACTTTTTCCTCCTGACAAAAAACTCTTATTAAGAAAGTCAATAATTAGTAGACAATTTTGATCACCCTTCTCATTAGTACTTTTCTACATTAGAGCATCCGTAGCCCTCAGGCAGAAAGTAAAGCATCCTGAGTCCCAGCACGTATATGCACGAGCAGGGGTGGGCTGGCATCGCGTGCTGCGGCACGTGCCCTACGGTCCCGAGCAGTCCCCGGCAGCGGCAGGCAGAGGCACGCCGTGCGCTGCTGCGGCGTGTGGGAAGTCACAGCGGGATCTAGTTTGGCTTGCTCCATTTAATTATCAGAGCTATTACCGATAGGTTTATCTGCTTTCATCTTGGAGCTCTGCTGAGTACACTGAGAATTAAGAGCTTAAATACCTAACTTGGCTTCTGAACGAGGATACCTTGTCATCTTTATTTCTATTTTCCATTTCTTGCATTCATTTTTATTTCTATTTTAACAATCAGTTACTTGTTGGAAAATGCTTTTAATGTTTACCGAGCATGTTAAATTCTGAATACTTTCCTCCATATGTAACCCAGGTGGGTGGGAGGTGATTTAGTGGCCTGAGCTCAGGGCTGGGAACCAGGACCTCCTGTTCTCCAGGCAAGCCCTGCCCTGCTGCATCGGGCTCCCAGGGGCATCGCGGGTTAACCTGTCGCCTTCGGTTTCAGAGGGGGGTGATAAATCCGACTCCTTAAGAGAGGGGTTGGAGGATTCTATCCTGATCCTTTGCGGAAAGGAAAAAAAAAAAGACAAACCACACGGTGTACATGTAAAGAACTGCTGGTTTGCCTTGCAGAGAGCCCGCAGCCCCCAGCCCCCAGAGAGCAGCACCCGCCTGGCTCTTACCTGCCAGCCAGGCACCAGCCTCCATTCTCTGCTCCCACCAAATTTTTGGAACGGCTCTGAGTCCAGCTGCTTCAACCATTTACCTCCCCCTTACACAGTTTAAAATCTTCACCGCTGCTTGTTTTATTTTTTTTTTCCCAGGCAGGGTAAAGAATGCCTGCATTCATGCCTAGAGCGCCTTTAAAATGAGCAGCAGCTTTGGCTGTTTATCCGCCAGCTCTCGAGCCGCACACTTCCCCGTAGCGGTGTTCACTCGTTATATCTCAGTACCTGTCTGTCACTGTCCTGCAGCAAAGCTTTGACTGTTTGTGGTTTTTCTTGTGGGTTTATTTTGCATAGAGTGTGACATTTTGGTTTCGTTGTGGTGTTTCTGACTCTTTGTGCCTTTCCTTTTGTGTTTGTTTCTCCCGCCTTTCCTCAGTTTGCAGCGGGGCCTCGACCTGCCCATCATCAGGTACAGTACCCTGCCCCTTCATTACCATCCTAAACTAATTTGCTGGGGGAGGCGGGTGGTCGGAGGTTGTTCACCCACTAACTCAGAATGAAGGCTCGCTTTGGAAACCAGCCTCGTTAGTAGATACTAGCGCCTGCATAACCTCGCTAACAAGCTGCCTGCAACGCAGAGTAACACTTAATTCCTGGTCGGTGTCACTGTACTCATTAACCACCTCACGCTATTTCCGTAGGAAAGGAGAACATGTATTAATTATTTCCAGGTATGTGTGAGATTTGCTTGTCTGTTCAAGTCACAAGAAACTTTGCCTAATGTTTCCCAAAGCAGCCAGCGCATTATGTTGCCTGAGCTGAAGACTTCGACAAGAACTGGGTGCTCAGGTCCCTAAGAAAATCCTACTTCTCAAACTCAGAGCAAGGCAAATGATTTTCCAATTCGTACATTTCTCGTGTGATATGCCTGGTTATCTGTTGTCATTACATTGCTTAATGTTTTCTTCTACTGTATGAAAGGCAGACGTTAGGAAGCTTCATGGTATTCCTGCCACGTGACTTGGACGTTGTAAGGAATCACTTAACTCAGAGGAACGAAAATAAGGAATAGCTCTGCCTCATGAAACCCAGGGGTAGCGCTTGCTATTAGGGAGGCTGAAATACCAAAAGGATGTGCTGTGCGGCAGGATGGATGCACAGGTCTGTTCTGGCCTATTCATGGTGCCCAAAGCTGTCTTTTCCATCACCTCTGACATTCGTCTCTGCCAAGGCCCTTTTTCAGAGTTCATCTGGGGACTGATTTTGCTTCCTCTTGTAGCTTTGGAGGGGCAGAGGTCGCCTGAGCATGGGTATGCGGAAAGGTGGAGGAGAGGCATGGCAGTGGCAGGAAAGGTCTCCCAGATTTGGTTGTTCCTGTGTCGTTCTTCTTTCTCTTCGCTTGGAAAGAAAGAGTCTGTTTTCACCAAGTTAATGGGAGGGAAAATAATCCCATTAACTCCAGTGAGGTTGGGACAGGGGCTTAAGTCCTGGAAGGCTTGTTCCAGGAGAACCGCGTTGTTCTCACGTCGTTCCTGTTAGTCTGAGCTGTTTGATGCTGTAGAGGTGTGCGCCTTCGGGACGGTCCTGCCCCAGGACAGCAGGTAAGTGTGTTGGTGGGCACACACTGCCGCCGCCCCCCAGCTTTCCACCTCAGAGAGCAGCATGCGGGCAGGCACCCTTCCAGAGCAGGGCAGACAAAAAAAAAATGGCTTAAAAAGTAGAATGAGGCATTTGCTGCACTTGTTTGCTCGCAGGCAAACATCACGTGAGAGAGAGAGAACTGATTTTTGTGCCTGGCAAGGGATTGCACTGACAGGCGGTGGCGGAGGAATGTTTGCAGGATTACTGCGCAGTGTGCAGGATGACAGAATTAGTATCTTGTTTAGATACTTTTGTTCTTGACCTTAACTTGAGGTCTGTGTTTATATTACGTGATACCGAAGATGCATTGCTGTTCAGAAACTCATTAGCTCTTCCATAGGTTGTTTCCAAGACGAAGTATGTATTCAGTGTGAACTGTTTAATAGTCTCATAAAAATTACCAAATTCATCGCAAGCAGAATTTGGAACAAGAGGCTCGAATCTGGAGGCAGCTCAGCCTTGCAAGAAATGATTTCAGTGGCTGGTGGCCTTACTGGTGGGGCTCTGCCACCCATCTGTCACGGCTTGGTTTAACACTTCGTTTTGGACCCAGTTATGGCCCTCCCGGAGGTTAAAGTTTGTGATTTCCCAGCTTGTTTTCCTGAATGTAACAGTACATATTTAACTGCGTTGCAGTTAGGTTTGGACTCCGTGACGTTTGAGGTGTGCTTATAATTATCTGAGAGAAGCTGTCACTGTTAGGAAGACCCTTCAGGCTTTATCCCAGTGATAGATCTGCCACGCACCGGAACGGGACAGGCACAGCGAAACCTGGGCTTCAGATGAGCTCCTTGGTTCTTTGCGTCTGGAACTCAGCCTGTGCCCGTCGTTCCGACTGGGGACGGAGAAGGGGGTTTTGCCTCCCACCCCCGCAGAAGGGTTGTGGCTGTTGAAGCAAATTCATTGCAGACCCAGCACGTAGAGGATTCGTGAGTCTGAAGTAAATGATTGTTCACACGAACCGGGCAGCTTTAACGTGCTGGAATAGCAAAAGGTTGTGTAACGCAAGCAGCAGGCTTCCAGGCTGAGGTTTTGTAACCTAAAACATCCAAAGCAAGTACATCGACCGTAGCGCTACTGGCATTTGTTACGGTGGCATAGCGTGTTCTTCTAGGAAAGCAGCAGCAAGATGAGGTTTGCAACGATTTCTGTGTGATGCTATTAACATAGGCTTCTTATTGATTCTGTGTCTTTCTCAGTCAACTAATGGATTATTCTTTAATGTTATTTCCTGTAATTATTAGATGTCTAAAGTACTCAAATTAGCATGATTTAAGCACCTGAAGTTGACTGGCAACTTCATAAGCAATTTATTTTTGGATGGAAATGCTTGCCCTGACGGTTTCAAGCCAGTAGATGCTGTAGAAGGTGTAATCAAAGTCTGTGTGACAGAAAATATGAAGATGAGATTTAGGATGCTAAGAAAATATTAAGATGAGATTTAGGATGCTATGCTAATAGTGGCTGAAGCCTAATGAAAATAGCTGCAGTGGTTCTGATTAAAAGTTAAATGTGCATAACTAATCCTTGATTCCAGTGAAGCAGCTCTCACAGGAACTACTGGGAACTCTCACTTTCTAGGAGAAAGCAAATGGGTGTTACAGTGCTTGCAGCAGTATATTTAAATATAGTCAACTTCAGGTTTTCTTTAAATGCCAGGCTTTCTGCACAACCCACGGGTTTAGCTACAAGACTTAGCGACTGTCCTGTCTGGGTTTGGCCTTCCATTTCCCATTTTGTGCATGGAGCAGCCCTGTCTCTTCTTTATTTCTTTTTAAGCGAAGCTGTTGGGTCACTTTGTTGCTTCTGATCCTCATGAAACACAAATGAAAATAGCAGTTTTCTTTTAAGCTGAAGTCCAAAGCGTAGAATAACCTTGAGTTGAAGAAGCGACTTCAGGAGTATGAGAGATACTTTAAAATGGATGCTCAGAAGAGGCCAGTGTAATTAAAAACAGAAATAAGAACAAATAGAAACTCAAATGTCGTTTTTCTCTTTCTGACTTATAATTGCATTTGAGATTAGTTTACTAGCTATGGCAGACTAATTTAGTTTGAGGTTGCAGTTGTAGTTTATTCCAGTTTTAGCTTGGGGTTACTTGAGTTCTTCTGAGTGTAGCTTATATAACAGCAGGCGGGGTTCGCCCGTGCACTGTTGTTAAAAAGCCTCACGATTTGGAGAGGTCTGAAATTTACTCCCTGAGTACATTTGGTTACTCAAGTCTAACCATTTTGTAGCATCTTGAAATCCCTCACATTAGAAAGCAGTCGGAAAAGGTTGCCAGAATCACTTCTCTGTCTTCATCCACAAATACGGAAAGGAACTACCAGTTTAAATCCCATGGTTGACACAAAAAATGTGTTTCCTTCCCCCATTTTTTATTTATTGTTCCGTAAATAATAAGATTGGGAAAACCTGAGGTAGGGGAAGAACGCAGTCTTGCTTTGCGCCCCAAGGGCTGCTGCTGAGCTGCCGGGAAGCCGAGATGTGCAGCGGGCTCCCTGCTGCCGCTCCTGCTCCGGGCACCTGCTGCTGGGGCTGCAGCTCCTCGGCCAAGCTCTGCCGCAGGGAAAAGAGAAGTTGTATCTGGTCCTTCAGGCTAACCGGGCACTGCTCCTTCCGTCTGCAAGTAGACGTCGCTCCTGCTGCGCTGCCTGTGCCAACGCCGCCGCCTCCCTCTCCCAGGCCGGGTTTGGGACCGACAGGTCTGCAGGTGACCAGCAGAGCTGCCTGGGGTGCCCCAGGCTGGGCCGAGGCAGAGCACTCGGCTGTGCCATTTGATTTGATCGCACTGTTGACATCTGGTTGAACTTCCCGTTTGCCGTCCTTCTCTCTAACTCTTGGCAGGGCTTGGTGGACCCATCGCAGTCGCCAGCCTTGATCTGGTCTAGAAATAAGGAGCCCAGCGCCCCGCGCACGCTCCGGGTGAGGAGCTAGGGTTAGCCTCGATCCATCTCCGGTGCTCTTAGCAGAGCACATCAGTGCTCAGTGCAGCCGGTAGAGTGCACAGCGAGCGCTTCACAGGCATTTCCCTGGAAGCGATGACTTAAAAATCTAGAGTAAATAGAAAATCAATTAAAATGCAGCGGAGGTTTATCAGGAGGTTGGCACTCCCTTTGATTTTTCTAGATGACAAACGTGATGCCTCTGACTGGCTGGCCTTCAGCAGCCCTTTGACACAGGGTCGTGTGGGAAGAAAATTAAGTGGGGAAGATGCTTAATAAGAGGATATTGGGATGGATATAAGGACTGATTAAAAAGTAAGTGGCAGGGCAGTGCTGAGAGGGTAGGCAGGAGGTTAGTAGTGTATTTCCTTAATAATTCTGTTAATTACCCTGGCACAAATAGCAGGTATGTGTCTGCAGCACACTTAATGACTGGGAAGCTAGAAAATGGGGTTAGCAAAGGGAAGCCACACCAGGAGGAGAAGCATGATGGAAGCAAGGCGTAATTCAGCTGTGCACAGCACAAGCTCTTACACTTCAGTACCAAGGAAGAGGTTTTGTTAAATCAGGTACCGTCAGCTGGGGCCACCTGGGCAATGCAATCTTTAGATGAACGAGAAAAATTATTTCCAGTTGAGATGGGGAGTTATCGCTGCTGGGTTAACAGCTACTGGCAAAACCCTGTCTAGAGCATGTGTGCAATTCTTTTTTTTTATGTTTATTTTTCCAAAACGATTTTTGGAATCTTTTTAGCATATTTTGCACTAATTTGACCACCCTGACTATATAGCAGGACTTAATCTTTGAAGGAAGTAGTCAAGTATTGCAGTTTTCTATCAGAAGCCTTGCTGTGGCCCAGGGTACTTTGATGGCCCTGCGTGGGAACTCTGTATGCTCCATGCTGAATCCTGCACTTTGTGGAAGAAATAGAGGCAAAATATCCCTGTTTTTAATCTCCTGGTATTATCCTGTGGGCATCATTAGCTTTACTTGAAAATGTTGGCTGCGCAGGCATCCGTTTGACCTTGCAAGATGAATCTTTTAGCAAATCAAGTCAGAGCAGTGAAACATTTCTATGAATGACTTTGAGCATTGCTAGCTTAGCTTGGGAGGGACGGGATCAGGGAAGTAGCATAAAAAAAGTCTGACAATGAGGTGATGTTTGTTTTGAACCATAAAACCCATATATAAATCAGAGGCACAGTGCTCTGATACCTGATTTTCTTGAGAATTGTAATTTTACTTACAGGAACTGGAATAACTAAAAGTAATTCAAACTTCGCTGGAGACCCCTCTGCATGGCCCTTCCAAAAGCTTTGGATGTCTTGGTACTTGGAATGATGGATCTGCTTTTCTTCTTACTGTGTCCTTCCTAGAAGCAATGAGATCGTCTTTTTTTTTTTTTTTTTTTTTTTTTTT
This sequence comes from Stictonetta naevosa, assembly GCA_011074415.1. Classification (NCBI taxonomy): domain Eukaryota; kingdom Metazoa; phylum Chordata; class Aves; order Anseriformes; family Anatidae; genus Stictonetta; species Stictonetta naevosa. The sequence goes on along the minus strand of CM021717.1, from coordinate 7,861,427 downwards.
GTCTTCATCTCTGGATTTGAGCTGCCTCTGCAACGGCCTGGGCAGTACAAAGTGGTTTTGGAGAGGTGGTGGGCTGTGTGTGTGTTCGTTTTTTAACCCAGAGTTTCCTTGTTGGAGGTTCTCTTTCTGCTGTAGAACAGCTTAGCACTGCCCCGGTGTTATTTCTTACTTGCTGTAAGAGCACGCCTGTGTAACACCACCCGTGCTGGCGTACAGAGCACGCTTTGGTTCCTTCTGCTGCAGCTGGAAGGAGAGCTGCCTTGCGTTTCATGAAGCGGAGTTTGTTCAGCGTGTCACCCCACACATCATGTTTCACAGTCTTTCAGGCAGCGGTTCCCAGTGACAGAAGCAAAAAGCTGTCTGTAAACCAGGAGTTTCCATTGCTGTAAGATTTTCCTCAGTCGTGTCGGGGGGTGTCACTCAGCAGGTTCCCTAGGTGCAGCTGTGCAACCTGGCTGGAGGAAGGCAGGCTTCTCGTCTGGCTCGCGCTGCTGGAGGGCTCCCGTCCCCTGCGGCCGAGGCTCCTGTGCCACCCTGCCGAAGGAGTTACCGCCGCTGCGGGGGCTGCTCTCGGGGCGGTCTGCGGCCCCTCTTCGCTCCGGATAGATACAGAGCTGTGGTGCCTATTGAATGTTTTCTTTTTCTTTCCCTATCGCACTTCGGGTCTCCCGGAGCTGCTGTAACCCACTAACAGATCAGAAGTGGTCGTTATTCAGCAGTTAGTGGTGAAAGAAGGAAGGACCTGATTTCATTCACTCCCAAACCTTGGGTACAGTCCCGTTCATGAAGGACTTGCTGCAGTAATGAGAGAAAATAATTTAAATTTCTTTTTGGCGGCTCTGGGTATTGAAGATTTGCAAGGTGTAGTTAATCTCATCATAAATTCAGCATCTGTCCTTATTCCATGTAACACTCACGTAGTTCCCCTGCATCTAGGCAGCCACACATTTTTGTTGGCACAGGAGTATGGCAGCATGTTGCTCTTCTGGTTTCCTTTCTGCATCCTCACTTGCAGATTTTTCCCCCCGGAACAGATGCCTTCTCCTAATTCAGGTTACATTGTGCAGTGTGCCAGTGCCAGTTCTTCATCCGGATTAACAGGGTTGGACGTCAAAGCATTGTGGTCATTGTAATTGTGTCTGGATTTCTGTGCCAGGGAGTCATCATTGGCTTTTCAGGAGAAATGATTTGGTATGGGAACAAAGTAGGCATCGTGGTCTTCAGAAACACCAGAACGACCATTTTAATTTCATTGTCACGTCAGGCATAGAGGCATCACAACTTCCTTCTGCCCTACCTCATCCTTTCCACATGCCAGGACAAAGAAGCCCAGCTCCTTCCTTCATTGTTTAGCGATGGCCCTCCTTTTCTCTGCTCACGATGTGGTTACTCACAGACTATGTGCATAGATGCACTTCATCACTCGGCAGTCTTCAGTGTGATGTATGATGACCTAATTTTTTTATTTTTGTTTTTTGCTTAGCAATTAAATACGTGGCATTTCTTATCCTTCCAGTCTGGGTGCAGGAGTGGAGACCAAATCCATGATTTGAGCATGAGTTACTGCTTTGTCTGCTATCTTTGTGTTACTGAAAGAGACCGGAAAGGAAAAATGTTTGATTTAGGAACAGAGTAAGCATAAAGTCTTTCTGTAGTATCATGTTTTCTACGGTTAATTACAGATTATTTTTTAAAACTTTTATATTTCCATATCAAACTTCTCTAGAAGAGTTTCTGACCCCTGACCTGGGATTCTGGTAGAAGAGTCCTTGCACCAGTTCAGTGTCTGTCGTGCTGGTTCTGTAAGAGATCAGTCAAAGCAGAGTAGAAAGATGAGTGGAATTGTGTGCAGTAGGGTGCATGTTATATCCTATTCCTTCCTATTGATCTGTAAGCTGTTCCATTGGCTTTCTTTCTGTTTCCTGCTGCTTTCTTGCTTCGTTATTGAAGGGAGGATTCAGACCTATACAGGTAATTTTAACTCCTGGTTCTGCATGGCATAAGTGTCTCTTTATCACTTGTATCATTATTCCGTTAGTGAATGCATTAATGTCTGATGCACACCTTAGTAACTGAGTTTAAAGATTATTGCCAAGACTCTGGTAACTAGAGCAAGGGCTCCAGTGCCACGAGCGCTGCATACCGTGGATGCTGATGCCTTTCCCAGCACTTACAAGCTGAGACCTGACCACGTGCCACTGGGTTGCTGGGTTTCCTGCAGCTGGTCCACTTGCGTGGGGCATCACTTCATGCAAACATGGTAGAAGATTTTGGTGCCACCCTGGAAGAGGTTGCCACCCTTTTGGAAACAGAGCACGAGAGAAGTCACATGTCTCAGTTTGCACAAAGAGCAGGCATGAGGCATCTCTTCGTAAAACCTGGATTTAGCTGTTCTCAAGTTACACCGAAACAGTTGCCTTGATGTTTTATTTCCCTGGTGTATTAATAAAGGTGGCATTTTGGCAGTTAACCCACCTTATAAAAGCATATTTTACAGAAATAATTTTCCTGACGGTCGCTCTGAAAGTTGGGGTGTATAATTGAGTAGCTACAAACTAATAGATAGACCTCAAAGTTTAACATTTGCTCTTACCTTTTACTACCTGGAAAACATTGAAGGTTATAGCATGAACTTAATATTTACAGATAGACAGCAATTACCCTGCAGTTTTCTGAATGTGTGGCAACCCTTTGGAAGTAGTACTGTAACTATAACATACTGTCTGCCTTTGTAATGATACTGTAATTTTTCTCTAGGAAGTTTGACCGATTCTTTGTTTTCTCTCCTCTCTCCTTCCTATGTCCCTTTCCTGCCCTAGTTTTTTCAGAGGCCTCAGATACAGCCTCCGAGAGCTACCATCCAGAACAGCAGCCCTTCCATCCGTCCTGGTGCACAAACACCGACTGCAGTGTATCAAACCAACCAACACATCATGATGGTTAATCATCTGCCAATGCCGTATCCTATGCCTCAGGGCCCCCAGTACTGTATACCACAGGTAAAAACACGTTTTCCAGGCGCTTAAACTGAAAAGCAACCCGTGCTTCATCCGGATTTTCTCAAGACCTGCTGCAGCATTGGGAGAGGGGGAGATAAAACTGGTAGTTGCATGTTTCAATTCTGTGCTTCTTTATGAAGTATCTGTTGGTCTTGGCATCTTCTCAGAAACAGTGTGAAACTAAGCTCCTGGAAAATGCTATGGATGTATTTAAATTGACTTGGACCTTGGACCTTATAAAAACATGGTATTACTGAAAATAATTATCATTGTTAAGAAGTTTGATAATCTGATCTGTATTGATTTTTGAGGGCTCAATTACAGTTTCTGTATGTAACAGCATGTCATTGCTCAGCTCTTTGTAAACTGATGGTTATTTTTTTCTTCCTAGTATCGTCACAGTGGCCCTCCGTATGTTGGGCCCCCACAGCAGTATCCTGTTCAGCCACCAGGGCCAGGCCCCTTTTATCCAGGACCAGGTCCTGGAGAATTTCCCAATGCCTATGGTAAGTTCTGGTTGGAAGTAAGTATTTCCTGTAAGTATTTCCTGGGCGTGGTTTTCTCTTGTCAAGTTGAGGATTTATAATGCCAAACTGGATTAGCATTTGTTTGAACTTCAAATAGCTGCTTGATTTGGTTGTGTCACAGCCCTTATTATTCACTTCTGAAAAATTCACAGTAACAGAGTTTCGTTTGTATGAATGCTCAAGGAAAGGCTGTAACTTGTAGAGCTACCCATAATCACATGTGAATAAGAATAGTGGCTATTTATTATTCCCTGCTAAATCATTATTATTTATTAAGGTATTGTGAATACAACTGGCAGCCCTGTTTTCCACTGGTTTCCCTCAGCATGTGCACAGCAACAGAGCATTTAACATTTCTTGTTCCTGTGTTCCCTGTTTGGCATTTAGGAAGGGAAAAGAACAAACCATCTGGCTTAATTCACTGGTCTCATGCTGCAAAGAACAAGTTATTCCAGTGAAAGAGTTTATAACCCATACGCAGGCTGACGTTTGCCCTTTGAAGACATGGTTCCTGGTTTCACCTCTTCTCAAGCAAAGAGCTCTACTGACAGTGGTTGCCCACAATAGCTGTGTGCTGTGGTTGTTTGTTACGCTATATTCAATATATATGACTCCCTTCTTCAGGCACTCAGGTTCAAAGCCACCCCTAAAAATTGAGGGGTGATGTGTCCAGTGTTGAGCATCCCTTCCATCTGCGTCTTGCCAGTGGTCCTTGCCTCCTGTGGGACCGCACAACTGCCTCTCCTTTGGGTCCATTGAGGAGAACCCCATGTGTCAGTGGGAGACGCTCCTTAGGTGTCCCGTGACACCTCTTCTCTTGGCAGACGTCTTTTATGTAGAAGTAATTAAGCCCTTAGTTACTTCCCTTGTGCTGCCGTTTACGATGCATATCAAACTTACATCACAGTCCCCTAATAAGGTTTTCTGTGGGATCTGTCTTTCAGTTGTCATTTAAGATAAATCAGCTCCTGGAAGCTCTGTTTCAATGAGCTGCAGAAACAGGTGTCTTGCAGTAATGTGGTCACTTTTTTTTTAATTTGTCTTGCCTTGCTCATGTATGGGAACATTTGAAAAATCCCCAGGATGATTCTAGTGGTCAACCCCCTGTACTTTTTTTTAAAGGGTCTTCACTTCTCAATATCAAACTTGAGATATTTTGTTCAGTCTGATTGCTAGCTGCCCACACAAATTCTGAAATCTGTTGGGGTCGACATGTTATCAACTTTCCATGCAGCTTTAGCTGTTGGTATTTCTGAGCATTAGAAGTGAATGATTGCCTTCCAGGATGAACAATCACGGCTGTGTATAGTTGGCAGAATTGCACGTTTGCTCTTCACAAATTCAGATTTATTTTAAAGGGGAGAAGAGTTCCAGTTGCCTCCCTACTTAGCATTTTGAAAGGTCATGAGTCTTTTTATTTTTTTTTTGAATTTGGAATATGTAGAGCTAGTGGGGCTACTTCGAAAAATATTCACGAAGTCTTCAAAGACTTCAGTTTCTGAACGAATGGCGAGACAGCAATTATGAGGCAGTTAGTTCCTGTTTGCTTACCTAGACAAATAATGAGAAGAAATATTGCAATGGCTCTTTAAATCTGATCCACTAAATGAGGAAATTGCCTACATATTTGTCATTTAAAGTTTTTCTTCCGTTCCGGGTCTGCTTTCTTACTTTCTGCTCACTTAGTGCAGTTTGTCTGTCTTCACTTCTGTAATTTGGAAAAGGTTCCCTTCTGGTTCCTTTCTACTCCTGGAGCTGCCTGGTTTCTTGCACAGCAGCTTGTAATCTTTTAGCCCCAGCTTGCTTTCAGGTCGCTGTGTCTGCAGAGTGTCAGTGGGCGAAGCTGGAGGCTGGGTTTGATGTCTGGATTGCAGCCCTGCCTCACGCAGAGCGTTCTCCAGGCAGGGAAGGTTTAGCCAAGGAAGAGAGGGTGATTGCAGGTTTGCTTGCACTCATCCACCTTTTCCTCCTGCTGCTCCCTTGCTATTTATATAGGGCTGAAAATATTCTGTCTCACCAGGTGTCTAAGCGTGGTGCTGCTCACAGCACTGAGAGACAACTAAATGCAGAGTACTGGCGTGGACGGTGCTGCTGGCAGCGGCCTTTCCCTCAAACCTCGGGACTTTGCAGCAAGTGTGTAGTATAGCATGGTACAGAGTGGCTGCTGTGTGAACTCACTGCAGTGTGACAGGCTGTAAAGGAAGTGATAAGGAAAAATACTGCAGAAGACAAAACATACTAAGATGAAAAGGCCTTGTTTTTCCTAAACTGTATCTCAGTTTTGGAATTTATTGTTCTCTCATGTATCAGTGAGCTTCTGTGATACATTGGGAAGACCTTGACATGATGGATGAAATGATTGTGTGAAATGAACACCGACCTGAAAAGGATCAATATGTGGGGCAGAGAGCAAAGAATGTTGTGCTGAAAAATGCCCTTGACTTGTTGCCACAGAAGCTGTGTTTCTTCCCAGAAGTTACTCTTCCTTTTTGGGGTTTGCTTTTTCAAAGTACTTCTCATAAACGAAGAGTTCTTCCTGGGGTTACGCTGTTGGTCTCTCTCACATGGATCGTGTTACAGCTGTCTTGTTAGATCTGGTTTCTAGGAAACTAGAAATGAGGAAAATTAACATACTGCAGGGCTCCCAGGCTTGCTCGTGTCCTCTCATGTTACCCAAACTCGTGTTGTACACCTGGCCAGCTTGGCCAAAGCATTAGTCGGAAGAGTTTGAGGCTGCACAGCTCTTTTTCAGGAGGGAACGGGGATGCTGACGGAGGTTTTGCACCCTGAGGCCAAGGCAGATCTGAAGTCACGCTGCTTGCCACGAAGTTCAAAATGAAAAGATTATCGAGTCATTTAGGCTACCCTGATTGCAGTGTCTGGGAGCGCAGTGAGGCGGCGCGCTGAGCTTTTGGCAGTGCGGTGTCAGTGCCTTCCAGTGCTTTCTGCGTTCAACTACCTGCCTGCTGTTTCAGGGGAGAAAAGTTCTTGTTCTGGGCAGGGAGTGAGGGAGCCTGCTCTGAGCTTTTGCTTTCTAGCTGACAGCTTGAGGAGTGCATCCTTTGAAGTTGCGAGTCAGATTGTGCTGGGCTGGGTTCGTTTGCTTTCTTGGATTTCACCATTTGCTTGAGATAGTAGTAACCTCTTTCGGTTATAATGTTCCCAAAGATGTCAGCACAATACAGATTTTCATTCCCATTTAAAGGTTAGTTCAGCTGAAAAATAAATCAGATTACTTGAGAGGCAAGTGAAAGCAGGCAGTCCATCTAGCATCCATGCTTAGGAAAAAAAAAAAAAAGCACTACAAGTTTGCCTCTATCTAGTAGTACATAGACAAGAGACAGCTCTGCTGTGCCACTTCTATTTATGTCTGGCACATCTTGAAAGAACTCAGTCATTTTGAGCCTGTCTTTCTCCATAAAGAAAAGAAGATGAAACTGTTGGATATTATGAATGTAATCAACAATGCAGTGTAATTTTGCAATAATAACCATGGTCATGCTTTTTTGTGCTGCAGCATGAGAAGAACATTGCTTGTAATTACATTTTCTCGCTATGCTTTAAAATAAGTTGCCGTTGACCTTGCAAATTCTTTGTAATGGTTTGACTGAATTTCTCTACAAAGGGGAAAAAAAACTTACCTGTTTGTCAGTCCAAGGAGTCCAAGGATGGGCAAGTTCTCTTTTCATGTCTTTGTGATTTCAACAGCCTCTCAGAAACTGATGCACGTGATGAGGAAAAAATGAAATAGTGACTTAATCACTTGTCTTGCTGGAAGCAGCAGCTCTGTTTAAGTGGAAGTGAGGAAGAGCAAGACACAGACTGGTTTCCAGTTGGATGCTAAAAGTTCTGTTTTTCAAAAGAAGGGAGGGAGGAGTAGGTGGCAGTTTTACTCTCATGCTTGGTTTTCTTTCATTAACAGACTAACTGGATTTCTCTTGTTTCTGTGTTGTTCTTTCCCAGGAACACCTTTCTACCCAAGTCAGCCAGTTTATCAGTCAGCACCCATCATAGTGCCTACACAGCAGCAGCAGCCTCCACCAGCTAAAAGAGAGAAAAAAACGGTAAGGGATCTTCACTGAATGATAAGTCCTCTCTGAGAATTGTCCTGGTTGTAATTAATGAAAATTTTAGCTTAAAAGTGGGCTTTATCTTCACAGAGAGGCTCTTACCTTTCACTCCTAAGTTTTATTAAACATTGCACAATGCTGCAATGATGTCTTACTTTCAGTTTTCTATGGGAACTTGCTGCTCTGTGTTTTGTAATGTCTCAGCCAGTCAGAAATGAAAATACTTTTGCTGGTTTTGTAACAAACACAAATGAAAGCAGCAGCGTCTCCTTAAGCCAGAGGATCCTCATCTGCTTGTGCTGCTGTTTTACCAAAGAGCCAAGTGGGAAAGAACAAACTCGGATCAGTTTGCGAGACTGTCAGGAGTTGGTTCAAATTGACAAAAAAGAAACTGTTCAATATTGTGCCTCGGAAAATGTAGAAGAGCAGCACTAGCAAGCTGGGGACGGATTTACAGAGCTTGAAGGAACCTGAACATGTGATGCTATGAAAGTGGGCAGAGATTTGGAGACCACATTTCCTCTCTTCCTAGTTCACTGGTCAGAATTCATGAGACAGACTAATGGAACGTAAACCTGTTTGTAGGTGGATGATGGTAGGGAATAGTAAAGATATAGAGGGTGAATGTAATGTTTAAACAGAAAAAAATAGGGGAGGACTTAAACTTGTGAATGAATAGTTGATTCTGGATGAGTGAAAGGGAGTTAATTTATTAATTTTACGTCAGTGTGTGTGTTACAGTGGATTGAAAACATCTAAAGAACTGTTTCCTGCTCCCCCTCCCCCCCCCCCAAAAAAAAAAAGTGGGGAGAATTTGTATGTGTTTCAAAAACAGAATACTTGTATCTTGATTTTTGAAGATGAGCTGAGATGATGCTTGATCTGGAAAGCTGGAAAAGCTGAACAATGTGTTAGCTGGGCTTTCAAGAAGAGCCTTTCTTGTAGCTGCTGTCATCAAAGGGTGATGCAACTCTTTTGCTACCTCTTCACCATCCTCTTCAGTCCTGAGGAGTCTCTTTTCAGCATCCAAAACATGACATGGCCAGATCATTGACACCATTTGAAGTGCAGAGATGTTCAGAAACACTCAGCTGTGGTTAAGACAGTTTAATGCCCAGAAAGCTAAGTTCTTTGAAGCAGAAAAGCAAAGGCTTTTAAAAATGCCTTTAAAAATGCTTTTGTCTGGATGTACTTTTTCAGTTTGCTAATATGTTACAACTGAAAAAATAAGAGAGAAATTAAAGAAAAATGAAGTGTATCGATGTACACACATCTGCATGCACTGTTAGCTGAGTACTACCAACTGTCAGGGAGGGAAAACTTGTTTTAATGACACGGACAAGAGGAAAAGAGGGTAGGAATTCCTGCCAGCTCTTAAGTCCTCATTGCTGTGATCGCCTAGATGTTTTAGTGGAAGAACACAAGTCTCTTCTTACTCTGTCAAAAGGAAGAGATGACCACACCTTGTCAACACCCTCAGTACTGTGTGTGTACTCATTTGTCTTCCCAACCCAAAGAGTTGAGAATACATCGCACAATGCTGAAGCTGATACATCACAACGCCCTCCTGCAGCTAGCAACTTTGTCAGTTGCTAATGGAATAAAGCCACCACAGTTCCCAGTGACATTCCTGCTCTCAGAAGGATTTTACCTCCAGGTTTACCTGTGGTTAGTGTATTCTGCTTGGTACAACAGGGACTTCTGCCTGCGTTTTATAGAGCGCTCAACCAAGAGGTTCTGAGGTTAACAGACACAAATGATAGCGCTGTCTTCAAGTTTATGGAAATCCGCAGTTTTTATATTAAAGATGACTTCCACTAAAACTCTGTTCCAAATAAATCAGTCACACAGGTTGACGGATTCCCAAGCTTAGTGACATAGTGGTTCAAGTGTTTGAGGGTTCAAATGAGCATGTTCTAAGTGTTTTATTCCGGATTATATTTTTCCCTCCCTTTTTGGGACTATGAAGATGCTCAGATAATAAACACGTTTCCTAAACGTTGATGCGTTTCATAGGACTTCCATTTGTTCTTGCACTTTCCTTTCTTTGGCTCTGTAGTTCTGTTTGTTTTCTGTTTGGCTGGCGTGATTTTTCTCAGCATGGAAGGTGAAAATGAAGAACTGATTTGCTTTCTCTATACCAGCAGCTGGGTTGGCAAGGTCACTGAATTTTGTATCAGGGCAGTATGGTTTTGTTTTGTTTTTTCATTTTTATCCTGCACTTTCCACTAACTGGCAAGCTTACTTCTATAGCTAAACCGTCCACTAAATTTAACAAGTTTCACTAAACTTGTTTTCCAAAAGTAGAGACCACATTCTGAATTAAAGGGTCACGTACTGCAAGGCACGTATTTAAAATTGTTCCACAGTTGCTTTAGATCTGAGAGAATTTGAAGAGGTGCACATATTTAGAACTGACTGGTACAGTTGATGAGCATTTTGATTAAATTAGGTTTTAAGATTAAGGGATGACATACCATGCATTTCAAGTTGCTGAAACAAACCACGTTGCAGTGTTCCTGCAGAGCATCAGCTCAGTCCAGGGCATCTCATACAGAGTGTAATGGAAATATGTTCTGTCCGTGCTTCCCCTCCATAAGCCCCAGGGACAACGTGGAATGGGAGGACTTGTCTGAAGTATTCTATATTCAATTCCATAGATCCGGATCCGGGATCCAAACCAGGGGGGCAAAGATATAACAGAAGAAATAATGTCCGGAGGGGGCAGCAGGAACCCAACGCCCCCCATCATGAGACCCACTTCCACACCTACTCCACCTCAGGTAACGAAGTGGCCGTGTAGCCCTCTCCCAGTGATGTCTGCTTTGCTTTGCTGTCTGTTAGAGCCAATTCCTGAGTCTTCCATCCACACCACCAACTGCCTCACTCACGTGGATGGTCTTTTCTTTAGTTGTCCGTGTTTTTCAATGATTTTTTTTCTGTTTGGTCACTTTTATCAGCCTGTGGCTTGTAAAACGTAGAGCTGCAATGCTGCTACAAATTCTCCCCTGCTTTTGTGTCAGCAGTAGTTTTTAAAGCTGGTGAAGGCTTTCTGAAGGAGTCAGTATGTCTGTGAGAGATGTGGTGTTTCCATTAGTGTCTTGTGCACCTGAGGAACATCCATATCATGCATGTGATTGATTATATGTCTTAAATGGCATTGCTGTCCATACTAAAGTCTTTCTGCTTTAGTAGTCTTGTTTCAGAGTAACCAGAATTACTGTAGCTCAGGACATTTATCAGAGAACTTCCAGATTTGTGCTCTGTGTGTTCAGCCTTAAAAAGGGAAAGATAAAAGGAAAATAAAAGGCATTTTTCTGACATAAGAAAAAGCATAAATATCCCAAACTGGTATTTTCCATAGTTCATAACTCTCTTCAAAAATTCTTGTCACATACCTTTGAGTTTCTGACCCCTTCTAAGCCTCTGTATCCTGCTTCACCCGAGAAGTCTGCATGTGATGTCTGACAATTAAACTGAGTGGAAATCCAGGTCTGTTCTAGTCTTTTTTGACTCAGGGCCAAGAGCACTCTTAGACTTGTGGGCAAGCAGTCCTGACATGAACACGAGTCCACCTCGATGTTAACTGCTGGGTCTGAAAGTGGCTGCATTGTCTTATCAGGAAATGATTTCTCTCCTTTGACCAACTCCTCCACACCTGCAGCAGGAGGAGATGATGTCTCCTTGGTCTCCCCATGGTGCTGGAGATGGAGAGGAGGCACATGGCAGCTGCTGCCCTCTTCCCAGCGGCCAGCTTGGTGTAGCTGCCATTTGTTTCGTATGTAATCTCCCAAAAAGAAGGGATCTTCCAAGGGGAGATGGTGCTAAGCCACGAGCTGTTCAGCTTAAACGTTTGTGAACAGCTGGAGAAAAAGAAGCTGAACTCTACAGTTTGGCACAGGCCTTGGAAGTTGACAATGTTTTATTGGAGGTTATTGTCTGCTGCCCAGGGGCCTGATATAAAGACCATAAATATCAGTAAAGTTCTGCATGTGATGGGTAGGCTTTGGGTCAGAGCCTGGCTGAGGCACAGTTTCTTCTTTGTCCAAGCTCTTCCCTGTTTAATGTCAGAAACCAGTTTTTGCTAGTATCTTTTTTGTGTGTGAAACAATTGTTCCTGGGCTGAAATCTTAGCCCCCAACACGCACACCCTGTGTCAGGATAGCTTTTCTGCTGACTGTCCTGTGCTGAGGAAAATGCAGAGGCTTGTCCTGAGACACCCATTGCATGGGGGTGTAAGCCTGAGGTTACAGCTGAGCCAGTGAGGATCAGCCGAGGAACGGGGATCACCGAGATGAAACAAGAGCCTGGTCTGCAGAACTCCCCTCCGAGACAAATGGAATAGCTACGGCTTTGGGCCATTTCCCCAGTTCAATCAAATCCTTTTATCACATGAAGGCATCACCGTTAGCTTTGGGTCACCTGCTTTCTCCTCCTGGTCTCCATCAGGGGCAAGCAGCAGCAAGGCGCCGTGCTCGAGCAGCTCCCAGCTGGCTGTTTGTGCAGCGAGGTCTGCAGGGCTCAACTGGAATAAGCCTTTTTCTGCCAGAGAGCGGTCTGATGATTTGCTGACTCCAGCTGGAAAGGGAGAGAGCAGAGGGCTGGTTATGTATAGAGCTGATTGTACTTCTTTCCAAGCATTTTCCGTGAGAGAAGATCCCAGTGATAAAAAATGTTTGAATGGTGGTGAGGCCCTCTTCCCATTACTTCATGCTGAATGATTTACCCCATTAGAAGTGTGGAAGGGTTGAAAACAGGCAAGGTTTCAGATTGGGTTTATGTATGGTGCAGCTAATGCAGGCACTTACTGGATCACTTTTGCGTTCAGAAAGCTATTTTAAGATACTATAATTAAGTCAAACAGGACAAAATAAATGCTTTTCTAGAGGAGGTTAATAAGCATGAATTTTTTATCAGCTGAAATTTGTATGCAGAGCACAGAAGTGATGTCCAATCATCTGCTCTAAGTAAGGTATGCAAATATTTCATTGTTTCATATCCAGACTTTGTTTTGATTAGGTACTTGGAACCACTTTTGTTAATCGCAGAAGAGCTCCGAAATAGTGCTCACCAGTAAAAGTTCATTAGTGTAGCATAACTGAAAATTTAAGCCCACTTAAGCCAGGAAATTCAAAGTTATTGTCCCAACAGTGTCTATAATTCATTTCTCTTAAGCAAGTCTCGTACCTTGGATGCAATTAGATGGTGCTTAGTGTATGCCTTAATACGTATGTTCAGTGGCTGAATTCCAGTAGCTGTGGATAACTTTTAACTATGTAAAATCAGGAAACTTTAAATATTCAGCCATGGCTTTGCTCAAAACTTTTTAGGGATTTTTGTATTCCCTTTCCTCAGCTGCTAAAAGCTGTGAACAATCAGAGTGAGATTCACATGAAAAAGAAATACCTGCTTTTTGAAATACTCAGAATCCGCGGCAGCTCCTGGAAGAGGTGCACGGGAAGTGTTGCTGCTGCCCCGTTCCCTCACACCTCCCAGCCAAACCATGCACGAGGCGGTTTTGGATGAGATTGCGTCTGGAGAACATTCAAAATGCAAACCCAGAGTCTCAGGGCTTGAAGAAGTGTCATCTAATAGAAGTGGCTCCCTGCATGATGATGTTTATGGTGGTTTTTATTATTATTATTCTAGACTCTAGTAACACGTAGTTCACATGGACTGCCAGTATCTGATTCTGTAAGCTCGTTACTTAAGCACCACAGTCACAGAAAGAAAAACTTGCTCAAGAAGTGCATGGAAGCCACTGCTGTAGACCCGTCCCTGTCAGAAATGTATTGCTTTTTAAAAAGAAGCCATTTTACCATAGCAAGGGCTGTTGTGTCTACAGAAACCAATGGAAATTTTAACTGACCCAAAAAGTTGATAACGCAAGCAGTAGATTAAACACGGAACATCAAAAACCACTGGGCTTGTCCAAAGCGCTGCCGAGACTCGCGCTGTGCGGTTTAGCCATTTCTGTCCTTTTCGTACCTCCCGCTTTGCTTTGTAGTCAGCATCGCTGACCGAGGTGTGCTTTCTCTGGAGGCTTTCCAGCACCTTCGTGGTGGTTCCCCAAGCCCCCCCTGTGCAGCACTGTATGCTGACCAGGGAGCCGTCCCCAAAAACTGTAGATTCCCCCCAACCCAGGGAAGTGGCTCTGATGGATATGTGCGGCTGCTCTGCGTTCTCTAGTCTGTGAGAAGATGAATTTCCCTTTTTTTGCCAGGATTTTTCTGAGGTTTAGTTGCTGAAATGCTTTAAAGCTCCTGCATAAGAGAAACGGAGATACTATTTATACATTTCTAGCACTATGCTATTTTTCACACTAATTTTTTTGCCATGAAGATATATAAAAACCAGGACCACATACAGAATTTGGCTACAGTATTTGCTTGGCGCTGACTCACACAGAAGATCACCTTTTAAAGAGCAAGAAGTGCTCTTACTTTCCTGGCAAACCTCTTCCAAGTATTGGTGAGTTTGTCACATTTTGTGTTTTCTTGGTCTACGGGCCATGGTGGGATAGAATAACAGAGCCAGTCTTCTAGTGCCATAAATCACGAGAGCAATTTTGAGTGGTATTTTTCCTAGAAAGTCTCTAAATGCTCCATTTTGAAGCTGAGAGCCCATAGGGGTCATTAATTAAGTACCATTTTTATTGCTTTGCAGCATGGTTCCCACAAAACGAATATTTTCCAGAGTTCTTAAGCAAGCTTGTTTACTGACCCAAGGAGCTTCAAGGCTTACAGGTTTCTTGCCCACTGGTTTCGTTTGGTTCCTGTGATTCTTATCACGTTCTCCTTTTTCCCTATTGATTTTGTCCATACATTTTTGTAACATGAAACTAATGATCCACTGAGGGTGAAGGGAAAGTGGTCTTGAAATCCAGTTGTTTGTAAAAGCTGTGTTTTGTTTGGCTACCTTTGGGCTTGGCTGAAGGTACAGATGCAATTCTTCATTCGTCATCCAGCCAATCTCATCAGGCTCATTCCTGGAAGAGCAGCAGTCCCATATGAAAGTTTCAACCCTTCACTCCACTTACTTAGGTCTTCTATTTTTTTCCAGATGTGCTTTTGCACAGTCCTTCTTTACCTTTCTGTTGCCTGAAATGGTGAAAAATGATGTATTGAAGATAATTCTCTTTATTGTGCGCTGTTCAGATGCGGTAGCTGAAAAAGATGGAAATGGGAGTCCCATGAAAAGGAGCAGATTGCCAGAGCGTTTCCTTTTGAGGGAAATAAGTTCTACATGGTTTTCTGATACCTGGTCTTAAAGAAGGAATTAGATGCCCATGCCTTTGGCATTGTGCTTTATCTTGATTGTTTAAAAATCCCCATTTCTGTAAATGTTCTGCCAGCATGGGTTTGTAGCTAGATACGGAGAACCACCTGTAAAAAGCTGGATGGCTTTTCATTTTTAGCTTATAAAAGTTATCAGTTTTCTTCTTTGCATGGTCACTGATTCAAGGGGATTTTACAAATGTAACTAGTTGTCTTCCTAGTGTGTGTTCACTGTGATGTGCACAAGTGCTTTACCTGTAAGTCTGAGTGAGTTTGGTGTAGTTGCTTGGTCTTACACAAGCTCTGTGTTAGATTCTGAGGTGAGAGAAGGTGGGGTTTTGTGTGTTTGGTTTTTTCTTTTCTCAGACCTTCACGTACATAAGTGAAGTCATTTGTCCCATTAATGCTGGGGAGATAGTTAAAATACTTGAGGTCTGCAACAGGCTGTAGCTTTTTCAGTCTTGTCACTTGCTGGTCTTGCAGATCATTTTTGTTTATAGAATATGTACAAAATTGATTGGGAACCAGGTATGCCTGCTCTATTTTTGATTAATGCAGGATTGTTTTTTATTCCCAGTATTGCCCAGCAGGTATCATCCCTAAGTCTGTGGAAGGCATTAGATGCTTTTTCCATACCAGCACACGGGTATCCTCAATCTGGGTGATGTTCCTGGTGTGACAGTAAATATTAGTGTGCAAATGCATGTAGATAGATGTACATTATAAACAATCCGTGCACACATACGCACCTTAGCTATATATAAGCACACGCATGTGTGCGTGCAAATATCTGCAGATGTTGTTGGGTATTTGAACCATTTGTAGTCCACCAGTGTGAGCAGCTTTTGTGTTCAGCAGAACCACACCTTGTGGCCGTTGTACTAATATCTGCGGTTTCAACGCGCTGTTTGCCGATGTTTCACTCAAAGAATCTCAGCCCTTTGAACCAGCTGATCAGCCGAGAACGGAGCTGAGCCCAGAAAGCACGCTGAAGCTAGGAGAATGAAGTGTATTAATAACCGTGCTGTCTTTTTCTTGCCCTTGTTAACAGTAATCGTCTCTTTTTCCCCCTTTCCTGCTGCCTTTTCCTCCCTCCCTTTCCCATGCACTTTCTGAATCGGTCTGTGTATCTTTTCTCTTTTTTTTCCCTGCCTTTTGTTTTTCTTTTCTATCCCACACTATTCTTGTCTCCCTACTTGCTTGCTTGTGTTCCATGTTGCTAGTTTTTATGTTCGCACGCTCATTATCACCCTTTTTTGTACTTCAAATCCCAGCAGCTGTCCAGCCAGGTCCCAGAGCACAGCCCTGTGGTTTATGGGCCTGTGGAGAACACCCATCTCGCTGCCAGCACCCCTGTCACTGCGGCTAGCAACCCGAAGCAAGGTTTGTTGATGGATATTTCCTCCGTGCTTATTTTTAGTCATTTTTCTCCTTTCTAGTTGTAGTTGGAATATTTTTGGCATGAAGACAAGCAGGGTAGCAGTCAGCAGCAATAGGAGGGGAGGGACTTCTTTTCCTCCAGTGGAACATTTAACAATGTGTTGCTAAGGGAATTAATTAAAATTTGCCAATGTGAAACTGGTTAAAAATAATTGTATTAGAGCTTATATGTCCTAAACATTGTTTCAGAGCACTGAGAAGTGTGAACCTCCTCTAACCCCCACGCCATCCTTCAGAAACAAGTGTGTTGTCAGTAAAATGCTCATAGCCTGGGAGACTTTCTATCATTTGAACAAGTTATCAGCCGTAGCAATGACTTGTAACCCAAACATCGCCTGGCTCATGCAGAGCCGCTTGTATATCTTGTCCTACAGGACACAGGAGAAATTAATTAGAACAAATGTGATTGTGTAAAGTGTCTCATAAATGGCTTACTAAATTTTGCTGACTTCAGTGTTAAAGAAAAGAACACAGAAAAAATGTATTTAAGTGATTACATTTCGTTCTCATACCTAAGAATACCTATGTGAAGGGAGATCTTTAACTGTCTGTTTAAAGTCAGGGTGTCCCAGGAGGGAAGGTGGTGAGTGCCAACTCTCCTCCTACACTGAAATTTCATAGCCATCTAAGAGCCATTAAAAAGCTTTGGTTAATAATGTGTATGCTGCTGTCGTGTCACCGGACTTGGTGTTGTAACACAGAGTTGATGTTCCTGTTTGCTTCCCATTTACTCCCTGCACTGCAGCGTTTGGGGTTTGTGCCTAGAGCAATGTACATGAAGGCTGAGAGGTGCCATCTCCTGCTCGCCAGCGTTTCTCATAAACTTTGAGCCTGCTGAGATTTTTCAGAGTGTTTGCTAGAAGGAAACTAAACCTCAGAGAAACGTAGCTCTGAAAAGAGGGACGAAGCTGCCTCTAACACTTCAGATGCCGCAGACCCAGATAACAGCACGGTCGCTGTTTGACACCGAGTGAGGGGAAGTATCCCTGAGGCTGGTCTCTGTTGGATTATGAAATTTAATGACAATGTCGCTCTCTTATAGCCATAGCGTAGACTTCAGGGCTTTTCCTCAGCGAAAACTGCTCACAGATACATCTCTAGATTGGGGCTGTTCCTGGAAATGAACCACGGGGACGCCTGGGAGATGTCTGGTCCCATCTCCCACTTGAGTATCGCCAGCCGCAGCTTTGGCTAGCCAAGTCCCTGTGAGCCTTCAGGGATGGAAACTTCACAAGTTCATTTCCTCTGCTGCTGCAGATCTTTGTGCAAAAAGAAGTCTCTGTCATCTCAGAAAGGTGTAGGTAGATGTAACACACAGTATGACTGCCCTAGCCAAACTCAGCTTGCAGGCGCTCTGACACGTCGCTGCTCAGCTCCAGCACAGCCATGATGCAGGCACCAAAACGCATTTACCCCTTTGAGCAAATTGACACCGAACCATAAAATGCAGCACATTACACCAGCTCTGGATTTCAGCTCCGGGTATGAGAGCTTGTGTTTCCAGGACGAGCCAGTCCTCTCCCCACCCCACCCCCCTTCTCCTTCCATGCACTTTCGTTTAACTTAATCCAACTGTATGTTAACTGGAAGTAAGTGGTCTTTATTTATTTAGTTACACAGGTCTGGCTATATTGGTTTAAATATAAATCAGGACTTTAACTGGGATTTAACACTGCTGAGCTTTCCTGTGTTTATCTCCATTACGTCCCAGAAAGATTCAAACATTTGTTCCAGTCCAAAAATTGCTAAAGAGCACATTTATGTAAGCATTGCAGAGAAGGAACGAGCACTAAAATAACACCGTCAGAATTCGGGTGGGGGAGAGCAGTGTGAAGCAGGGGTCACGGGCAGCGTGTTAGGGGTGAAGGTAGTTCAGATGCCATTGCAATTACTGATTTAAACGGAGCTAGTGGCCCGCGGGACACATCAACAAACATATGCCGAGGTAACAGAATCGCTTTTTCATTCATTCCCATTGTATCCAACGCTGGATTTTTTTGTTCCAGAATCAGAGCAGTCACAGATAGGGTCGCAGAGCAAAGAAATCGGGCGTTTATTACAACCAGTATTTTATTACAGCCAGTATTAGTGCTTCCCACGGGCCCCCTCACTGTGTTCGCTCTGTGGATCAGATCCTGCCTTGTGCCCTTCACCTTGGGTACTCGTTTGCATCAGTTGAAACTTGGTATAAAGTTGCCATTCTAATTTTGTGATATTCAGTGATCGTTTGGCAGTTATTTATAACTGCGTGCAGCACTTGGCCGATTCACTGGCTTTGGGATCAGGAGCACAGCACGTGTGCCGTGCAGGCAGCCCCAGCCTCTGCTGCTCCCTCTGCCAGTATCTGCAGTCCCTGTTATTTTTGTGTTTAAGCCATTAGCACGGCTGCTGAATTTGGGATTGTGCTGCGTTTAAAATCCTTGGGTTTTCTTTAAAAAGACGAGCAGCCCTCAGCCTGCGTTTGTGGCTTCTGAAAGCGGTTCCTGGCTTCTCGGGCTCCCAGGTTCACAGCAGTTCGGAGGAGTGCAGGAGAGGCACGCCTCGTGGCCCTAGAGTCCTGGGGCGTTGTTCGGGGGCAAGCAGTTGTCATTCCTGCAGGTGCCCTGGTGTGTATGCCTCGACAGGGCTGCAGCATGCAAGGATATAGCTGGAGAAATTAGGTCAAGCTGATGGCAGAGCACAGAGGAGCCTGGCTTCAGGCCTCGGCTGGTGCCGAAGTTGTAATGGGGTATAATCGTGCATGACATCAGAGCCGCCCGCTGCTGCTCGGCTTGGGAGATAGCACAGGTTCAGCGCGATGTTTGGAGGATTATTTATTTTTTAAACCTCCCTTTCCAAATTCTGAAATGTATCAGACAAGGAGAATGCATAACACGGTTTGTGGGAAGTAAATTAATGTTAGAGCCCAAAGTTTGAAAAACTTGAGGCTTACACAATGAGTCAGTAATGTGCACTCCAAAACTGCCTGCAAAGCCAGCACCAGCACTGCCTTGCAAGTGTTTGCAACGGGACAAAAGATGGAAAAATGGCAGCAAGACCAACAGTTATTGTCAGATAAGCACCATAAAGTAGGAATGAGTTCCTGAACCCAGCAAAACCTTCTCATCCACCAGCCTCAGCAGCCTTTGCCACCGTGACCACCCGGCAGCCCAGCTCCCTCTCTTGCTTTGATGTCTCTGCATGGAGGAGGTTGCAAGCATCTGTCCTGCTGAGTTTTTTTAAAAAGCATTTCTAAAATCTTTTCCTCTTGTGTTCCTCCTGCTTTTCTGCTACTGGGATCGAGCCTCTCTGCATCCAGGCTCCCTTCCAGCCCCACGCTTCTCCCAAACTGGTTTAGAAAGACAGACAAAGCCACCACTAAAGGACCTCTTGCAGTCTGGTCTGGAACCTGCGGAGCTACAGGGACAGAGTAATTTTGCAAGATTTGTATTTATATGAAGATTAAAAAACAAAACACCAAACATTGGTGCAAACTTTTCTCCTTAAATGCCTAGAGTTTCCAGTAAGTACTTTCTAAATATCATGTGAGGAACGATCTTGGCATATTTAGGAAAAGTAAGGGATCTGGTTCAATTTTGATGAATTGCGTTGATTTTTGTTTTGCCTTCCCAACTGTATGTTGTTTCATGTGACCGTCTCTGTAATAGCTGGCAGGGATGAATGTTCCTTTGCCAGGACATGGAGATTTGTTCTCTGTGATGGTAGTTCAAGTTAAGATTTATTTTTCATTAGCCAAATTTGCTCATCATTCTTCTGAATTCTTCCCTCAAATTACTTCTCTCTGAATTTCGCGCACACAGCCTGTATCTGGTAGCTAAAGTACTCCCCAGATCAGGTGTAGTTTGAGGAAAGTGTGCTTAAACCACTGTTTCTTAAATGCAGTTGTATGTTTTTGCTGTGTTTTTATCCCTTGGAATGTTTTTCTAGACACTTCAAATGAGATTTTTTTCTTTGTGAGCAGTCTCATTTGACTCAAGGGAGAGAATATCCAGGCAGTTGTTTATAGCGAGCTGTAAATGTCAAGAATGCTCCATGAGTTTTCTGCAAAGGATGTTCCAGAAATTGGAGGTGACGCATTTTCTTCTCTAAACCAGTTCTAAGGTCCTTTTTCTTACATGGAGCCTTCAGAATGAAAATCAGCTGTTGGGATACGTCCTCCCATCTTTTTTTTTTCATGTCATCCTCATCCAAAGCCATCTCCCCGCATGCCTCATTACGTTAATGAACTACCACTTTGGCCGTGGTCCTGTGTGCTTCCAGCTGCCGGCAGCCCCGGCAGTTCCCAAGTTCTTCGTGGCACCAGCTGTTCCTGAACACAGGGCCTGGTGCTCCGAGCGGTTTCGGACGGGCTCTCCTCCAAAAGCCCTCTCCCCTCGGAGGCTCTGCTGAAAAGCCCCAAATGGGAAGCCCGCAGAGCTGGAAGAGACCAACCAAAGCTGCGCCTGTTCAGTTCTACCTGAACTTGGACGATTTGGGCTTTCTCCTGGCCTTTGATTTCCAAACCTGAGGCTTTGTGCCTCCAGATTTCCCAGAATTGTTTTTTGCTGTCCTGGCATTGTCCCAAAGAAGTTCCCCATCCCTTCAGTGCTCGGAAAGCCCTGGGGCACAGCTCCCTCCCTGGGGGCAGGTAAAGCTGACCTCCTCCTAAGCAGGGTTGGAAACAGGACCGTTGGGTCCCTGCCTCCTCTGACTGATAGCTGTCTTGTCTGGCTGGCTGTGCTGTAGCACTGGGACGCTTTCCTGAGCAGCTCTCACAATCCTTAAGAAAGATCTTAGAGTCTGCATCTTGCAGTCAAGTTAGAGGTGGCAGAGGTTGCAGCAACTTTTAGGGTCTTTGCTCGTGCTTCCTTCAAAAGGAGTGGGGCTGCGTATTTTAAGTGGAGTTGTGGCAGACTTTGGGGAGCTGCGTGATGTGCATGGCAGGGACTGTATCACAAAGTCTGTTGCTAATTCCAGGACAAGTACAGGGGCTTCTCTGTGCACGGTATTTTCCCATCCTTAGGGTTTGGTGCATTTTTCCCTGTGCTTTTCCAACCCTGCCTGACATCTCCAGAGTGCAAACACCAAAAGGTGACTAACGGTGCTGTTCTTTGGTGGCAGCTCTGCTTAAACCCCATTTTGTTTCTGCTCTCTTTGGAAAAGATAATTTTTCCCTGCTGAAATTCAGAACACAAAAAGGGGGATTGTGCCCGTTAGTCTGGTATGCTGAAGGGGGATGGGGTTTAGAAATAGCAAGTAAAAAACAAGCTAACTGTATCTCGCGTGTTAGTATTGATGTGCCGCGTGGCATCCATCAGTCACGGGGCAATTTCCCCATTTTAGAAGGGAGAGCACTGTTGCAGAGAGCACTTGCAGGTTGCTGGATGCTCTCGCCAGTGCCTCTGTTTGCCTGTGTTTTGAAACATGAGTTTGCCCAGGTCTCAGTGTTACGACCCCATGCTCCTTTGAGGCAGAACCCAACTGATTTTTGTCTTCTGTAATTTCTGTCAAGAAGAATTCTATTTTCAGCAGCAGAGTGTCTGCAAAAAATCCATGCTTTGCATTGTGCTTGCGTGCCTTTTCTGTGAAGGATTGCCATTTACTGCAAAGCCTACATTCAGAAAAATACCAGTGGCTGCTGCATTTCCAGATTTCCAAGCTGCAGGTTGCCTGGGCTCTTCCTTTAGATGCAGAGATTGGCTTCAGGTGCCTCTGGCTTCTTCCTGGAGCCTTCTTGAAAGCAGTCAGAAGGCAGGCAAGGGGATCCAAGGGAAGGAGGTTAGATACCACGAAGGGAAGTGGAATTCACCTGTTCCTAACACTGGCTTTTTTTTTTTTTTTTTCCCCCAGAAGAGAAGCCAAAACCAGATCCAGTATTAAAACCGTCTTCTCCAGTCCTCAGACCAGAACCTACTGTGGAGAAAAAAGATCAAGCTGGCCAGACAACCGAGGCCGCCCCAGTGGAAACCCCACCAGAGCTTCCTCTTGCTCCGTCGCCAACCCCAGCCGCTCCCGTCGCAGTCGTTCCTGCTGCTGCTGTCGTCACCGTTTCTAGTAAACCCGCGTTCACAGCTGACTCAGAGGAGAGATGTGAACTCGCTTCCCCAAAAGAGGAGGCAATGCCTATATCTAATGCCACACCCTGCACGGACACATCAGACCCTTCGCCAGCAGAAGAGGCTGATGCTGAGGTGTGCAAGGAGCCTAGTAGTGTAGCATCTAGTGATATTCCAGTGACTGCTAGTACTAATCTAATTAATGAATTGAATGGAGTTAGTGAAAAAGTAACTGCTACAGAGAGCGTAGTAGATGTAGCCCAGCCGGAAGTTGCGCCATTGACTGCTGAGTTGGAGACACCAGAAGCACCTCCAGCAGAAGTGGAAAGTGTGCCATCTTCCAGTGCTCCTCACACCGCTCCCTCTCCTCCTCCAACCCCTCCTCCAACCCCTCCTCCTCCTTCTCCTCCTATTTCTGTTGCTGCTGCTGTTACCACTACAACTCCTTCTCCACCTCCTCTTCCATCTCCTAGTGCCCTCCCTGTTGTTCAGGGAGATTTAGAAGGAGAGGAGAGCACAAGAACTACTCTTAATGAAGAGGTAAAAGATACTGAAACGAAGGAAGAGACAGAAGCAGATGGGCAACTGGAGGAGAATACAGAGGCTCAGAGTTTAAACTCTAGCAAGAGTCCTGTCCCAGGTAAGCATTTGGCACCATGGTTGTGTGCGGTAAACTTAAAGATGAAGGAAAGGGGTCCTTGGGGTTATTTTTCTATCAGATGTTTCTATTTGTATCTGCCCCCAAATTCTGATTCTGCCACATGACCGTTGTTCTGATGTAAAATGCTAATCTTTGTTTTAGAGGGGAAAAAAAAAAAAAAAAAAAAAAACGATAATCAAGAGGTAGCCAACTTTGCACGTGCATCCTAGGGTTGGCTGGGTTCATGTAAGCTGCATTTTGCTTTCATGGGGTCATAGGGCAACATTCCCAAGCACTGAAGCACTGTTAGCAGGATAATTCAAAAGATAGCACTCGTGCTCTCTCCAAGATCAGCCACTTGGTTCGATGACCCATTGCTTCACATTTATCAGCCTGCTCCTAAACCAGCTTTAACACGCAGCCCTTGAACTCCTCTGGGTGAACCTTCTGAGCCAGCAGGTTCTGGAAACCTGTGGGGTTGGTTTTATCCAACTACAAAAATGTGTCACGGTGTTACCAGAAGGAGGTAAACGGCCAACAACGCTTCAGTCATTTGAAAGAGCTTTTAAGTGTCACACACCTACAGCTGCTCAACCTTAATTAATGATGCATCTGTTTTTCTTCCACGAAAGTAACGCGTAAGCAAAAATCTCTCCTCCTCCTAGCTAGGCTCGGCTGTTTGCCTCATTTCACGGTGCTTGAACTTCTCAGAAAACCAAGGTACTCAGGTTTGGGAGGCATAAGGACTTGTTATGAGTTACTAAAAATGAAGTTTCTGTAGTTGCCTTATAAAACCTAGGCCACTTCTCTAAATGTCATCATCTGTCTTTGCTTTCAGGGTCCTGTCACGTCGCCGTGTTAGCGTTCAGTGGGTTAGTTCAGACAACCTGTTTTTATGTGCTGCGTTTCCTATAGAAAAGTGCTTTTTTCAGGACTTCCTGGAAATGAAACTGGAAAAGAGGTTAAATCAATCAATTACTTGTGTTTAGCTGCTTGAGAGAGTATAATGGTGGCTATTATGCATGCCCGCAGTGTTAAGCCATTTAAATGCGTCGCATCTTTCACACCCTGTTCTGCAGTCCTTTCAGAGCCCTGAAGCTGAGGTTGTTTATTTAAATATCCTTTGAATTTAAAACTGATGGAGTTTAGACAAGAAAGGCAGGAGAAACAGTAGCCTTTTCTTTAAAAAGATGACATTTACAATGCTTTCCTGTAATTTCATTCTTTTGAATGCTTACAACCTCACAGTTTTAGGGAGGGATTCGGTTCTCAGAGCAGGCACGACTCCCGTGCGGACTTGGCGAGGCCGGGGCACGTCCGTGCCTTGTGCTGGGTGAGCTCGGGGTGGCTTTGGTCCTTGAGGTCTTCCTCCCCCAGTGGCTGCTGCGGGAAGCATTTCCCCCAGATGCAGCTTCTTGCCTTCAGAAGTTCAGTCTGCAGCGTTTGTTTATACGTTTATTCTTTCATAAGCACAGGGTGGAAGCATCATGGCATCAGTAGCTTCTATTGCTGTGCTCCGTTAGGGGCTAAATTAAATGAAAAGCTGAGGTTGGCCTGGCTCCGTGTTTGTGTAATGCTGCGCGGGATCAATACGCTGGATCTTCCTGATCCCGTATCTTAAACAGAACCCAGTACCTAGAAAAGATCAGAAAGGTCCCTTCACTATACCAAGCATAGTGGTTGGTTTTTTTCTGTTAATCTCTTTTCTCTTTTTATTTTACTCAGGTCATTTTGCTCCTTTGGCACTTACTGTTCTTCAATCTGAAATACTTCATAACCCAAATTAATTTCCTTACAAAGCAGAGAAATGGGCCTCTTTGTGTAAAGAAGGTTTTACAGAGCCAGGTTCCAGCTTGCAACGTTATTGCTTGCTTTATAGTGTCCTGTGGTTTAAATTTAAAAAAAAAAAAAAGTGCAGCGTTTGGGGTTTTTAATTATGTAGAAGATGAATTTTAATGCTCTAATGTCATTAGACCAGACAGCATGCATTAGCCAACACATTGGCTTTTGCAACACGGAAACAACCATTTCTCGAGTCGCATGAAATATCACTCGAGACCGATTGCTAGTAGAAGTTCCGTACTTGAAGGAAAACAAAATACTCTCCGCGTCAGGATTTTGTACTTTGCCCATCCTGTAATGAAGCATAACTGTATTGCATTTCCCTGCCAACCTTTTTTGGGCAATAATTTTACAATTCTTTCTTGGAGAGAGGAAGAGAGATTTAAATAATGTACCCTGAAGGTGACTGCTAATGCAGGCATCCTTTGAGGCAGAGTGCGGAATTACACGTCTCTGCCAGTACACTGGAAAATACACAGATGCTGAACTTCAGAAGCAAGGAGGAAGGGCTGTATTTTTTTTCCCTTGGACTAAAGGCTGAGTCTTTTTTTTGTGATCTCTGGAGATAAGATAGAAATTGGAACGAGGGAAACTTTTCAAACACGTGCTGGTAAGCATGAGCTCTGTGACTTTTAGCAATATTTCTTTGGGGTTTTCAGCACTGTGTGGGTTTTCAGAAGTGTGTACTTATCACAGAGCAGTTTGTTAGCTACAAATCATACTGCTTTATTCCCTTTAATGGTAGCTGATCTGATTTGACTGGGACACTACTCAGACCAGAGACCTCTAAGAATAATCCAATTGCTGCAGGAAGTGAAGGAAGCAGCGCTCGTTATTGAGTGAGTATTGAACCCGTCCTGCACGGCGCGGGGGGCTCCAGGCTGCGGGAAGCCCTGGCTGCTGCAGGAGGCACTAAATCAATGACCTGGCTACGGACAGTTATTAAGATACTCCTGGAACTCTGCAAAAACAAGTGTCTTGGCTGCTCTGCCCCAACAGATGTCAGCTTTTCGTGTGTATAATGCGGCCTGCCGAAAAAACGGGGGGTTCCTGAATGCAAAGTTGATCCACCTCCCCTTGGAAGAGTCTGGGCAGCACTGTTGAGACTTGGAAACATATCTTGTGTTTTGTGAGGCAGGTGGCAGCATTTCAGGGGTGGATGGAATTATTTGCTTGTTCGGGCACTTTACAATACGCTGTTCTGCTCTCTAACCACCAGAAAAACAAAACTGTGGTTTTTCTCTGTCGAGTTCTGTATACAGATACAAGCAAATATGTTGAGACCACAGAGGCATCTCTAATCTCCAGAAGTTCTTTTTTACAGTCCAAGAAAACAAATTTTGTAGTCTTTGTAGGAAGAGACGAGCGGAGCTGACCCTTTTGTGATCTGAGGAAATTGCGCTCTTTCTTTTGCACTGGCCTTAGATTTCCACTGGATTTCCAAGGTCAAAGGATCTCTACAGGGACACTGGTGGTGTGTTCATTGTACTTTGCTGAAACTGGAGTGTGCCTGGCTCTCTTTTCTATTTCGCATGAAATATTCTGTCTGCTCTTAACGTCTTAAGCTGTATTAGGCTGCATCATGGCAACAGCACTTTGAGGGGTGTCGATACCTGACGCCGGCTGGTTCGTCTGTAGACTGCTCATCACATCTCTAGCTCCATTCCACGATGAAATCAGCAGATTCACCGAGCTGAGCCCTGAACTGTGGTAGTGCTTGCATGACTGACAACTTCCGTAAGCCCTGTGAGCTGGCCCTGGCTCTCAGTCGTTCCTCATGTTGTTGAGGCCATGGGAACTTTCTCACCGTTTCAAGCTGTTTACAGTGTAGTAATGACCTGGGGACGGTGCGGGTCGGGTCTGCAAGGCAGAGTAGCTCAGGGCTTGATTTTCAAAAAAAAGAAAAGATGATGTTGACCTGTTGTCATAGTTGGTCCTGCTTATCCCCTATACAATGGGGTTGATCGGATGGGCGTTGGAACATCGAACCGCTGGGCACTGCAGCTCTTTGTCCCACACAGTGTGACACCAGGAATCGCTTCTCGCTGCTGTTCCTTTGCCGAGTGCTCAGCACAACGTCCGTGCGCAGACGTGTCCGCCCCACTGCCAGGGTTCAGATCTCGTCCTGCCTGTGCAAGACCGATCCTCTTGAGGTTTTCAGAGCTGTTATCTGCAAATGGCAAGAGCACGCAGCTTGTAAAATAATTAATTCCTACTCATCTCCATTGCCAGAAAAAAAACAACAGATATTATCAAGAGAGGAACGTGGTTTTCAGCCTGAGATCCTTACCAAAAACATTGCTCCAGTTATAAGTCATCAGTGGCATACAGTTGCTTTTGTTGCTAAATTCTGTTTTTCTCAAGTAGCTTTGCTGGCTGCAGTGAGAGAGCAGCACTTCTGAGGGAACAAAACAGGAAAAAAATTGTTGGTCGAGTGGAATTTATTGAAAAAAAAAGAAAAAGCACTACCAGAGCCGTGGAGCCTTTAGGACATGCTCTGAAAGCCTGCCTTTGATGTAATCTTTCTATCAGGACTATTATGAGAAGCAAAGAGGAGAATAAGAGATTGATGTCTGTCCCAGGCAGAACTCCTAGGAACATAGGAAGCTAAAAGAACTTAATATGCATTGAAATTCAAAGGCCTTTCTCTTGCAGAGCTAATTTATGAGAAGGATTTCAGTATAAAGTAGCCCAACTGGCTGCAAGTCCCTGCGCTTCTCAGTTGTGGAGTCTGTAACAAGCAACGTGGGGCGGTAATTGGAAATATCTTGGAGAAATATCTCCAGCACCCAAAGCTGGAGGACTGGAAATATAAATCAGGTTTCGCCTTTTCCTTGATTTCATGCCATATCCCACTGGAATATGTTTTCTTTCCCATGAGCTGTAAGGAGATGGTGAGTCTCTGCTTTGTTTTTAATGGCACATTTGGCCGTAGAGAAAAAGAATAATAATAATAAAAAGACTGGTATTCATTTGCGCTTAGCGCCTGGCACCCACAGCAGAGGGGCCCGGCGAGGAGCCTGCCCCGTCTCGGCTGGTGGCCGGGGGCTGAGCCCCTGCCGCAGGCACTGCCCGGCTCCGGGGCAGGCGGCCAGGAGCGTGCTAATGCTGCTGGGTCCAGGGGTTTTGTCACGGGTAGCGATGCCCAGGACAGCCTGGACAGGGGGATTTTGTTCCTCTTGGCGGTGCCGTGGCAATGGAGGGTTTCATTCGGTCGAGTTTTGGTCCCGCGCGGCAGTGCCAACGCTGCTGTTGCGGTGGAATTGTGCTCGTTTTGTAACTCAGACTAAAACAGCAAAGGGGAATATCAAAATATACATTTGTATATTAAAAGAGCAGAAGGAATGAAGTAGGCAATACTTAGCAAGCACATCAAAATGAGACACAACCTCTTAATGTAGACCAGTTTTTTCACTCCTGCCACCTCTGGTCTTGTAACCACCAGCAAGCCAGGTGCAGCTGAGGAGCAGCGCGCTGGGGCTACCAGCGTTGCTCCTCCGGGAGGAGGCTACCCCTAACGCCGCAGAGCTGCCCGAGAACAAACTCGGGAAATGCGTGAGTGCTGCCAAACGGGACCCGTGTTTGAGAAGGAATCCAGTTCTCCGAGAGAGACCAGAAGTGCTTGGAGACCTTCCTGGGCAGCGGAGCTGGGCGCGTGCATTCGGTGTTTCTGTGGCTCGTGGAGGCGCCCTGCGGTTCAGTGCCTCGGTTTTCAGGGAGCGCAGATCGTGCCCTTGTCCTGCTCAGGCTTTGGGTTTGGCAGGGCTGGGTTTTTGTGTGTGGTTTTGGTATTTTGGCATGGGCCCCTTTTGTTATCCCTGAGGTTTCCGTAGGTAACTGCTCTCTTCCGTCTTTGGTTCTTGGGCACGTGAAACAGATACGTTAACTAAGCATAAATTAGCATAAATTCTCCTATTGAGTCAGTTCCTGTAGCAGAGACGACAACTTCACAGAAAAATCTGATCTGATGTCTGCTGTTTTAAGAGGGGAAATACTGAGCAATGTCTGCTGCTCTCCCTTCTGTACCCCAGCCAGCTCTGAGACGTGTTTCAGCAAGGGGCTGCGAAGCCGCAGGGCTCGTCCTGGGCGGCTGCTGTGCCCCAGGGTCCTGGTGCAGTGCAGCCCCCAGGCAGGAAAAGGTTTGCACAAGTTACTCAAAAAAAAAAAAAAGAAGAGAAAACCTCAGCAATGTCCATGCTGCCCAGTCGCAGATCAAGTCCTTTATATGTCTGTCTTCTGCCAAAAAGAAAAGGTGAAAAACACGAACCACTGAGAAGCGATAATACTGACACTGACTGCCTGACAGCTGAGGAAGAAAACACCCCAAACCTCTGCCGACTCAAAACCCATTAACTTGTGATTATTGCTGTGCATTTAAAAATGAAATGTTAGTTTACACCCTGGGTGTTCTCTGTGCATAGTTTGAGCTTGAGTGGAGAGAAACTTTAAATGCAGTTTGTCAATTGCTTGCACTTAGAGCTGTGCAGCTCTGCAGTTCCCAGATCTCTTTGCATAACTGCACTACTTTGATAATCATTATTTTAAATTACTTGGCTATAGCAACACATGATTTGTTTTGTGTAGCACATATTACCAAAAACAACTTTTTTTTCCTTCTTTCCCCCTTTGCCTTCAGAAACAAATCCTGTCCTGTATTTCAGACGGGACCGCCACCACCCACGTGTATTCAGGTCACTGTTGTGCACGGTCACATCTTTCCCCTGCTGCCAGCACGATAAAAACGCAGGTGGACGTGGCGCCCTTCCTGAAGACATCCCCCAGAACTACGGGGCAGCCTTCCCGGGCAAGAAATAATTACCTGTGGTGCTTGGCACCAGCCCTGCAGCCATGGGCTGGCTCTGGAAAGGCAGGGGGCTTCCTTGGCTTTCCTCCAGCTGGTTTAGTGGCTGCCTTGAATTCCTGGTGCCGTGGCAGGAGCTGGTTCCTGCGTGGTTAAATCGCAGCGGTTCCTGCCTGCCTGGGGTCCTGCGGCCGGTGCTAGGCTCAGGTCTGCACTCCGGGTGGTGGTGGTGAGAACAACCAACCTGCTGTGGTGCACACGCAGCACGCCTTCAATGGAAATGTGATCTTCCTGTAAAGCTAACCCCCATTGCACAAGGCAAACCCATTTCGCAACCCACTGCCGTTTTGCGGGGCGGGCTCCGTCTGCCCCTGGGAGCTGCAGGCGACCCGGTCGCTCGCCGGTGCTGGGTTCAGGAGGGCTGGGCTCCTTCCCAGCTCCCCGCAGGCCTCTGTGCAAGCGAAGCAGGTGGCTTGGTGTCCCCACCGGGGTGTTTGGTCTGCTTCGTAAAGGCCCTTCGCATCCCCCATGACAAAGAGCCTTAGAACAT
The DNA here is from genome assembly GCA_011074415.1 of Stictonetta naevosa. Lineage (NCBI taxonomy): Eukaryota > Metazoa > Chordata > Aves > Anseriformes > Anatidae > Stictonetta > Stictonetta naevosa. The sequence goes on along the minus strand of CM021717.1, from coordinate 7,831,246 downwards.
GCTCCGCGCTGTCCTGGTTGTGAATAGGAGCCGTGTTTCTCTTTCGTGCAGTGTTGTTAACGTTGTAATAATGTTACTGCGAGCCTTATCGCCCGAGTTTTGTGAATGACCGGGCAATGTTTGAATGTTTCAGTTACACTTCTGCTTTTATTAACATTCACTTCTGCAGTGTTCAGCACTCTGATCAGTGAAGATAGCTTCTGTTGCACTTTGCGTTCAGACCAGGTGCCGAGTGCACTGGTTTCTCAGACCACGTTTCTGTAAGTCCCCGGTCACCCTCAAAACAGCGAAACCCTGTGAGCAACCCGCTGCGACACGGGTGGGTACCTGGGGCGGGGGGAAGGCGGCAGAGCCCGTTTCCTGCCCATAGGAAGCCCACGAAGAAGGATCGCATTGCAGTTGCTAACTTACTGTTACGTGTCTCCAGTTGCTCTTTGCATTTATCTGTAGCTTTCCAAAAGAGCCTTTCCAAATTCTGTTTTACGGCGATAAAATACACGCACACTGCTTTTCCGTAGTGTCTGCTACAAACCAAAGGCTTGAGCTGCAAATCTGTTTGCAGTAAACTTCAATCACGAAATCAATTCTGTTTACACTCTGTTAAATATGCATATGTGCCTAGTATCAGAATTTAAGTCGGTAACACTGGCAACAAATTACGAGCATATTGGATTAATGGTTTTCTCTCCTCTTAATATATTGTGTGGTTTCTTTTACCCTTCAGGGGAAAAAACTGATTAGAGTAAATCACTGCTGATCTTTGAAATATTGTTTGGTATTTTCTTTGAATCAGTTGGCCAGGAAAATTAATGAACAGTGCAGTTGTTAACCTGCTTTTAAATTGAGATATAAATCCTGCTCGGGAGAGCCGGGTTGCTGGAGTAGTGCTGCGAGACTGGAGTTGTTCTTGTGGCTGAGATACTGGGATTTTGGGCCTGTTTATGGTTATGGCTCAGACAACAGTTAATTCTTAAAATACGTCTTGAGAGAAATGTGCCGAGCACAACCTTTGCTCCTCACCAGTACCTGATCTTTAAAAAGTCATCAGTTGCTGAAGGTTTTCTTTAGCCCTACATGATCCTTGTAGTGTTGGTAATAAGCTCCTTGCTATCAGAAGTACCATTTGGAGCTTGAATGAGCAGCTTGTAAAACAATTATCCTGTTTTAATGTTGCTCTAACGATTTTGTTATTACCTCATTGAAACAAAAAGTGGTTATATCAAGCTGAATCCTCCGCAAGGCTGCGGCTGCTTCATTTTCCTGTATGGTTAAACCCAGCACGCAGGAGGGAAGCACATCACCCACGGCCTGTGTGCTCCGTACGATTTGGTGTGGTAATAGACGTACGCTTGTATTGCAGCCCAAACAGCTGTAACTGCACCAAAGATGTGGAAGAAACCAAAAGACCGGACCCAAGCCACTGATGAGGTGACAGAGGCGGAAACAGAGGTAAGAGTCTTCCTTTTTTCCAAATTTAATGATGATGTTGCTCTCTTGAAAGGGTGTCTTAGGCGTGTTGCTCCCTCATCTCTCGCAAGGAACCAAGGCAGAATTTGGGGAGGGAGAACTGTGATATTCCCCAGCATCCCTTAGGTAACTGGGTTTCATCTGTCCCCTGTTGAAGCCCTAAGTTTTCTTCATTCTTGCTGGATTGGACCACTTCCAACCTTCAAGAACATGTAGTTGTAACTGCTGTCCTCAGGTACAACGGGTTTGAATCCTTCAGAAGGGCATTGTGTGGGGACCCCAAGGCCACGGTGGTGACATTTGGAAGATTCTTTTGCTGCACAGAGATGTTATTGTGATGTCATGGCCAAAGGATGGTGTTTTCCTGATGGCCATCTGATGGAGAAGCTGGGAAGGGAAAAAGCTGACATTTCCTTGAAAAACCACCTCGCCAGTAGTTAGATGAATTGAGAACATCTCCTTTGCTGCCATTCTGGTAGGGATGTTTCAGGAGGAACCTCCTTGTTCAATGTCCTGGGTAAAATTGGTGTTAGAATGTATCACAAAGGGGATGAGAGAAAAAAATAAAAAAATAAAATTAAAAAACAAACAAACAAGGTAAAAATTCAGGCTGCCCTGCATCGGTGCATGTGTGAAAACTGATGCTGGCCAGGTTGTTACTCCAGGTTTTCTTTGTTACTTACCTGCTGTTTACTGCATAACTTTCCCTCACCACAACCACCGTGGAACCTGTCTGCTACGAAAGCATTGTGCTCCAGAGTAGGTCCTGAGTCAAGTGGACAGTACTTCATCCTTCTATAAGGGAGTGCTTGCAGTTTCAAACGGCAGATGGGCTAATTTACGTGTAGTGAGTGGTGCACAAGTATGTGCTTCCCACTCTGTTTGGGGGAAAAGAGATGCTTCAAACACTTGCATGTGAAGTATCACAGTGCAACGGCTGGTCTGTGGTCAACAGAAGAGCTGATGGTGGGGTATTGCAAGGAAATTAAAAGCATCCCTGTGCTTGTTTTCAAGCCAGAGAGCAAAGGATGTTGCTGGGCTGTGCCAGCAGGTTCTCTCGGTGCGTTTCCTTTGTCATTTGCTGGAGAAGTCTCAGCTCCTGGGGCATGTGGTGTTCGCACCAATGCTAAACGTACGTGGAAGAACATCATACCGTTTTACCTTGAAAACCTGCAAAAAGCATTTTAGGATGTAATTCTCTTAGGTAAGGGGCCGACAGGATCAAGAGCCTCTCCTGGAGCATCCCAGATTAATTGTTTCTTTTGTTTAATGGTTAGATGTGCTGTGGTTCCTCCCAGGAGAAGGGCGTTCCTGGCGCCTTCCCTGTCTGAATTCAGAATCGGGCTGTGTCCTTGGAGAGCTCTAAAATTAACAGCAAGAGACGCTATAGAAAATGTTGCTTTTTCTGAAGCAGCCGCGGAATTGTGGCTGCATGTCACATTACCTTCTTCACTGGGATCTGCTCCAATTAGCAGCAGGAAGTTTACGTTTAGAGAAAGGACCCCCCCCCCCCCCCAAGCACGTGCGGTATTCCCTTTAGAGCAGCTGGGGAGCTGTGGGAGAGGGGAGAGGAGAAGTGGTCTTCTGAGGCTCAGACTGCGAGCTGCTACTCGTGGCTGCCGTGCTGCAGGGCTCGCCAGCGCTGCCACTCCATCCCCGTAGCTGCTGGGCACCTGGTGGGTAGCGCTACGTCTCTCCAGTTGCCCCAGTAATTACCAGGGGGTCATCCTGGGGGCGAATCAGTGAATGGTCTGGCTATTCTGTGTGTTGTTACGGATCTACATGTTGCTGTGTAAGAGGTATATATGTTCCCGTTAGGCACAGACGTGCCGTATGAACACACACAGAGCCGATCTGCGTGCCTTGAATTTCGGTAGGGTTGTTAACATAACCTCTCTTTCCGTCTGTGCTTCAGCCTAAAGCAGAAGAGGAACTTCCAGGTGACAAAGTACTTGAATCTGAACAGGATAAAATGAGCCATGGGTTTCAACTGGAGAAAGACCCCTCTGAACTTAAAAAAGTGAAACCTGTGGAAGAAAACGGAGAGCAGGAAGCAGAACCTGTCCGTAACGGTGCTGAGAGCGTTTCAGAGGGCGAAGGAACCGATGCAAACTCAGGCTGCACAGAGAGCTCCAGTGAAGGGCCAACGTACCAGTATAAGCCAGGTAAATCCTGCTTCAGGCTCCTGCATCCTTGCTCGTTTTTCTGCCTTTCTCCTTTGAGGACTGCTCACGTGCAGCATATCTTCCCCATGAAAGAAGGATGTTTCCAGCGGTGCTGTGCAGGGTGTAGTGTTTCACCACGTCCAGCTTCGCTGGGATTCACAAACCAACGGGCTCTGAGAGACCTTCTGGGGGAGCACGGGAGGAAAACTGTTTTCCTCGTGCTGGTCATAATGAAGAGGAGTGTAAGGGAACAGGGCGTGACGGGAAGGGAAAATCCTTGATCTCTTGAATTTATTGCACGTGTGGATGTTGGCTGCAGCACATGGGAAATGGTGGTGAACTGATTCCCGTGTCATTAACGGCTGGGAACAATCCCTGAAGTTGTGCATAAGCAGGCATAGATTTTAAATAAGAGCTTTGCAAGTTCTGGCTGCGTACTTAACGTGTGTGTATACATCTAATTACCAGGCTAAACAGTTTTATAGACCTTCAGATTTCTGGAAGCGTAAGGAAAAGACAAGAAACAGTGCCTGGTTTTCAGTCCAGGCTGTGCTCTTGAACTATGGGCACGCAGTTTTTCTGAATAAAATTAATTCAAGTGAGGACTCAAAGGACACTGTGCTTTTCTTGCTGGTTATCACTGGATATAGTCTACCTCAGGGATTTTCTTGTTATTCATTAAGATATTTAATTCAGGGGCCTGAACCTCTATAAATTCACCTCATTAAAGAGACCTTGAGACCATCTTACTTTGCAGTTGCTACCAATTTTTAAATGATTTCTTATTCAGGTGGAGCTTCCTCAAAATAAATTAAGTCATTTTCTTAGGAGCCCAAGAAATTAGGAGTATAAAACAAAGCAAGGAAAGACCTTGAAAGTCTGGCAAACGAGGTACTGGGAAGAGGCACCACCATTAAGTGATCACAGTGCAGTTATTTCTGCACTGCTTTGTTCTAATAAGGACCTGAGATGCTTTTATTTTTTTTTACTGCTGTATTGTTAGGAGAAAACACAGAGGCCTCTTGATAGTTTACCACACACTTATGATAGCTTACCTATTCATTAGTTAAGCACATGTTGAAGTTAATCCATAATTCATCAGCCACGGCTCTGAAACACTCGATGCAGTCGGAATGATCTCGCTCGGGTCTGGAAGTCCTTCCACTTAGCCGAAGGGCTTGGATTGATCCTTTGGAAAGCAACGTGCATCAGGCGTGTGTGCTGCAAAGCAGGGCTGACCACTTGATGCAATAATCCTCAATTTCGGCTCTGCTCTTTCTAAAGATGGGGATTTTGCCTTTTGGTAGGAGGACTTGTTTGTTTGATCCCGGTCTCTCCACTCACTGAATGTCTCGAAAGCCTGCTCGTGACATTTCCCAGCTGCTTTTCACGTTAGAACAGCTTGTGAAGAACTTTCCAGGAGAAGGAAGCTGTACATATAAACTGTTTCTTGTTGCTGTCGGTACTTTTCCATGATAGATGGAGGGTGGTGTGGCACGGTGGATGGGCAGCTGGCCGGGAATTCAGCTGCTGGGGCATGGCTAGCCAGCCACATCATTTTCTGCACCCTTTAATCACAAAGCTCAGAAGAAGAAAAACTGTGCAAAGAGCTTAAAAAAATTAATTACTTTTGTGAATTTTCATTCCCAGTTAATAAAACCCACCGCCTGAAATAAGTTCCCGTTTGCAGCCTCTGCAGTGTTGAGGATGCTGAGAACCCAGAGACCTAAAGCTGATGATCAGGCACCAAAATACAGAAATAAGAGAAAACCTAACAGCAAACCTGAATGGCTGAGTAAATGCAAAACACCACCACTTGTGAAATACAAAGGTGGCATCTCCTACAGATGTTTTCCTTCAGATAAAAAACATGCCTCCCACTTAGGGGCCTGACTGGTCAACCTGGCTGATGAACAAGTCGATGTTTTCTTTTCTAACTTCAAACAAACTGCACAGCCAGCAAATAAAATCCTGTCTCTAGGCTACCAGATGCTAATTTTCCTTGCACTGAAATGACGGCTGTAGGTTTACATTTTGGTTTGCATCAGGCAAGGTTCCTTCTGTCACCACGCTACAGTTCTCCTTCCCAGAAGGCCCTCAGAATAAATGGGTGAAAAGTTGTAACTCTTGATTATTTTTTTTTTCCACTTTCCACCATTATCTTCACGATGGGTTTTTAAAGGCTCGATGTTTTCAAAGGATCTTTTTGTTCTGCGTGGCACTCTCCTGTCCTCGACCACGTTAGTGCCATTGTTTTATTGCTCCTTTTTATACAGAAATAGCTGCTTAAATTTCCTCATTTTCACCCAGCAACTTGAATCATCCCCCTGTCTTCATGACGCAGGGGAGTGAAAGTTAGAGTTAAAACTGGAGTTAGTTGTTAGATCCGTATGCCGCCGCTGCTGGAGCCAGCTGGGTGCTCCCCATCCTCTGTGTTCCTTTAACGTGATGTGTGTTCCTCTCCTCCCTGCCTAGTGGGCCTCAAAATTAAAATAAAACTTAAATTTCCTAAGCAGCATTAGCAATCCCTTCCCTTTGGATTTAACGGAAACGCGTCTGGGAGCGGAGGTTTTAGGTACCTATGAATCTCAGGCAACTTCTCGCATTATAGAGCAGTGGAAGCCCCTGGACCCGGACGGGAAGAAGCAGTACGACAGGGAGTTCTTGCTGGATTTCCAGTTCATGCCTGCCTGTATCCAAAAGCCAGAAGGGCTGCCTCCCATAAGTGATGTGGTTCTCGACAAGGTGAGAGGAGAGCCAATAAAACAGGTACGTGAAGTCTCTTTGTTCATGAACAAAGATCTCCACTGCATGCTTCTTCGTTCCTTGACCTTTTTGACGTAGACTTTTACCGGGAAGGGGAAATACTTTGCTCACGTTGCATCACAAAATTCTTCGAATAGAGCTCTTGTTGACTAATGAAGGAGCACAGATGGTTTAAAAACCAAAGCGCAGATACTCTTAATGGTTTCTGTCCTGGATTAAGTTTTACAGGGTAGACAAAATTGAAAATACTCTATTATAGCCATCAGGACCAAAGGATGTTAGCAAAGCAAGACTGAAAGGAGAGGCAGTGTATTTTATTAGATCAGTTCTACAGTTAGAAAGCGTAGGCATGCTTTCAGGCAAACTCTTTTTTTTGGTCTGAAACAGTTGTGCCAGTATTTGTGAGCTGATCTAATAAAAGATCATTAAAACCTCAAATCTCAAAAACGTTTGTGATTCTTATCCAGCTTTATTACAGATGTGATTTTCTTCGCTGTATATCTGTGCTTATTGAAATACTTGTTATTTCGGAGGTGCTGCCACCAAGACCTTGTTCTCATCTCGGAATGGTGCAGGTCATTGATCTGAATGTAACCACCACAGGCTTGCTTTTAAGATTCAAGCACAGATCAGGATATAGTTGATTCTCACGTGCAGAAACATTTCTACTCTGAATTTCATGCCCAGGCAAATTGTAAAACACAGCTTTGGTCCCAAAATGGTTTCATCTACCTACTAGTTTTCTGTGATTGCTTCTCACTGCTCTGTCTGCTTTTGAGCTGCCTTTGCTTGGTCAGCCATCTGTCTTGCTAACACAGAAGACGTTTGTTTGAGGGAAGGTGGCAGTTTTGTGATCCTGAACCAAGACTATTACGTTCATATTGCAGAAGACAGGCTTGTGTTGGCATAATTTTATCTTCCATAAGTCATGTTCAGCCTTGAAATGTTTCCGAACTCCACCTATTTCCACAGTAGTCACCTGTGTAGGACATATTTTAAATTAAATGTGTATGTTAGTGTAAATTGGGATGCATAAAACTTGCATGGTTTGTTATAAGCATTGGTTTAGATACTGAATATGAATATTATGGTTTAGCAGAGATTGTCTGTAGGCTTGTGAAGGCTGCAACGCCCTGTTTGTTCTGCTCCACGATGCAGGTCAATCAGCCAAAATTGCCACTGAGAGCTCTGGACCCTCGGATATTGCCTCGAGGACCAGACTTCACGCCAGCCTTTGCCGACTTTGGGAGGCAAACCTCCGGTGGAAGAAACGTATCTGGAAGTGTGAGTTTTCCCCAGCTTGCTAATTTAAGAACTGGCCTTACTGTTGAAGCACTGATGAAGTCCATCCTCACACTTTTGGGCGTTTTCCAATGTTCCGCTGGTTCTGATTTTGTTGGTCTGAATGCAAAGGGGATATTTCTTGGCTGTCAAAATGTAGGCAAATTAGAAAAACATTGCAGACTTTTTTCATTGGTATGTATTGGTCTTAAATGTGTTTGATCTCCTCCTTCCCCTTTTCCTGCTTGAGAGGTGTGGAAACATTTCCATGCTGTGGACCTGGCAATGGCACGTGTGCGAACACACGTAATTCATAGAACGACATGAGCTTTGTGTCAGCATGTATCTTCACATTAGTCTGCCTCATGGAAAATGCCAATAGAGCAAATAGATTTTACTAACAAACCAAATAATAATTTAAAAAGCGGATACTCTTGCTTTCTCTATGCTTCTACTTGTTGCTTTGCTTTGATCACTTTGTTCCTCGTTTTCCTGTCTTTTCGTCTGCTTTCCTTTTACATTCTAGTCTTTGCCCTTTGTCTGGCTTTGCCCAAACTCTGTGAATTCTTCCTTTCTGCCTGTGCCATCGCTTGTCCTGGGTGTGCGGGTGCCCCCAGCATGGTGCCTGCCGAGAGGCCAGGTCAGCCACAGCTGGGGAACAGCGGCTGCCTCAGTTAGGTGCAATCACTTCTCGCTCGTCTATCTAGATACATTCAATTTATCTACCTGGATACATCTAATAAAGTATCTATTATTTATCTTTCAAATTTGCTGGTTTCAAAGAAGTTCGCTAAATAACCTTGACTTCCAAGTGTGCAGATTCCCAGGAGGCTCGGAGCCAAATGCAGCGATTTCGATGCAGACTTTGAGTTGATGTAATATTTCTGGTTTGAGAGTGGTCTCGTGGCCAGTGCCTCGGTTCTGGGGTGCGCATCTGTGTCTTCGAGTAGCTTCAGTGTCACGGTTTGTCTCAGAGCACGACCCGGTCCTGAAACCTTGATGCTGTTTGAGGTCGACATCGCTTCCTATATTTAGCGACTCCGCAGTGGGCTGCAGGTTGTACTCCGGCGCCTTCTGTCCTTTCATGTGCTGAATGTCCCGAGCCTCTTGGCACCTTGGTAACATCCCTATTGGTCTTTCTCTTTCCACAGGCCTGCAAAGTGCAGAGCAACCCTGGATTGCCTTCCCTGGCTCGGTGCGGTTCCCCAGCATGCCCTCTCTTGGTCTCGCCTCACCCACCATTGAGGAACCTGCCGATAGGGGTAAGCCAAATCCCCCCCTTCTCCCCCATCTTTGCACCTTTTTGTAGAGTTGTCTTTTTCCGTAACGCCCACTGTTGATAAAGAACGACTGGCAGAAAACTTTACAAAAAGGTGCAACATTGTTTAAAAAAAGAAAAAAAGAAAAAAAAAAAAAGAAACAAGACTTGCATTGTACCCCTCTAGGCAGTCTTCAGTGGTGGGTGGGACATCACCAGCTGAGGGCATGCTGGGACGTTGGCCTGAGCGGGATCCGCGAGGGGTCTGCACTTTGCAGACCTATGGAAAGGGGGAGAAAAGGTAAGTCCTGCTTACCCCGTTCATTTGGAGCATTCAGCACATAACATACATCTTACATTTGCGCCTTTAAAGAGTAGAGCCTTCCTTTGCATCTTCCTCGAGGAGGGGTGGAAGGTAACCTTATTTAACAAGCCTGCTGTCCTGTGACGTCAGTTGTTATAGGATGAGAGGGTTTTCAGCCCCGAACAAAATCAGATGTTATCTTCTTGTAAAGCATGGCAAAATCTGCGTGTATGCTGTGTCCACTCGGTCATTCCACTTCTACACAGGCCATGCTCATAAACCATTAAACCCACTGCCTATTCCTTGCCTTCGAAATAATGTCAAGCAGCTTAGTGCTAACAAGCTTTTGGCACGTGAAAATCTTTTATTTTGCTTCCTTGGCTTTGTCTTTCCTTCCTTCTTTTTCATTAAATGTGTTGTATGACTTTCTAGAACTAACACATGTCAACTCAAGCAACATAAGGAGTGTCATTACATAGGAAGAAAATACAGCTAATAAACACGTTCTGATATAGAGAAGTTAGAGAGTTGGGTGACAAGATGCAAACAGAGAAGTATGGTTGGAGAGGAGCAGTCCATCCCTGCACGCCAAGGCAGGATGTGTCTGCTTTTATCCTTCCTGACAGGTGTCTGGGACGGCTCATAAAAGTCCCTGGTGGTGGAAACTCGAGTCGCCTGGGTTCTTGTGCTTCCCTGGAAGGCAGTCGTTCCTGGCATCTAACCTCAATTTCGCTTTCTGCTCTTGAAGGCTGTTCTAGAGGGAGCAGCTGTTCTCTAGTTTTTTGGATGTTTTTAAAACATTACCGTGGCTGTATCCTAAGAGCGGAAGCGGACCGTGAGGGAGAGCACCAGGTCGTACTTTGCTGCTGTGAGTTTTTGGCTCCTCAGCAGGAGACTTGTCCGTGTCTTTCTGCTTTCCTTTTTTTCCCCTGTTCATCTGGAAGACAGGTAATTCAGATTAATGTAGTAACATCTGGTAGGCACTTCTCCCTGCCTTCGGTGGAAAATATTATTTCAGTGCAAGCTGTAGTGCCACAATCACAGGTGTTACAGAACTATTATTATTTTTTGGACTGGGTTATGAAAAGGAGGCCAGGCATGAGCTCAAATACCTCTTTAACTTGTTGCTTTGTAAATTTGGAAAAAAAATAGCCAGATTTTTTTGTTAAAAGTTTATGATTTGTATATTATTTTATTACACATTCAGAGGAGGCTTCTGTTCACTGCTTTTAAAACCTAATCAAACAACAGCTAGTTTGAACCAAGTTTATTCACACACATTAAAAAAAAAAAAATCTTAAAGAAAGCCTTTGTTTTATTAATGCATTTAAAGGTCTGGTCTCCAAGGCAGTCAGATTTGAACAAGCCGTGAGGACAATCTCCATCTCCCCTGAAACATGCTGATGTTCAGGAGAGGCGTGAATGGTCTCTGCATCCTTCAATTTTGCAAGGGAAATAAAACCGTTGCCCTCAGGGAGGTGTTATTTGCTCAGAAGGCAAATGCGTTGGCTTTGCGTGGACCCATGCCCCGTGGAAGTGTCGTGCCTCCGCCTCTCTCTCCTCGTGAGTTACAGCCTGGCCGTGGTTTGAAGGTCCTTCAGACCAGCGTTACCTCTGTGCAAGAGAAATGGGACAGCTACAGGTTGCCACTCTTCGGCCTTGCCCCGATGTCCCTGGTGGAAATTAGCCCAAACCTTCTGATTTTCAGGGCACGTGGCCAGCCTGGGCTTTTTGCAGACAAGGAGTGTATAATGAGGTCTAGTGCGTATGGCTGAAACTGGCCACTTTTCTGTTCCTTTATTGTCTGATATTTCAGCGGGAAGGACGTTTCCTCTTTCCATGGCTGTACATTTGCAGCGTGGTGTGAAGCTGGGCAGCACACGTGGCTGCAAGTTGCATAAAATTGCATTAACCCAGGGGCGATGCTCAGATGCAGGACTCCACTGCATCGCAGCGGTGTCTGTCGAGGGCAGGCGTTCTCGGTGGAAACAAAGAGGTTGTAGGGAGCGACTGACGGCTGTATGGGGAAGGTGTCCGTCTGGAAGAGGTGTGAAGGCTCCCGTGACTCGCAGGCTCGTTGCACGGTTGATTTCTTGGGAGCGATTGACTTGGCTGTTCCGTTACCATCGCGGTGTGTGCCCACAGAGGTCTGGGGCTCGTGTCTGTGCGCTCCAGCGGGACCTGAGCGCAGATGGAGGCAGGTGCTGGGGCAGCGTGCTGACACGCTGCCCCACGCGTCCCTCTACCGTGCTTCGCCTCGGCGTACCAAGCGTGTCCTGGCACGAGATGGTTATCTTCTGACAGCATTTTGTTTTGTTGCTGTTACCACATAATGAAGCCCAAGAGAACTCCAGCAGCGATGGTGATTATGTTCGTTAGCATTCAGCAGCAGCACGCATTTACCCCATCAAAGCCAACAGCTTCAAATTGCATATATAAGCCTAAGGAGGGTGGGGTTTTGTTTTCAGCTGTGCAAAGTCAGTTTAGGGATGATGCGTGACAGGCGAGGCACCAGCTGAGAGCACTTTGCTCATGTGTTCAGTGAAGCTGTTTGAGTAACTGAGATGGTTTTGCCTCTGATGCTGGCTCGTTCACTCTGTTGAATGAAGAAATGCGTTATCTGGCCCAGTCTTTCACGTAGAGGTTGCCTTCTGTCCACTGAAGAGATTAATTACTTCTCTTGAAAATAACAGGTTTTGATAATGGAGTGTTATTGTGCTAATTTTTGCATTGAGGTAAGACATTTCTAATAATTTAGTTGAGAAATACGAGCACATAAGTGAAAAATAACCTCAGTACAGCATTTGACATGTTCAGTCCTTAATCAGAAGATCCCAGCTGACGAGGTGGGAGTTTGTGGGTGCCTTGTGCCATATCACTACTACAACTAATGAAAAATGCCCTGGTTTCAGGAGTTTTTCAGGTCTGACTTAATTATGAGGAGCAATACAGCATTGCAGAGAATTGCTTGATGCTGTTTCAGACAAAGTACCATGTTTCCATTTCTTCTGTGAAGCTACAGGGAGTTGGACCCATACCTGTCAGGCTTCGTGTTTCCTTAGTGCAGGAGCAGCACTTGATGCTCTGTGTGTTTTACGTAACTCCCATCTTGAACGTCTCTGTTGTTTGAAGCAAGCTCCAGTAAAACTTAGCGTTTTTGCCAGAGCTGCTAATCAATCACTACCTGATCGCTTGGGAGGGCATTTTTGAAATAAACCTGTGAGGATTTAATCCTTAAATACGCCTTTGCAATAATATCTGAGCTGCACAGTTCCTGGCTTTCAGGAGGCTGTGTTGGTCACTTGGGTTCAGTTCCACAGCACTTGCGTAGCATTTGGGCATCGCCAAAGTGTGGAAGCAGAGCCCTGAAGGCAGTGGTCACCCCACGTCTGTGTCGAGAAGGGCTGCCTGGGAGAAACGTGTTTGGTGTCTCCACGTTCCCTCTGACCAACCCGGACCAGCAGGTTGCTTTGGAGGGAGTCCTGAAAGTCTTAGGATGCGTTGGTGATTGTTGATGTTGCCATCAGCGTATGTTGGCTTGCGCCCCTGGAACACTTATCGAGATGTGAGTTTAAAAGGGGATATAACAAGGAATGTTTTTGTCCTAGTTGTTGAATGTTGGACCGAGGAGATCTCAGCCAGGCCAGAGGAGAGAGCCCAGGAAGATTATCACTGTGTGTGTAAAAGAGGATGTCCACCTGAAGAAGGCAGAGAACGCCTGGAAGCCGAGTCTGAAAAGAGAAAACCAAACCGAGGACCCAGAAAATGTCAAAACCCAGGTGAGAGCGTGAGCAAGCACTTCTGAGAGTTCCGCGGTCTGTAACGGAAGAAAGGTGATCGTTTGCCTTTGCTGTTGTGTAAGACAGTGAAAAAGGGCAATGAATTCCACTTTGAATCGCAGCTTTCCCCTACCTGCATCTTTTTTTCGTCTGTTTATTCTTGACCCAGAGTTTAAATGGCAGACCTGTATGTTAAGACGGTCTAAATAGGGAACACCAGACAACCTACTACCTCTCCTCCAGAGTTGTTTTTTCTATTGCTGTTTTAGTAGAATATTTCAGTCTCCATTCTAAAGCAAACAACCTCAGACTTCCAGCACAGAACTTGCTTTTCATCCCCTTTTAGACTACATTTCTGTGCCGAACCTCAGCAGTACTGAGGTTCCTCTGTAAGATTCCCTCGGCTCGTCCTGCCCAACCCAACCACGCTCTCTCTGAAGCTTTCTCTGTCTTTCTCCCCCTCCTTTCCTCTTTGGGGCTGCCTCTCTGGGTGGAGGTATTTGCCTGGTGGTGAAAATTCTAATTTGTAGGATAAGTTGAGGTAGTCTTGAAGGACACTAGAATTCTGTTCCCAGGGCTAACTGTTGTTGCAGCCTTGTTGACCTAATTATCATCAGGACAGTTTTACAAAGAATGCCTTAAATATAGAAAAAGGTGATTGCCCCGGTTGAGAGAGGTGATGACCACTCCCAGATTAATTTATATTTCATAGCCAAATTGATACCAAGAAGAATATTTCAGTTGGGTGACAGCTAGGCTTTGTGCCTCTGTTGTGCTTGAAAAAAAAAGTGCTTGGGCATTTCCAAAAATCCAGCACTGCAACTGTGAACTGTGATCTGTAGTAGCCAGTGGCTGAGTTATGGTTGGAGCTGACCTGTACACAGATGGGTGGTTGTGTACCTCAGTATCCTAGTCCTACAGGATGTCTCTTCTCTGTCACCTGTAAAATGCCTAGCTCATTGCTCAAAGCCACCATATGCCTCTTTGATTCGTGCTGAAACTTAAAAGTTTTCCTGTCGTTCAGGAGCTGTTCCGCAAGGTACGAAGCATCTTGAACAAGCTGACGCCCCAGATGTTCAATCAGCTTATGAAGCAAGTAACAGACCTGACAGTAGATACAGAAGAGAGGCTGAAAGGAGTCATCGACCTGGTCTTTGAGAAGGCTATCGATGAACCGAGCTTCTCCGTGGCGTATGCAAACATGTGCCGATGTCTTGTAACGGTAAGAGCTGCCAAAGTTGGATAGGAAGTTCCTCAGGGAAAACGTTCTGCACCTTATCCCCAAGGACTGATTAGCAGTAATATAAACACAGCCAGAGCAGACTTAAACGGTAGTTTCTGAACATAAATAAAAATAATTTACACCACAGATTTCTTCCTCTACATTCATTGGCCGTGGCAGGCTTTGCTTGGAGTGACGCTTTGTTTGGACTCAAGGGCACCGACCGCTTTCCTGTGCCTGGTTGCAAGATGCTATGAGTCACATTTGGAAGTCCAATTTCTTCCTCTCATTTCAAAGGGAAGCCTAAGGTGCAGAGCCAAGCTTTGGACAGTTAACTTTCAGATGCTTGGTTGGGACAAAACGTCCCCTTCCTCCCGCAGCTGATGATTTGCCATGCCATGCAATGCAGCATAGCTTCAGGGTCTTCAGTGTGTGATAGCGGCGTTTGTAAGCAGTGAGCCTTTTTAAAGGATTCCGTGAATGGAAATGTAATCTCTCTCCAGGCAGAGGTGGTGTCAGCCAATTTCTGAGTGTGACTTTACATATGGAATCTGAAACTCCACTGGAAATCATGGCATGCTGTTTAACTGTCATGGCCTTGCAAATCTGCATTGCTGAATATGAAGTACATAATAAAATGTAATGGATAGCTTATAACAAATCTCACTTGTATGTAGAGTTTAGCTCTATTTCTGCTGATGTTTTTCTTCCTTTTCCTACAGCTGAAAGTGCCCATGGCAGACAAACCTGGGAGCACAGTAAATTTCCGCAAGTTGCTGTTAAACCGCTGCCAGAAGGAATTTGAAAAGGACAAAGCTGACGATGATGTCTTTGAAAAGAAACAGAAAGAACTTGAAGCTGCTACCACTGTAAGTGGTATATTTCCCCATAAATTCTCAGAGAGCCCTCTGAAAAGGATCCCTTTTGAAGATGGCAGTCGACTGGGGGGGAATATTGAAGCGGAGTTTCATTCTGTCACTTTGGCTGAATGTAATTAATAATATTTGCCTTGATTAGTGTATTTATAACCTCTTTTTGGTTCTTAGGAGAAAAAGAGCAAACAGGCACCAGTGACTAGGTCTGTAAAACTGGCTCTTTTGAAGAGTTCTGTGCTCTTTGAACATGCTCTTTAGAGCTGTTTTTCTGTTTTACAGCCAGAGGAGAAGACACGGCTCCATGACGAGCTGGAAGAGGCCAAGGACAAAGCCCGACGGAGATCCATTGGGAATATAAAATTCATTGGCGAGCTTTTCAAACTAAAAATGCTGACGGAGGCGATCATGCATGACTGCGTGGTAAAGCTGCTGAAAAACCATGATGAGGAGTCCCTCGAGTGCCTTTGCCGCCTACTAACTACCATTGGCAAGGATCTGGACTTTGAAAAAGCAAAGGTAGGGCAGGATCAGAAATGAGTAATGAGGCTGGCTGGGCAGGGGATGGACAAATGGGTGTGGAGTGTTTTTATTGGAGATTTTATTTTTTCCTTGTGAATTTTTGTACAGCATGAGGAAGTCATCCACTCTTCTGTGGATGTTTCATCACTACCTGGCCTTGCTCCCTCCTCTCAGTCCCTCTCTAATATTCTGTACCGTTTTTCAATGGTGTTATCCAATAATTACGTGTTTCCAAGTATTTCATCCAAGCACACAGTCTAACTGTGCTTGACATATACCCTGTGCTTCGTTTTCCAAATAGATTTTACTTCTTATCTGTAGTTTCTAAAACATTAAAGTGGTTTCTTTGCTGCTGAGGGTTTGTATTACCCAAGAATTCTACCATGGAACGTATTATTCTATGTTAAATCCAAAAAAAACACCATCTTATTAGCTGCCTTAAACCCCCACCTGAAACTTGGTGGATGCATTTATTTTGTGTCATCGTCTCCAGCTATGCTGGAGTGAAGCAGCTGTTTTGCAACTGCACTGTTCCAGCATCCTCCTCCCAACTTCCAAACAAATGTGTGAGTAACACAGAGCACTAGGCGCTCCCTGAGCTTCTACTGGCACAGGCGATTTGCTTCTCCTTCGCAAAAGCCAGGCATGGGATGAAAAAGCATTTGAGGATTTCGCCAGAAATCAGTTGGACTCCGCTCTGGAAACAAACGGAGCTGATTGTTTTCAGCTGCTCAGGGCAGGGAGTTCCCTTACAGTGCACTGGGTTGCAGGGATCGCGGTGGATCAGTCCTGATCTGCATAGGGCATCCTCAGAGAAACAGTTTCCAAGCCATTTTGTGAAGCGTTGACCAAAACAGCGCAGTTTACCACAAATCCCCCAGGCTAAATACCCGCATCATTACGTAGCAGCGCGTGCGTTGTTGATGCAGGTTTGAAAGTGCCAGAAGAGGGATTTAAATCCCCACGTGCTTTGGGAAGAAAACAGGGTTTGACTTCTAAGCAGTAGCTGAGGTCATGTTGGATAAGTCCTGGACACTGTTTTCAGTCTTTAGTAGCACAGAAGCAGAGGAAAAGCAAACCTTTTGGTGCGCTGGCCGCTTCCACAACCCTGAGCTGCAGCAAGGAGACGCTTTCAGATGTCGTGTTGCTGGGTGTGAGAAGGTGCCTGGGTCCTGTCCTTGTGGGTTGTTACTGCTATCAAGACTGAGAGAAAATCCTTTATTTTCTGTTAATGATTTACTTAATTATGCATTCATATTGAAGCTAAAATGTTGTTGTTAAAATTTCTGGAAAATGTCCACTTTATATATTTTTCCCGTCATTCCTAACTTTGGAAACCTTTGCTTGCTTAGCTGAAACTTTCCAGGGCAAGGCCAGAACCATTTTTTTATGTTTAAGTGTAAAGAAAAGGATTTAGCAGGTTCTTTATGAAGGGAGTGGGAAACATTTTATAAAACTGCCCTGAAACTTTTTAAAACAGACGAAGTTGTTTAAAAAAGCCAAAGAGGTTTTTTAGAGCCTGGCAAGTCAAATTTAGACCTAGTGAAGGCTTCTGTAATGATACTACTTTGCATCTTGGGGAAGATTTGTTTTCATTACATCATCACTTTTTGGAAGAAAAGGCATAAATAAGGTGGTACATAATGCTCATGGGGTTACTACAGCCGAGCCTGTTAAACAGCTGCTTGCCCACAGGCAGTTTGTCTGCCCCCCCTTCTTTTGCCTGACCCCAGCTGAGATGGCTCAGGAGGAAAAGCAACACAGCAGTGTCTGCAGGGTTAATTTTGTGACTATTTAGTTCCCTTAGCCAGTTTTTCTTGGGCTGAGGTGAGCACGTGCTGCTGGTATGGAAAGGGGGAGCTGGCAGGTAGAGCAGGACTCCTTACTGGTGGCAGCTAGCCAGCAGGTGGGCTTCACTGTGCCACAGAAAAAAAGAACATCCATTTCTTTAAGGTATGGCAAATTTATTCTGTACATGCAGAGGGTGTAGATAATCTGAGTAATTAAAAATACGGTGGAAGTGTGTGCTGAATGAAGGAGGTGTCTGCAGACTCATGCCTGCACAACCCACTCTCAAATCCAACCTGTGGGTGCGTACGAGACCCAAAGCACCTTCTGCCAGGAGCAGATCTGGGTCCCCAGCTGGGCTTCTGGCACGGAGCTGCTGTAATACTGGGCCCACGGACTCCCCACCTCAGGGGGTATGTTCACTGTCTTCCAAGATACACTGACGATGACATTTCTCTTGTGTAGCCTCGCATGGACCAGTATTTTAATCAGATGGAGAAGATTGTGAAAGAGCGGAAAACATCTTCAAGGATTCGGTTCATGCTTCAGGACGTAATAGACCTAAGGCTGGTAGGTACCAACTCCAGTAGTAACAGAGCATGTTCCCTTGCACGTCTAGGCTGGAAGAACACTGACACAAGATCAGGGATTATGGAAGTTACAGCAACAGTGGAATGTTAGGGGGAGATTTGTGTCCTTTATCATCCCAGCAGCCTGGCTGTTCAATAAGGAGCAGCCTTTTTCCTTTTTTCTTTTTTTCCTTTTTTCTCTTTTTCCATTTTTAATTTTTTTTTTTATTATTATTAAGTTGTTAGGTGAAATACTTTAAACGTTGGGTGTTTCAGTTCATCTTATTGTTAGACACGCACCCACACCAGCTTCTGATAACACTGGTCTGGCCCCACTACAGCAGACGTGTCCGAGCCCTGTTCCCACGACAGGCTTTGGATGTTCTTCCCCCACGGCAGCCCCTCTGCTCCCACCTGCCAGTCATACTGCCTAGCTGTCGTCGTTCCTGTGCACTGCCAAGGGGTTAGACCTGGGGTCTCACTGAAGGGCATCTGTACTCCGGCTGAAGATGTGACTGCAGCTTGCACAAACATTCCCAAATAGCTGTAATTTCACCCTTAGAGGTGCTGGTAGCAGCGCAGCTTTAGCAGTGCTGGCCTCAAGACAGCACTTGACTGAAGCCATGAGTGGGTTTTATTCTTCCCTCAAATGGCTGTTTTCGGGTTTTGTATAGACTGAAGTCACTGCTTCAACTACAAGGTGTGCAAAGATAATTATCTTAAAAGTTGTATTGAAGTTGTAGCAAGATCAAGAGGTAGTCTGGTTAATTTGGGGGATAGATGGATCTGTGCAGTGTGTGGTTGAGTAGACACATCAAGCAGTAGAAATGTTTTGCAGAGACACATCTCCACCTCTCTGCAGGATTCTTGTCTTAGCCATCACGATCCCTGGAGTGACAAAGCACCATCTCCAGATAAAATGCAGTCACTTCATTATTTTCAGAGTTTCATGTTTTTCCTCAAGCTTGGAGGAAGGGTTCCAATGAGCACTGTCAGTAACAAAGAGAGAGTGAGAGTAACAGCAGCTTCCCTCCAGCCCATCTCTTCCTTGACCTAGGAAGACTGGAAAGCTGGAAATGTGCTGGGGGTTAATATGAATTGAATATGGATTGAATTCAGTGATGTCTCTCCAAAGTCAGGTCCTCACTGCAGCCTTCGGTCTCCACCAATATACACGCCATAGCCTACATACCGAGAACATACCTCTGACCTGTGGTGCTGCAGTAACCATGTCAGCAACATCACCCAGCTCCACAAAGCTTCCTCCAGTCCCTCTGAGAGCACCCCAGTAACGTGTCACAAGGGTGGCAGGGTTAGGCCTTGTTCACCGTACTCGGAATACCCCAATTCCAATGCTCTGCTACCAGAAGTATCGCTGAGCACGTTTGTTTCTCTCCTAGTGTAACTGGGTTTCGCGGAGAGCGGACCAAGGCCCAAAGACCATCGAGCAGATTCATAAAGAAGCCAAAATTGAAGAGCAAGAAGAACAGAGGAAGGTCCAACAACTCATGACCAAAGAGAAGAGGAGACCGGGTAAAGTAAACGCCAAGTTGGCTGCTCGTTTCACTCATTTCAAATCCATTGGCCATAGTCAGAATCCCACGTAAAAGTATGTTTTTTCGTAAGTGTAATGAGCAAAGGAATTTGGGACCTTACTATGGCTGAGGCTGGAAGAGGAACAATCTTAGTGTGGATTGGCTGTGTGGGGTTTTTTTGGACAAACCCCTTGGTAGAAATAAACATCACAGGCCAGTAGTGCTTGAGTTTTGTATTTGTGCAAACCACGTTTGATTTGTGACAGGCTGCCAGAAATTGTTGTAACAAGTTACTACACAGGAGTCAGATTTGCCATCCATTCTTACGTACAGCAGCATCTGATTTCAAGAGAATAACATCTGATATCCAGAGTAACCATATTGTCTTGTAAGGTGTTAACTCTGCGTGAGAAAACATTCTAGCATTACCTTAAACTGCTACTGGCCCTTGAAGTTGACGCTTACCTGAAGGTCAATCTGAAGTGACAGGTGCTTCTCAGAGGCATAGGGCCAAACCAGGCAAATCTCCTGAGGCATGGTAGCCCCTTGTGCTGGCTTAAAGAGTGCTCCTTGCTTTGTCCAGCCACAGCAAGGCACTGTTTTGCAGCATGAATGATCAGAACAGTGTCTTCCCTTCCAAAAAGGCTGGAAACAATTCTGTGAAAGTATAGAGTAGCTTTAAAACAAATTGCAACTAGGATGAAGTTAAAATATCCATGCCCTCTTCTTTTTCTCCTTGTGTTGAACTTGGAGTCTCCCAGGGTCCTGCTGGGGACGAGCTGAAGGTGGTTGTGTTTGTTGTCTGGCAGGTGTCCAGCGGGTCGATGAAGGCGGTTGGAACACTGTGCAGGGGGCAAAGAACAGCAGAGTGCTGGACCCCACCAAGTTCCTTAAAATCACCAAGGTAGGTGCCAGCACAGGACTCGTTCAGAGCAACAAGATGCCAGGATCTTACCTGATTGCATCTGTCCATCTAGGAGAGACTGCTACAGTGTTCACAGGTCAAAATTTGTGATTTGGGGGTATTTTAAATACCTAGAGTTAGTACTGTACATAAAAAACGCACAAAGGAAAACTCCATTGCCTTCTAAATGTTTCTATTCTGGTTGTTCTAAGGGACAGCAGTGCACATACACTTGCCTAGGTTTGTAGTGTCCTTTTCGTGACACAAGTTCTCTAAGTTGAAAAAGTGCATTTTATCAAACGATGGAAAGAGAATGCAAGTTGGGTAACTGTCTGATGCTGATGCAGCACATCCAAGGACTGTTACAGGAGTGTCAAACACCTGGCCGTAAGAACCCTTTGCCTCAAATACTTAAGACCTGTTCTGATGCTGCTTAGTAGAAAGGATTCCACATGCAATTTGAAAAGATGTTCTTATCATATCACAGATAGATTCCTTTGTTAACGGTCTTCAGAACAGCCGTGGGGTTTTTCGCCAAGGAGAACTCAGTCTGACATAAATCAGGGTGATTCCCCGACATTCCTGTGTCCCAGTTAATGTCACTCTCCCTGAATTTTACTCTCAGTGCCCAGATGTTCAGAGAGCTGTAAAGTAGAACCTGGACAGACTGCAGCCTTTCTGCAGATCAGGCTCAGTTTGTTCCTTGTGAAAGTCATAAAACAGACTCCAGAACTTAATTATCAAGAGGGATTCAGCCTGCTTTTGTCTGGGCTTACAGCTCTTCTGGGAAAAGTCCTACTCCGTTTAGTGCAATTACAGTACAAATAGACCTAGCTGCACAACAGCAGCATTACTGGGAGGTGAGAGGAGCTCGTACAAAGAGATCTGCAGGGTCACAACCTCCTTGTCAATAAATTCGCCTACTGAGCATTGTAAAATCAATGTTCTCTTCTTGTCAAGAGGCTACTTTTCCCTCCAAGTTTGCAGCCTATTGTTGTTCTTTGCCCTCTAAATTCTGTTTGTTACTGTGCAGATTTCCCCCAAAGCCATGACTGGTAGGTGGAGTGGACACCGCAGGACCATTTCACTCACCACAAACAAGCTGAATGTCTTCCGAGTACTGATACACTGCACTTTTTCTTCCTTAGTGAGCTTCATAGTTCGTAATAAAGATCCTGGTCATTATAAATGTCTTTCATTGACACTTTGGAAGAGGCTGTTTGTAATGACCTTTGTTGGTCGCATTCTCTGTCTTTGGCTAGAGTTCAGTCTTCCAAAAATGCATTAAAGTGTATTTTGGTATTCACATGATGGGTATCGTAGCCCATTTGTAAAAAAGAAGTAGCCCACTTGCAAAAAAGATGCAAGATTTTCCCTTGTAACCACATGTCCTGATGTGTTTTACAGCCCACAATAGATGAGAAGATTCAGCTTGTGCCTAAAGCCCAGTTGGGCAGCTGGGGAAAAGGCAGCAGTGGTGGAGCAAAGGCAAGCGAGATGGGTAAGTCAGGACAAGTTCTCACCCTCTGCTCTTCTACCAGCTGTCCTTGCCAGGAGTGGATTTGGGTGGGAATGCTCACAAATGCATTCTTTAAGTCACACTGTACTGCAATGGTAACACAACAGCAAACCCTCAGTAGGACCATCCGTTGTCTGAGGTGAGGTTCAGCTGTGCTCTTAGCTCAGAAAAGAAAAACAGAAGGTGCAGTCGGGATAGATGTTGAATGGTTGTTGGTTTGGGGTGTTTTTTAAGTAATCAGATGCACAAGGCTCCACCACCACTAATTAGCTCTAAGCAGATGTATCCTCCTGCTTTGCCTCCAAAGTGGGACCTGTCCTGTGGCTCACCAGGATGGGAAGTGGGGTGGGGGGGGTAGGCAGGTAGGCAGGAGAAGGAGAAGGCAGGGAAGTATTTTTTCCCAAAAGGGTTTTTCATCTTGACGCAACCAGCGGGTGAATCATTACAGTAATCCAGCCCCAAAAGAAAAACAGCATTCATATGGAACGCTGGCATTACCATGAATCTGGTATGTTACAGGGATATCTGTGCTTGTGACTGCCTGACAAGCAGGGATGAAGTGGAGCAGGACCAGCCCCTTCCCACGTGTTCTCTCCCCATCGCTCTGGAAACAGCCATTGCTTAAATGATTTTGTGATGCTGAGGTGTCAGCAGCTACTGACCTTCTTGTCCCTTTTCCCTGTGTTGTCTTTACAATCTCCCAGACTCTTTACGACCAAGTGCCACTAGTTTGAACAGATTTTCTGCACTGCAGCCTCCAGTCTCATCTGTATCTGCCTCATCTGCATCCTCAGAATTAGATTCTCGCAGGGCCTTAACTAGGTAAGGTTCGGTCCCTTCGGCTGTCTGTACGCGTGCGCTTTTCACTTGCTGCTCTAGTTGCTAGTAGTATACAGAAGGAAGAGAATTTCCTTGAGTTTCCAGGAATGGCTGGGTCATTTTTCCTCTGTGTACTTTGAATTAACTTAAAACACATTAATCTTTTATACTATCGTAGGAGAGACAGGTGGTATTAATTTTTAAAGCAGTTATGGTGAATGTTTTAGTTTCCATTTCTCAGCCCCCCTTTATCTAAAGGATATATTTGTTAGTAGTTTATAACGTGTTCAAAACTGTCCGGATAAAATGTAATAAATAGGTGTGAAGGTTGAACTCAGTGGTAATATATTAAGCCAGGTCATTTGTTTTGTTTATCCAGAAAACATGCCTAAAACCTTGCACAAATTTAGCAAGGCGTTTCCGTTTCTGTGGCTGTCCCTGACCCCTGCCCACTAGCTGTGACCAGGCCTGCCCATGCATCCACATCATGCGATGCATACATAAGGCTGCGCAGTCCTCTCACGTGCCCCGATTTCACCAGGCCTACAGCCACTCCAGCTTGTAGCATGAAACATATATTAAACCTTAATAATTCAGTAACTCAAGACATGCTTTGTAGACGTACAGTTCACTTAGAATGTCACTAGTTCTTCCTTCCAGTGCTCACCAGCTGCCATACTGCTTTGTCAGCCTGTCGCTCTGAAGGTTTCCTCAAGCTTATTCATTTCTTTTTAACCTAAAACTTTGGCTTACCTAGAGATTATTCCATTTGGGTAACATTTTGCACATCTTACTCATTGACACGTTAATTAATAGGACAGGTCCTTGTCACCTGTTGCTGATAGCCTTCAATATTCTGAAGATTTTTTTCAATAAATTAGTAAAAATACACCGCTCAGAGTATTTCACAGTCAATCAGTGCTTTTACATCATAAATAAATGTCACCATTCTACATTTAAAACGGGTGCTATAAGGACTTCTTTGCTTTTCCACGTATCCTCTAGCAAGCGTTGTCTCTGTCCGCTCTGAATATTTGTTCCGAGTATGTTTGTGCATCTCTGAGAGTTGAGTGGATTTTGATTATATTCTGTGTAGCAACAGCTGCAAAAAGTAGAGATGACAGTCCTGCTAGTTTGCTGCTGTTGTTTGGTTGGTTTTTTTTGTCGTTGTTTTTTTTTTTTTCCCTGCAAATACTAGAAAGCTGTCCAGTATCTTTTCTAACACCAGAATTGCGAGCAGGGGTTGTAAATGCCTGTGGTTTTGTTCTGCAGTCGTGGGAGCACGGGCCGGGAGAAGAACGACAAACCTCTCCCGCCTTCCCTCTCCCGTCCCAACACCTTCCTACGGGGCAGCAGCAGTAAAGAGCTGCTGCTCGACAATCAGGCACAAGAGGAGCAGCGGAGAGAGATGCTGGAGACGGTGAAGCAGTTAACAGGCGGCATGGAGATGGACAGAAACAGCACAGAGGCAGAGAGGAACAAAGCCAAGGAGTCTGGTAAGCTGCTCGTCTGTGCTCGGGGAATCTTGCTGAATGCATGAAAAGGCTTAAGGGGAGAATCTGTAAGTAAAAGTGACAGATTTCTGTGCAGCGATGTGAGTGGCCCGCAGTGACGCGTTGTCAAGCTGTGATAGTTGAGATCTGCCTCCCAAAGGTTTGTAACACGACTGATTTATACAGGCCTTAGCATCATCTCCTATCGCCAGCTCCTTAGGATTCACTGGAGCTGAAAGGCTGCAGATACCAGTGAAACACCAGTAAATGGCCTTGTCCTTCCTACTGGTACCCATTGTTACCACTGGTCTCCGGGACAGAAGTCCCCAAAATCAAGGGGCATCCTCTCAGTTCATCTCGTATGCTAAACCTGTCTCCCGTGATAAGTCACAGAAACGAGGTTTGAGGAGAATCAGAATACAGCAAGTTGTGTGCTTGGAGGAGCCTTCCTGGTTATTTAAGGGAGATTTGGGTTTGTCTGTTGTTTGTTAATCACCAGCTGGTTACAGAAATCAGCACAACTACGAGATAAAATCAGGTGCGGGTCCAGCTCCCAGTCTCCATCTCTCTGGGGTACTGTGGCCTCCTCCCCAGGCCAGAGCAGAGGTCGGGATTGTTTTAATGGTCCCAAGGCATAGTTCTGGAGCTGAGCATTTTCAGTGCAATGCCACATGCTTTCTCCTGCACCTGCATTTTCTCCAAGCTTCTGCGTGCTGCAGATCCCATTGATTTCAGCAGTGTTCATATCTGCTGCAATCTACAAGGCCAAAATCCCTGATCAGTTCTGCAGTTGCCTCTTCAGTGTCCAGTAAAGCCCTGTCTACCCGTCCTGAACGTGAGCAGCCACCTGGGGCAGGGACAGACCATGCACGGTATCTTTTCAGCGCTGCCTTGTTGCCAGCCCTCATCCCAAGCAGGTCTCGGTGCAGCGTGGTGTTAGCACCCGCTGGGGTGGCTTGTCACCTCGTCAGTGCTGCAGCTCTCGCTTTTTGATCCTGCCAGCTTGAGGTGATTTGTTAGTGAGAAAGTATTGAGGACATTTAAGATGACATTGCCTGTGGACAGAGCTTTTGCAATAGGTACAGCGTTTTGCGTCTTCCACTGCAATAGCAGTTTCTAGATGTTTCATAAGGAAGTGGCGAGGAATACATCTTGACCTCCACAACACAGCACACTGATCGCTTCGGGAGGAAGGCTCATAAAAGACTTCATGGGAAGCAAGGTTTTGGGGTTGGGGAATGTGACCAGGAGGTTACCTGGGGTGGCTGCCCATCACAGTCAGCATGTTTAAAATTTGTAGCATACTGTCAAGAGCTCCTGTAACAGCTCAAAGCATAATTAATTAATATTGACAGTGTTTTGAAGGTGGTTCATCCTGTGTCACTGCCATTGTTTCTACAAGAAGGTTGATTTGCTGCGTTACTGGGAGTTCATACGGGGGAAAACGTAACGAAGGAAGAAGCAATGCAGGCCTGATGATGAGTCAGGAAACACACCCCGCGCTTGTTATTTCAGCCATCGCATTCCTGCTTGTAAATCATCTTTGTTCCAGTTGTCACAGCAAAGCTTGCTATGGACTGCGGCTGGCCAGCCAGCAGGAACGGCTCTGACTTCTGTTTTCAAAATGTCATCTTTGGAAAAAGCTCTGATTTTCCTTTTCCAAATGCTTTTTTTTGTTTCTACCAGTCAAGCCAGAAGCTCCCCCAGCTCCAGTGCAAGAGAAGCCTTCGCTATCAGAAGAAGAAATAGAGAGAAAATGCAAATCTATCATTGATGAGTTCTTGCATATTAATGATTTTAAGGTAAGCAAAATGAGAGCCTTGTGTAGCAGAAGGATCTGCAGCTGTGGGGCTTGAGCGTGTGTTCTCTCCAAGACAGTGGAAGCACCCAGTTCTCACAGAGGTAGCAGAAGCAGTGGGGCCTGTTAAAATTTGGGTGGCAGCTGCTCCGTGAGTGTTTTCTGCCCTGCTGGTAGTAGGAAAAATAGGCCAGTCTGTGCGTTTTAAGTAGGAAGATGTATGTGTTTCTGTCATGAATCACTGAGCAGCTCCATAATAACTGCAATTTTGGAAGCAGAAAAGCTAGTGGGAAAATAAACTGAGGTTTTCATTTAGTTATCAAAGCATGTGCTGTTGTGATCTGGAGGCAGATAAAGCAATACTAAATATTGAACAAACCACTCTAGAGTATTTTTAATAAACATTGAAAATTACTGAGCAGCTGTCATCACTTCCTAGTTAAAGGTTGCAATTTTGTTTCCCTTGTAAATGGATTTTTAGCCTGTCCAGGGAGTTTACAAGAAGTATTACATTTGCTGCAGAGCCAAATGATTTGATCTTTTGCTGAAATAAATTCCAGAAACACACAAAGTTTGAAATGACAGTGCTAGGGAATTCCTGGTTTGGCACCCTAAAAATAACATTGCTTCTTGCATTTATAGTGTTTCCAATTAAAATCAGGAAGGGGAATATCCTTATGGCTTGTTTGGGGCTCACATCTAGTTATCAGGAGAACTTTGTATCAGAAATCTTATCAGGAGAAAATTCTGATTTGGAGAAAAAATACTCTTGGATTTGCAATGTCCCCAAGCTTGCTGGCGTGGCAGATCTCAGCAGGAGGAAGCAGGGGACAGCTGGACCAGTTAACAAAGTAGTCTCCGGTCCTTTTTCTTTTTCAGGTGGACTTCAAAGTCTAACCCCTGGATGTCCAGGGCTAAAAGAGGTGCTTCAGTTTCTGCTTTCTGTGCTTGCAAATATGATGACTTTTTTTTTTTTATGCCTGGAAGGGAATACAGTTGAATTGTGTTAGACAAGTGTCCATCTGGTTAAAAAGGACATCAGATTGAGGCAGCGCATTTGCAATAAGCAGTTACTTGATAACTTCAAAATCTCAAT
Source organism: Stictonetta naevosa (assembly GCA_011074415.1). Classification (NCBI taxonomy): domain Eukaryota; kingdom Metazoa; phylum Chordata; class Aves; order Anseriformes; family Anatidae; genus Stictonetta; species Stictonetta naevosa. The sequence continues at coordinate 7,804,089 of CM021717.1, read as the reverse complement.
GCCCTTCATATGTGCTATGTGACAAAGTTTCTGACAAACGCAGCATAAACTCACATTAATAGGCCATATATGAGTGCTTATGTTAATGTAGGATATAGCAAAGGAATAGCGTTTAGTCGTTGCTATTTAACCTGCCTGTAAATGAAAGCCGTTGAGCTGTACGTCAGTGCCCAGTGCCAGCAGGGCCGACCAGCAGCACGGTCACCTCTCTGTCCTGGAGACACGGGGATCCGTCAGGCACCTCTGATCTCTGACCTGAGCACGCGGTCCGGGACTGCCAAAATCCTGACCTGCGGAAGGCAGCCAGCTGGGGCCTCCAGCAATGCGGCTGGGGCTGCCAGTTCTTGATAACCAAAGGCATAACTGAAGAGCAGGTGTGTTTAGCTAGGAGACTGCTGAGATCCATTGGGCTGAACCTAGGCAGTCAGTGGAAGATCTTTGCAGATGACAGTGGACATGTTTTGAAGTGTGACAGAGCATTTCTCTGAAAGTCCGTATTTAAGAGCATTTTATTTGCTTAGGTTGCAAAATGTACATGCCGGGAAGTAGAACCTTTATAAAGAGGAGGTTTTCCTCCACATGGTACCCACGTTTTCTGCTTCTTTATATGGCGTGTTTTTGTAAGCAGGCATTTCTGTGCCAGGCCAGATATTTTGTCTTTTTGACTTGGCTTAATGTTTTATGAAATGATAGGCGTTTTGGTGGCATCCAGAAGACACCTAGCAGCCAAGCTGTACCCTGGAGCATGATAGTTTATTTTAAAAAATCTGTTGCCTGCACAGTCTAAATTCTCATCTTTTTTTTAATTCCTGATTGCCATTTCAGCGGTGATTTGTGACGAGGTTCCACAGCCTAGTTCAGCACCTTTGTCTTCAATAAATACTCATTTTCAAAAGAAAAATCAAAGCCAGGAGTCTCCTGACCTGCCATCAGAAAAATCCCCATCCCATACGCCAGCTGCTAAGCACTGCACCCTAACCTAGTAGTAAACATCCTTCTGCGCCACTTCTGGTTTGGTTTTGTTGATGTTTGCAGTTCAGGCAAATGATCCTGCCTGTCGTTTGAACAGGAAGCAATGCAGTGCGTGGAGGAGCTCAGCGCCCAGAATCTGCTGCCTGTTTTCGTGCGAGTGGGAGTGGAGTCGACCCTTGAGAGGAGTCAGATCACCAGGGATCACATGGGCCAGTTATTACATCAGTTGGTGCAGTCAGGAAAGCTGAGCAAGCAGGATTTCTTCAAGGGGTTTGTATTCTGCACACAGAAATGGGTACTTTTCTTGAGCGTTTGTTGCAGATGAGCCCTGTTTGTGCTGGACAGGAATGATTTCCCACTTTGCTTTCATATCCTATTCTCTCCATGCATCCTTTTTGAAGGAGCATTGCCACCTGGGTATACTGACAAGTAATATTATTAATCCCCCTTCTGTAAATGTTTGGATTTTTTAAGAAGGCTGAATTTATTCGATCTTTTAAAGACAAAAATGCTGTTCACACTTACAGGCTTTTACTGGTTAGCAAACAGCTTGTTCCTGGGATATAAGAATTACTGTCTGTGAAACTTCCCTGGATGTGTTGTCTCTACCTACTGGTTTTACAGAAGACGATGCATTTTCCACATGCTCTGCGTTACTGCATAGAGAAATTGACTCTTAGCAGTTTTGAATCACTTGAAAGCATAGCACATCAATAGTATTCTTTGTTATCTTGGTTTGTTTTAACAAATGTTTTGTTTTTTTTAATGTAGATGTTTGCTTTGCAGGAAAAGTCTCAATTTGAGTTGTATTTAATGCTTGACGCTTTTCTTTTTCCTAAAGGTTTTCAGATACCTTGGAGATGGCAGACGATATGGCCATAGATATACCCCATATTTGGTTGTACCTAGCTGAGTTGGTGACCCCCATGTTAAAAGAAGGAGGAATCTCTATGAGAGAACTTATACAGTAAGTACTGCTGCTCTTTTTCAGTGGTGATTGAGCCCAAGCCATCTGCCTGGCTATGCTACGGTATTTTGACAACATGGTTCCCATCAGCAGATAAGACGAATAGTATTAAAGGCTCAGGTTCTCATATGAGTTGCTGCAGGACTTGCTGCATACTGTTTGGGACTTCTGATTTGCACCAAAAGGAAAGCTGTGATGGGAAGGGAGCTTGCTGCTCTGCAGACATCGTTCAGGGGTGAAAGTTTTATCTATAAGTATACTGCAATCCTCTTTGTTTCAGTTGAGCTAAAAAATAACCTGTTGTTGTACAGTCAGTGTCATCAAAAGCACGCTGAAGCTCTGAGAATTGGATTTTGTGAGAGCAAGGCATCATGCACATCTTTTCTTGGAGTGTAGTAACAACTGTCTGGGTGTTGCCTTAAACACGGGCACAAAACCTTGTTGGCAAGACAGGAAATTGCTTCCAGGACCAAAGTTCCTCTATTTTGTATATGTTCTTATGCATTTGGGGATTAACTAGAAGTCAACTGAATGGTTCCCTTTTCCTTTAAGTAGTGTATTAAGAAAATAATAGCCTTTTTTCACCCCAAAGCTCTTATCTTTTAGGGTCCTCCTACCTGACTGCAAAATCCCACAAAAAATGAGTGGACTTGAACTCACTTAAAAATGAAAAAAAATATATTGGTAATAAGCACTGTTGTAGCAAGTGCACTGCATCACTGAAGTCCATTTCAACAGCAGTGCTAGCTAGATCAAATCCTTTATCCCTGGCAGAAGTTAAAGCCGTTTTCGTGCCTCAGTTTGATCACTACCCCTTGCCTTGCATTCCAGACTTGGAGCGCTGTTATTTGAGAATTTAACTGTCTTCAGAAATGATTCAAATTATAAGAAAAAATATCTGTTTTTCTTTCATTCTAGAGAATTTAGCAAACCTTTGCTTCCTGTGGGAAGAGCCGGGGTCTTGCTTGCTGAAATCTTGCACCTTCTATGCAAACAAATGGTAAGTATCCAGGTGTACTGGAGATAAGAGCTGGATGCAACAAGTGTATGTTTATGCATGAAGCCTATATGCTCACATTTCCCACAAGAAGATATTCAGGGATGGACCAGCCAGTCCAGATAACCTAGGAAACCTGTTTCTTCATCCCCAGTTTCAAAGCAAGCCTTCCAAGGTTCCAAAAAGTTAACTTTTTTTTTTTTCTCATCACTTTTCCCTTTTGCAGGTACCTTTGCACCTGGCTTCTTCCAGAAGCTAGGGTGCTGAAATACTGCAAGAGGGACATTCTCAAGGTATTTCTGGGCTGACCAGAAGCAGCAAGTGCCGGAAATCTTGCGAGAGAGCTGTTCTTGCAGACTGGAGAGGCTCTGAGAGTTCAGACAAGCTCCAGATGGCCTCTCAGACTTCTGGGTGCTTATCCAAACTAAACCTGCCAACTCTTAAGACTCACCCATCACTAGGGGTAGTGACACCTTTTCACCCTGTAACTTCTAGAGCTCTCTTACACATTTCACAGTCATGTGTACAAACAGTTTGGTGATTTCCCTATAAATCTGTCTCCGTTTTTGTCTTTTTTTTTTTAATCGAGCTAAATACTGCACTTTGGATAGTGTCTATTTTAAACCCTGTAAAATCCCTCACTTGCCTTTTTGTTTTTTTTTTAAGCATGCATTCAAATAAGGGTGATTGTCCCAGGAGCATTTCAGGCTAGCAGTACAAATAGTAGCTTTTAATTTGTTTTGGTCTTATGCTTGTTTGGACAGTCATGTTCTTTTTTGTTTGATTGCTTTTTGTTTTGTTTTTCCTTCCTCTGTTCTGTGAGAGAAAAGCTGCTGTGCTCTGAAGATTTGAAAGACAGGCTTGGGTTGCTGCCGTAGCTTTATAACTCTGTCTTGTCCGGTCCAATACTTGGACTTGGGTATTTCAGGTTAGGTGTTTCAATGCAATAATAGTCATCTAATTCAGATCCTGATGAACTGTAGCAGGAACTATGCACAAGTAGCATTTAATAATCCACATTGTAAATTTAAGATTGTAATCTGCTTTGTAAATGGAAAACCAAGCTGCTTTTATCAGTGTTTAACCTAGGCTACGCTGCGATGTCCCTTGTGTAGGTGCTATGAGGTGAAAGTTTTTGCAAAGCTTTTGAGGGAAAAGAGCTGGTTGTTACTAGGATTTTTATTCTTGTCGGAATTGTACGTATGTCGCGTTGGGCAGGATACCAAAGGGCCAGCACAACATAGATCGGTAGTGTACGTGCTGCAAAGGAGTTTTTCTTCAAGGTTTGCAAATTCTCTAAATTGAACAGTAAACCTGGTATTATGCACCTGAATTTGAGGCTTGATCTCTGCACAGAAAACAGTCATGTACATAATTATTTTCTAAAAAAAATAGCTAACTTACCAGCACAGGGTGGATTGAGTTATGGAGGAAGTTAATGGCAGAGGCAGGAGAGGAATCGAAGTCATCGAACAGCCAGCTCTGTCATGGCCTTGGGAAACTGTGCCTTATTCAGATGTGTCCCTTTTCATAGGTAGCCTCTGGCTGAAGCTGTTGCACACCCCAAGTGTCACGTTATGCCTTGTTTATTACCCACCACCGTGGCGTTTGACCACTTGACGAGATACGTATACGTGTGGCAGGATTGTGTATATGCTTTCTCTTGCACGGGATTTCCTGACATTTTCACTTTATTGCTAGGCATCTTGTTTGGTGGCTGAACGGTTTTATTTCTCCCGACACAGCTGCACCACTCCAGATTGTGTGAGCTCCCGTGGTTGTCTCAAGTCTTTCAAATGACCGAACCGTTTGTGTTTCAGAGCCATAAGAAAGTGGGAGCCTTATGGAGGGAGACTGGCCTCAGTTGGAAGGACTACTTGCCTGAAGGGGAGGATGTACATACCTTTCTCATGGAACAAGTGAGTTAAGAGCAAGCATCTGCTTAATGACTTGTCACACTGACTTTTGGCCTTCCATCCCATTTGTGCATCCTGTTCCATCCTTACGTACAGTTGGTATGGGTCGTGGGATGAAATGTCTCCCTCATTGAGGTGAGGTTAGATGATTCCAGCACCCCCATTCTGAAATGCCAGCAGGACTGGATTGTCCTCTGTGATCCAAGGCACACATCTCCCATCAGCTGGGTTCCTCCAGTAGATGTATTTCTCCAGAAGGGGGGGGAATGAACTTGATAATTAATTTTGCAGCAAGCAGGACAGCCAGCCAGCACAAGGGTCAGAATAAATGATAGCAATTATTTACTTGTCCCACCTTGCAAATGATCTCAGAGGGTTTCACAAAGCAAGGAGCCAAGCCTCATGGAGGGCACCTTGCAGCTGTTGCCAGTTGTTGCCTTCCTAAGGAGGGAGCTGGAGATCTTCTTTTGGAGCCCCCAAGTGATCCACTGCCCTGTTTTGGCTCTTAGGAAGCACTGCACTGCAGAAAATGAAATGGGCTGCCAAGGCCTGATGATTGGTGGGGGGACTGCAGATCCTCTGTCACATTTTGCAAGAACTGGGGCGTTAGCTGTAATTTTTTGAGCAAATGTCAACTCTAGTAATTGCAATCCAGCTCCCTGTAGTTTTAGTTGAGCAACATGCACTTTGTTTTGTGCATACACATACTGTGCAGGGCTGGAGTTGTTCTGGGATGCCTGATTGTCTTTGCTGGATAGTGCAATTCCCACATTTGTAACATGTTTTGTAGTATTTGGAACAGAAGGAAGTATATAAATCGTTGTAATGATAGCTTAGCATTTGAAAGATGTGGAAAACAGAATGAAGTGTAGCTTGCTGCCTCAATTTGGTGTAACTCAGCATAGGAAAGTTAATTTAACTAATTCTCATCATCACTTCTGATGTTGCAGAAGTTGGACTTCACGGAGTCTGACTGTTCCAGTTCCTCAGAAGCACTTTCAGAGAAAGAACTCTCTGCAGAAGAGCTGAACAAGCAGCTAGAAAAACTCATTGTTGAGGACAAGGCAAATGATGAACAAATCTTTGACTGGGTAGAGGTATAAAAACTATTTACACCCTCCCTGCACACATTTTGTTAACTGCTTTTGTGAATGTTTTCTCATCTGAAGGAGCATCTCTGCAGTCTGTCGGGTCATTTTACATTTATACAGTGCCAGGCACGAGTTATCTGGGGGGAAAAACTGCTGGGAGACAGCCTTCAAGACCTAGTAACTGGCACAGAGTCCCTTCCTTATTGCTGCGTTAGTTCCACTGAGGTGGGAAACTCAGAGGCATTGACAGCCCTCACCTGTATGTTACCGGCTGGGGGACAGATTATCTTCATGGTGAGCTGTCTCGCATCTTTTGTTTTAAAGGATTCCATTATTCTTCCACAGTGCCTCCACACTTGCCTGATAAAGTTGTGGTGTAACAAGAAACAGCACACCTAGGCATGGTCAGAACTGAGAAATAATTGTGATGTTGATTTTTTTTCTTTTGTTCTCCTGTCTAGGCTTAGAACAGTAAGATGATAGGTCTCTGCAATCAACACTTCCAAAGAATTAAATTTTATATATAGTTAATCAGTTACTACACCGTAGGCTTTAGGAAGAAAGATTTTTAGTTGTATTAACGTGCAACTGTGTAACTTTCTGCTTACATGCCTTAGACTTTTTGACTCCAAACACACTGCTTCTGGTTTGTGATTACTTTTTAGACTGAGTATGCTGTTACATTATTTCTTCTCAAATAATGAAATAAAAATGTCTCATTGCTTTTTGTGACTGACCTTAGCAAACGATGCCCTGCCCAACTGCATGCCCCGCCGTGCTGCAAAAATGTCCTTGGGGCAGTCGTTCAGGGTACACGTACCTTTCCTAGTGCATCGGACCAGGCTTTGCCCTCTATCTCTGGCTGCATCCTTTAAGCCAGATTTTAAGTGTTGTGCCTGTAATGATACTCGGCCTGATTCATTTAGATCTGTGCTTACAGCTAAATCTTGGTCGGCTTCATTTTAGTTATTTCTGTTGCTGGAGGAATGTATTCGAAATGTCATTTTCTGTGGCTGTTAGAGAAGCAGAAAGTGGAATGAAAGAAGCACTGAAAATCTGGGGACAGCCACAGGCTCTCTGTGGTCTTGGACAAGTTACGTAGCCATTCTGTGAATTTCTTCTACAGAGCAAACAAATCTGTGTCCAAGGAGCATTCTGTAAAATTTGTCAAAAAAGCCTAAAACTTAGCAAATGTATAAGGGTGCTGTAAATGCCAAGCATTGTTGTTTTAGTTTTTCTTGAGACAATGACTAGTTGTGGGAGTAGTTAAATGGGGTACTGATCGCAAGAGAACCGTTGGTGCGTGTTGATGTACCTGAGCTATTCCCAAGGACTGAATGGGAAAGCTGAAGTTCTGCACAGGGGTGAGCTGGGTTCCAACTCAAGCAGTTCACGCTGAACGTGAACCTCCTTCCAAATTCAGCCGTGGAGTTTGGAAACAGTAGCTCCTACACACCCGCGTGTTTTTAACTGGTCCATTTACTCTTGATTTCAGGCTAATCTAGATGAAAGCCAGATGAGTTCACCTACATTCCTTAGAGCTTTAATGACAGCAGTTTGTAAAGCAGCTATTATAGGTGAGTAACTTGCAGTGTAAACACCTTACAAACAAAAAATGCAAAGAGTTATTTTACAGTTTTCGGGTTTATATCATTCCTCCCCCCCAAGCTGTGTATCATCACACAGTAAGATTTTTGAACTGTGTTGAATTGTAGCGCTGAGGAGCAGGATGTCCATTCCCCCTGCGACAGGCAGGAACATTGCTGGGTAGGGTGTTCTCAAGGCCCTGGCGTGTCCCAGTGACCTTGCACAAGCAGATGTTTCAGACGACTGAGTAATACCAGATTATTCATCCGTATTTCTAGTGAAGGTGGAAATGTGCTAGACATTATTAAGTTAATTAGCATTTCCACTCCTGTGTCAGCAGGCTTGCGTGGGCACTCTACCATCGCAGATTGCCACATGCGAGTTGGAAACGTGGGTTGCAGAACAGAAGCCAGCTTGTGTATCTGTCTTGTTAATAGTTTTATGTCCAAAGCAAGTTGCGTTTTTAGAAAGGCAGCTTATATGAATTATTTCTATGTACAGCAGTTGGTTGGAAATGGAGGAGGTGGATTCCCAAGTCAGACATGGGAGCCTCAGACTCCCAGGGGTGCTTGAATAAAGTGCTGCAGCCAGAACCTTCTGGTCAGTTCACATTGTTTTCTTTAATTTTACTGGTGGCATCTGGCAAGACAAAAAAATGTGCTTGTAAAGCACCCACTTCTGCTCCTAGCTGTAAGAGTCATGCTCAGAGAAAATGGTCTGAACTTCATCTTGTCGCTGGAGGGATGTGAGGGATGCAGCCCGGCTCCTTTCTGCTCAGAGAACGGAACCTTTCTGATGCCACCTAGTGCTAGTGGCGAAGTGACACAGGGTTTTATGACAGACGTGGAAGGGCTTCCTGATGAATCTCTGCTGGGGGTGTATCTGAAACATCTTGTTCTGTTTTACGTTTTGACCTTGCCTGTAGCTGAAGGGTTTTTCTTTTGTCTTCAAAAATCACTTAATTGTGTTGTATGATCTACTTTAAAAGCTGCTAATTTACCCATGTTGCTGACAGACTTCTAACATGTATTTTTTGTATTTTTATATCCTCCTGATTTCCTGTGTCGTGTGCAGCTGATGGTTCTGTTTTTGCCTTTAGTATTTTGGGGGGGGGGGGCGAATAAAAACTTTCTATATAGCTGAGATTTTAACTCCAGCCATTGCACCCACTTTACATGATTTGCACTGCAAAGTTAGGTTGTAATTCTTTGTGTATTTCAGCTGACTGGTTAGGGCCAGGAGCACTGCAGATGTCGGTTGAATTTGGGAAAGTGTAAAAATCAAGACTTCCAGAAAAAGCCTTTGATCAGAAATACTTCCTATTGTTTCTCATCGTCTTTTCTCTCAGAGCTACCCTGTATCTGTAATTTCTACTTGAATAAAGAAAGGAGATAAAAGATCCAGCCCTGCTGCTATCTACCAAAGCTGACCCTATTTTCTTCTCTTCCCTTCAGCGGACTCCTCTAGCTTCCGTGTGGACACTGCTGTTATCAAACAGAGAGTGCCGATCTTACTCAAGTACCTAGACTCAGACACAGAGAAGGAACTACAAGCACTTTATGCACTACAAGCATCAATAGTAAAACTTGATCAGCCTCCTAGTAAGTGTTGTCTCTGCACTGGGGTCTTGAACCCTGACAGCTTAAGGAAAAGTTGTTTCTGTTAAAGTCCAGCAATAGAGTCTGGAAGAGGATTGTGCTTTTCTTGACAATGAAAGCAGAGTTTTACCTTTGTACATAGCGGCTGAGAGAAAACAGCATACAGTGGTTTCTGCTTCTCCAGACTCCAGCTTTTAGAGAACTGCAAAACCAAATGCTTTGCTGGAGGTGGGATTTTCTCCTGATTGATCCTATAAGCAGCCATGCAGAAGGAAGGACAAATCTCAGTGATGCAAAGAGATTAAAAAAAAAAGTTATCTGTTGAGGTTTACAATACCTGGACATGTGAGAACGCTGTGCGTTGTAATTGCATTATTTGCTGCATCAAAGGAGTTGGGCAACTGATGAGTCTTGTCCCAGAGACACTGCAGAAAAATGGTGTTGGAAAAGAGGCGGGGGACTGCAAGAGGAACAAGGGTACCCAGGCAGTCTGCAGCACACAATGAAAGAGTGCACAAAACCACCCAGCTTGATCATACCTAGCTTTAAGGGGCTAGTCGTTTGTTCTCTCTCCTGCTGAGCCACATAAAATCAGGTGTTGGAGAGGAGCCGAGCTGCATGGTCCATGGAAAGGAGAACGGGCAGTCGAGGATTGCCAGCTGGTCCCTAAATAATATGTTCTCACGGCCACTTTCCCTTTTCTGCAGAGCATATGTTATCCCACAGCATCAGAGGGACCTGTTTTCCCTCTCAGCTGTGTCTAACCGGCCAGGAAGCAATAACTCAGTGACAGATCTTCCTTTTACTTGTGTCTGCATCTCTTGCATTAAAGGTCACATTAATCCCCTTATCCGTAACCGCGGCTTTGTCTGCTGACTTAAACTGCGCAGTACTAACAGATGTTCTCTCCCATTATTCCATTACTGCAGATTTGTTACGGATGTTTTTTGATTGCCTGTATGATGAGGAGGTAATATCGGAGGATGCCTTCTACAAGTGGGAAAGCAGCAAGGACCCAGCGGAGCAGAACGGGAAAGGAGTAGCGCTAAAGTCTGTCACAGCATTCTTCACATGGCTACGGGAGGCCGAAGAGGAGTCAGAGGATAATTAAAACTTAAAAATACAGGAAAAAAAAGAAACAATTTAAGTATTTTTTTAAAAAGTTTCACGTCTTCGCCAATCACAGTGCAGCAAGGCCAATTCTCGCGCAGACCCCCCCTTCCCCCACACATGCACGAGTGGGAGAGGTAAAAATAGATAAACACAAAGGTGATCATGGAGGAAAAAAGGTACTTGAAAAAACGTAAACTTCAAACCTGAGGGCGGGAGCACTAAACCAAAATACATGTATTATTTATAGAAAATATTTTCTGTTTTAATCTTTTTTCTTTTTAAACAAGGACTCATACTTACATAAAACACAAAGCGAAACAAATCTGTTTAGCAAAAAACAGTTTAAAACTTTTAATTTATTATTTTAAGGACTGCAAATGCCAGTGTAATTTTTAAATTTGCAGTTTCTGTAAACAAATTGTATAATAGAACAAAAGCAGAGAAATAAATTTCCCTCCCCTTCATATGCACCTCAATTTTGTTTCAAAGCATGATAAAATAGACAAAACCTTTCAAGGGGGTTGGGGTAAGCTAGATGAGGAAGAGATCAATTTTTTTAATTGTCATCAGATTTTTCTGCCTGCCTCTCAGCTTGCTTCAGAAATTAAAAAGAAAATAGTAATCAAAACATACATAACCTTGGAACAGAAGGAAATGCATTTGAGAAAACTGCTGCGGACCAGAGTGCTCCGAAAATAACTCATTCAAAACAGTGCTACCCTGGGGAAAAAGTACTAGTGATACTTTCAGAACCTTTAGAGCAACTTTAAGGCTTGTAAATACATAGAACAAATATTTAAAAAAAAAAAAAAAAAGAAAAAAAGAAATTGACTCAATACTATTTCTTTTCACTTTCAAAATATAAAGAACAAAATAAAGACAAACATTGCAAGTTTAAAAGAAAGTAAAACGACTTCTCCTTTGACAGCTGCTGAATGTGTGCACCATCTCTGAGCGGTGCTGGCTTCCTTTTCATTGTGTAGATCCTCGGTTCCAAATTGTGTACATATAGTGTGTGTATGTATGTGTGTCTACCAAAAAAGAGGGGTGAGAGCAATTGTTTAAAAAAAAAAAAATAGGGGGTTGCTGCTTGGGAGACCCTTTCTGCAGAGAGAACTTAATGGCTGCTGAGCAATGAGCAGCTAGCTGGGCTGCTGCGCCACGTAGGTCGGTCTGGTTCCCAGCACGTTTCTGCAAGGCTGGGAGGTGATCTCGGGGCGGTCGGTGCCCGATCCCAGCCTGGTTCTTCCAGCCGTGTGACCGCGGTGTCTCGTGTGACTTGGAACGGTGGCGTTGTCCTGGGGACTTGCGACTGCGGTGACTCCGGAGGTTGCAGCTGTCCGAGCAGAGAACCGACAGCCCTTCTCCATGGCTTACGCATCCGTTGCTGCCCAGCTTCTACCACTGCCCTTTGCCATCTGCTGGTTGCCTTGCTGTGCTTCAGGAACCCAAAAGCCCACACGGGTGAAAATGAAAGCGACCTACAGGAGTCAGTGGAACAAGCGCAGTGAGCGATGCGGTGCTCTTCCTGGCTCTGCCCACCCCACAGCGGTGTCTGAAGTCCGAGCACAGCCCGGGCACAGATTAACAGCGGTCACTTCGCGGTGCGGGCTGAGCGCGAGTTGCCTCCGTGCCCAGAGGGACCTCAGCCGCGCCCCAGTGCCGCACGGTCCTCCAAACTGAGCTGCTGCTGAGTACGTTAAGTCTCTTGTGTGTCTCTCTTCAACAACCAAAGATGACCTGCTGGCTCTCACTGTGAAGAAGCATCTACCATAATACAGTCTGCAAAGTTTGTGAAGCCCTAAAATGTAGTTTGTGAACTGTGGTCCGTGGACCGCGAGTAACCTGTGGAGCATTTGCTGGTGGTCTGTGCAGCACTAGCTGCTCACATGATGCTGTCTTTTTCTTTCCAGCTGCTAAATCACTTTTTTTTTAAAAAAAAAAAAGGAAAAACAAGAAAAAAGGCTACAGATACATTAAATACTTTCCTAATCTTACTTTTACATGTAAACAATTGCTGTACTTGCATAAGGATGTTGTTTGATCACCACGGGGAAGGGAGGAGGGTGCCTGGTTGTGGCTGCAGGGGGAGATGTCCATGAGACACTTTCCCTGTTAACATGTTCCACACCATGAGTCTGAGCTAGAGAATCCATGGCATAAAACGCTAGAGCATTGTTTGGGTTTTTTTGGGGTTGTTTTTTTTTTTTTTTTTTTTTTTTTTAGTAACAATAAAACACTTTTCTCTGATGTTTTGTTAAAAAAAAAAGGAAAAGAGAAAAATCTCACCCTTACTATATGCACATGTATGTATCTGCTTGTATGACATCCAGCACTTCCTCCTCCACAGCTGCTTCCCTTCCCACCCCACAACCCTCTTGCAGACAGGCTTACCAGTTTGTGATGGGTGCTCTCAAGGTCTCCAAAAGGCTCATCCACGTGGAAACTCCCTCCAGGAGGTCTCAAGGTGTGTTTGTTATTTTTTTTCAGGTTGGGTTATGTGAGTGCTCGTCTTGCAAAGGTAAACTGAAGCCAGAACAAGGGTGGGTATGTGGTGGTTTGTAGCAGTTAAATAGTTGAATTAAATGGATGTGAGCTTGTATCAGAGCAAATATATGCTACGTTGTGCAGTTCCTCGCAGAGGATGGGCAGCGTCAGACCCTGCTGGGAATGTCTCTGACACCGGAGCCACTCCATGCAAGGGCTGTGATTTATGTATTGATTGCCTTGAATCAGAAAGGTAGAAATTGCGAGAGCCTTTGATCAGCCACGTGAATTAAAGTGGGACAGGGCCGGGACATTCGTTTGGAGAGCTTCAATCAGGAGTTGGAAAAACACTGGCTGTAGGGAATGGTGAGCACACGGGTACAGGAGAAAAGTCTCTCCCCTCCTTGTTTGAGCTTCAATGTTAAATGTTGCGGGGAGTGGGAACTTGTCCTGTTAATGTCATGCATGTGACAGCAGGGGAGTTTTCAGAGATTTTAAGAATATTTTCAGACTTACCCAAGAGCTCTGAAAATTAGCGTTTGCACCATGGCAAGTTTTAGGGTATCTTTAGATGAATTAAGCTGCACATGGAGCCCTGTGAGCACTTTATGCACTAGACCTTTAGGCCTCCAGCTGTGGATATGTTGCCTTAGGGTTCAGCATCCCACAAGGAGCACATTTAATACAAGTCTTGGACCAGAACTGCTTCCTCTGCTCCCCTTGCATTGTTTACATGCTCCTTGCTTAGCTGCATCTGTACCAAGCTGTGGCTGCTTTTCAGTCGCCTTCTAAATCAGCCCGGGTTTGCAGGCAGTTGTAGCTCTTCAGAATGTTGTCCATGAAGACCTTTGCAACACGTCCCCTCCTCGAGGGTGTTAAAAGACAAAAACTGTAAGAGATGCATGAAACAGAAAAGGAGGTAATTAATTATAAGAGGTTCCCATAGGAATGTGATTTGCAGAAGCCTCATTCTACATAAATGAGGAGAGGTGAGCTGCGCTTACTCCTGCCTAACGATACGGCAAAGCCTAAGCAGGGAGGACAGCAAATTTCCCGTAAGAATACTAAATGTTTGTGGGTTTGTCCTCCCTCTCACCCCCAGTCCTGGTCCTACAAGGCATTTAAATGTGTCTTTTGGGCAGGCTGGTGAGCGTGGCAGGGAGTTAATGCAGCTCAGCACGAAGGAGCTGCATTAGAAGCCATTTGCACTGCTGGGAGCCCCTCTTGTGCCGGGGCTGTGCGCACCATCAAAGGCGCAGGTAAGGAGGAGCAGACGTATCACTTACGTCCCTGTTTGTCCTTATTGCTGGAAATGTCTCCGAATCTGAAGCAGCCAAACAGAAAATTTCCAGGCCAGGCGTGTGCCTAAGGCTGGTTTCTTTCTAGGAAAGTGTTTTCAGAACCAGATCAGCCGTTTCTGTGAATGAGGTCAGGGAATACACGGATATCAGACCTTGCTGTCTGTCTGCTCCTGTTGGCACGTTTGGTTTTTAGCCTTGTTTTCTCTCAATAAGCCTTGGGTCCAGGAGCAGACCTGGGTGTGCAACTGTTGCCTTTTGCTTTTCACCCGTAAAACTGCCAAACCTGGCCACGTTTCAGCTGTGCTCTGCCTGCGCTGAAGGGGACCGACGAGCGTTCGGCTCACTTGTCTGTTTTCCCGTGCTGTGCAGAGGGTACGCAGGGCTCTTCGCTTGCCACTCAAGTTGCTGGAGCTGTTCAAGGCCTTTGCCCTGGAGCCGAGGAGCTCCTGAACCCCCCAGGCTGCGGCACGCTGCTACCCACGGGCGCACCGGGGTGCTTTCCATTTCCAGCCGGGGCAGCAGCGCCCAAAAACTCGTGACACGTTACGGTTACTCTGCAGGTGAGAATTGGCACGGACAGCCACAGTCCAGGCTGTTGGGGTGGTTGCAGGGGATGTGGTTGTGACTTTTGTCTGGGACCAGTACTCCCTGGTGCAGTGTGACTAAATCCCTGCGAATATCTGAAGAAACCTAACCAGAAGTTTTCTACCCTTGTATTTTCCACAGGGCCCTGCTTGCTGCCTATGGTAATGGCCATGGAGCTGTGGTTTGCTGAAAAAATGCCTGCTTATTTAAATGCTGCTGTAGGGATGCCCTGACCATGAGCTGTGGAAAGCTTTGGTCATGTGGCACCGGTTTCTCTTATTTCCAGCTGCTAAATTGCAGTGAAATGGCAACAGAAATAAAGCCAGCTCCCGCTCCATTCAGTGTTTTCCAAAGGGGAATTTGTCCAACTGTGCAATTGCTGTCCCAGCTGCAGGGATGTTTGTGCTGTGACTGCAAATTGGAAAGGAAAGAGGGGTCTTGGGGAAGGCAATCGATGCTTTAAGGAAGTTCTGAAACCTTTGGATTAGAGTGAGCAGAGAAAACAGTAAAGCCTTGCTTCTGCATGCTTGGTTGTCTTGTTCCAACCCCCCGTGAGGGTTAATGGCAGATGTTGTTGCAAAGCGGAGTTCTACCAAGCTCCCGGGGTGCAGACCATTAACGAGCACTGAGGAGAGCACTGTTAGTGTTTTACTACAGCACTGCAGAGAAATGCTGAAAAGATCATCTCAGCTGGTACTTTCAGGTCTCGCCTGTGGAGGAAAATGGGTTGTTTCAGTTTTTCAGAACAAGCTATTCTGAAATAATGCTGGGTGTAAATGCTCTGCACTTCTAAAAATGGTCTTAACTGAATGATCTGTTGGGCCTGGCCACGTCCCGATTGTCTGTGTGTGACCGAGTTGTGCTGGGAACCCGTGTGCTGCATCAGAACCAGGCAGC
Source organism: Stictonetta naevosa (assembly GCA_011074415.1). Taxonomy (NCBI): domain Eukaryota; kingdom Metazoa; phylum Chordata; class Aves; order Anseriformes; family Anatidae; genus Stictonetta; species Stictonetta naevosa. Next base: position 7,788,578 of record CM021717.1, on the reverse strand, counting down.
CTGCGAAGGGAGCGGGCGCCCAGCGCCCTGCAGGGCTGCGGCACCGCTGCCACGTTAGCTCATGGTGCTGGGCACAGCCCACGGCTCTGTTCTCCTGCTGCACAGCCCTGCTTTGGGTGTTCAGGGCAGAAATAATTCCTGGGATCTGTCACAAAAGTAAACCGTAACAGCGGGCTGGTGGAGCCCATCCCGGCTGCTTCCTCCCCGCTGGTGTCTTACAGCATCAGTGCCTGCCTTGGGATCAGCTGACGCAAGATGTATTTTTGATACAACTTGATCATCAAATACAAGAAATTTCACACACCTTCTCTGCAAAAGAGAGGACTCAAGTGTTTTTACCCATCCTCCAAGGAAAGGCAAACGGATCTGACTCTTCTGGCTTCCTCCACCGTCACAAGGTAGTTATTCTGAGCAGGAGCCTGGGCTGTGGCTGACAAATCTCAAAGAAAAGCCAGTGGACAGGATTTCCCATGGAGAGGCAAGTGAGCCAGCACTAGAACTGTTCGTATGCCTCAAACAAGAGCCGTGGCCAAAAATGCTTTGAATTCCTGCTCAACCCAAGGGCTTTCTGTCTTCCCAGCAAGGCTTGCTGGCATGGCGATGCTCTGTTACGGCTGCAGGACCAGCGTGGAGGCCGGAGCCCAGCCAGGCTGCTGAACGTGCTGGGCGTGCTGCTGATTGCGGGGGCACACAGTGCATGTGCAGCAGCCAAAAAAGAGCTTTTGTGGCTGCAAAGGCATCCCAGCTGGGAGGTGTTCCTGGCAGTAAGTTACTACCTGCCCGGGTGAGGGGAGCAGCCGCTGCGTGCTGCAGCCTGCTGTGAACCAATTTTAATCTGAAACAGCGTTGGGTTCAGAGAGCAAAGGGATTTAACGAAACACTAGCATTCCTGCTGCCAGATATTAACCATGGGGACACCCAGCTTTGGGAGAGGTGTTTTGTCCCAGTGTGAAACGCTGAGCTGGTAGACTTCAGCTTAGGGGGGCCATCACTTGCACTTGCCGGCTGGGGGTTAAAAAAATCACTGCTGTAATCCCAGAAGTGCTGTGGAAAAATCACATCTTCCAGGCACTGGTTTCCCAGTGATGACAGTAGCCTTGTTAGCACTGCGGATCTATTTTGGATCAGAGCATCTCTAGAAAAGCAGCAGCCCATGGAGGCTACGTAGTCCACAATTGTTCTGCAAGGCCCCTCCTTGCTGGTCAAGATTTCTGTCAGCTCCAGTGGCAGGTTCATTTCTGTCAGACATAAAAAGCCAGCTTGGCTCCAGAACAGAGCAAACTTTGGTATATTTAAGTGTATTTTTATTCATTTGCTAGGAGCTAATATAAAAATGGGTGGGCAGGCCTGAAAGTGCACAGATGAACAGAATACCACCTGAAAAAGGGGTTTGACAAGAAAAGCTAACTGGGAGCCTCAGCAGGTAGCTGTTCGGAGGGCAGCAGCTGGGAGCTGGTACAGGGTGCCGGTGGAAAGTAGAACAGTCCATTGGAAAAGTACGGAGAAAAAAAAATATTAGGAGGCTGATAATGAATAAAGAGATCAAAGGCGGTGTCTGGAAGGGCAAAAAGTGTCAGGGAATATGCATTTCTTTGAAACCAGAAATGCAGTGATTTTTGCAGTTACAGAAAATACGGGGCTGACAGTACCCCTGCTGCTGAAAGGAGTAAGTATGAATTAGAGAATTCTGTTGTTCTGGGAATCGTTACAGATGTATGCTTGGTAAAGTAGCCAAGCAAGCCCCGAATCAGCAACAAAGTGGAAAAATGTGGTTAAAGAACATCACATCATCTCTTCCAAACGTCCATTTGGAAAAAATCCAGAAGTAAAAAGCAGCCTGAGCGTGAAGACAAGAACTGTGTGCTGTCTCAGCGACTGCGGGAACGGTGACGCCGTTTTGTAACGCCGACGGACAAGTCCCTCGTCGCCTGGTACGTGCGTGTGCTGCCAAGGGGCTTCATCCCCCTGCAAGGTCCCTGCATAGGGATGTGAGAGCCACGTTAATTAAATGCAATTAGTCTGCGATGGTTATGGGACAGTTATACTCAGCACCGTTCCCCGTGCAAATCCCTTGTCTGTTAGCTGTGTCAACCTGAAAACCTCAGCCATGACTGTGCCTTCACGGCCTTCCAGTGCCTTCGTGCCACTTGCTGAGCAGAAACTTCGAGACAGGAGAGCAAGGGTCCTGCTCAAGCGCTCTGGGGGTTTCCACAGATGGGTTTGCTGAAAATTTACCAACTGTGGCCGCACACTGAGGTTGGCAGAGCCAGGCCCCCACCCAATACCACGGTCAGGCTGCCAGCAGCGCCAGGCCGGGTCTGTTACAGCTTGCCTTGGCCTCGAGGTTACACCAAGCTGGAATTGCCTCCCTCAGATACACGTTCAGAGAGAAACAGGTCTAAAGGGCAGAATCTGTAGGCACGCGCTACCCCATTTAAATTTGATGAAGGCATCTCAGGGAATCTTTGATTTGTTTTTCAAAGCACGAGAAGCTAAAGTAGCAGCAGAATGTGAAGCTTTAGGGATGAAGGAATGCGGCAAAGGGAAGGAGTTCCCCAGCCTGCTTGCAATTAGATGCAGAACAAAACAGAAAAAGACTCAAATTTTCCTTGAGCCAGGCTGACTCTAGGCCAAAATTTTTTTAAAAGTTTTTACAAAACAAATGCAAAAGTCAAGATAAAAATGGAAAAATAAATTTGCCAAAGTGGGATAAGGACACTAGAGGCAAGGCCTAAATTATAATCAGCATTGAAGTTTGAAGCTGCAGGCCAATATTAAAAGAGAATTTGGTGACAAAGACATTGTGCATGCTCAGCCAGCAGGATCACAAACATAGCAGCAGAAGTGATTTCAGTGTATGCAGTGCACAGCGTGACTAAGGTAATAATAATCGTACGTTTTGTAGGGCTTGTGGCAGGCAGCTGTTAAACAACACAGGACAGTGATTATTAAATTATAAGAATTCACTTTAAGTAAAAATTGTGACAAAAGGGGGGAAATATTAGGTAGTGTGGGGTAAGAAAGTACATGAGAGTGGCTTTCAACCCCTGGAATGGTGATTCTGTGACCAAATGCACTGAAAACAAAGTACTACAGGTTTCTAGTGGAACATGTGGCATTGCTCTAGAAAGCCTCTAAAGGATATGGGCTGGAAACAGTAAATCACTTCACATGCAAATTTTATGGATACTCATCTAAACAGTAGCAATGTCTAAATGATCCTGTTTAAACTGTGAGCTGAACCGTACAGTCAAAACCCAAAGCTCTAGGCAAATCTGTAGAATCTTTAGGACTGCTGGAAGCTGTAATAAAATTGAACAATTTTTGGAAAAAAAATCCCTGAACCAGTTGGGGTTCATACCATTGCATAGCACCTGAGAGGACAGGAAAGGTATTGAAGGCGCTTAGTACTTATTAGAAGTATTTCGTAATGATGATAGTGCTTTATACAATCACAGTTTGATGGCAATTTCCCTGTCCTGCACTGTTCCCTTCCTACTGTGCATCCTCACCGAAGCATGCAAGGTCACCCCCAGTTCCTACAGCTCCACTTCTGCCCGTGGCGTGCCCTGAGTGAACGGGGAGGGGGGCACAGACGCCACCAGCCCACCCAAAATGTGGGGTGGAAGGGAGTGAGGTTCAGCAGGAACGCTCCCTCTGCAGCACGCAGCTGCCTTGCCCAGGCACGAGATTTGGGCAGGAGGCCTCACCGGGGTCAGGCAGGCATGTGGCTGTAAGGAATGCACAGGGGCCACAGCTCCCCTCTGGGCTGGGTTTAGAGATTAAAAAAAAAAAAAAAAAAAAAGGAGAGACGACAAAATCTTTTCTCCTCCTCTGCTTGCATCTCAGTGTAGTTTTGTGGCTCAGCAAACACACGTGCTGGGGTATTGCACAAAGGCTTGCAGTGAGCAAGGGGAAGGCAGCTGGGGTGATTTCATCTTTCCTTCATCGTGTCTTAAAAGCCTGCAGTAAAGGAGCGCGCTCCCTCGTGCTCTCCTCTCCTCCACCTTCCAATCCCCTCCCTCCTGCCAGAGAGGCACCGCTAGGGGGGAAAGGCCAACGAACACATTTTTCTGCAGCTGCACAGTCCTTATTTCGTGCTCACAAGAAACGAAGGAATGTTTAGCAAAGTGGAGCCATCTGGATAAGGCGCTTCCAGGGCTGCTCAGTGCAGGAGACAAAGGAGAAGGCAAAGCACCGAGAGATTCTGGGGTGGAGAAGATGCTCGGCGGGGCCAGGCCTTGGTCACAGCAGCCTGGCTTTTGAAGGAGATGCTCTCAGGTGTAGTAGTATGAGGTTACAGCAGCCACTTGAGGGAGGAAAAAAAAATGTTGGAAAATGCCTAGAGCAGAAATAGCCACAGCACTATTCGCTGCAGTGCGAAAACAAGACACCTCCACCCTTCTGAGAACAGCATGAGTGCCTCGTAAACGAGGTTTCCCATCTGTAGGAGGGCTGAAGGGTGCCACGGTGCCCAAATAAACACGTCAGAGCCTTCCCCACGTCGTGGAAGCACCAACAGGCAGGAGGAGGCCGGCAGCACAGGGGGCTACGTGCACAGAACAGCTGAGAAGCTGCCTGGGCAAGAGCCTACGGATGAGCAGCTTTGTGGCATTTGGGAACAGTACGCAACACGGGCTGTAACGTTTTGGGGCTGAAGACATTTCAGTCTGTGAGATCTGTGTGTGGAGATCTGGGGATAGTTTGCAGAAACTGTACTTGCAGCCCAAAGAGAACGGGGATAGGTAGCAAATTGAGGAATCACCCCTCAAACGTGGGGGAAAAAATAGGCCTAGGCAAAAAAATAAATTAAAAAAAAAATCATCAGAATTTGGAGCGAGATCATTGGGGCGCACAGAAAGAGCGAGCTTCTGCTTGTTACCTCAGCTCACTGTGCACAAGCCTGAAGTTACGACCCGCGGGTGGAAACACGGGCACGCCGCCGCTCTGCCTCACAACCGCCCTGGCACTGCCCCGCAGGGCTCCAACCGCACGGGAACGCGTTAGCACGCCGTGACAGAAAATGTCGGGCTCGCAGCCAGGCCTCCGCCGGGGAGGCGGCGGCGCTGGGGCCGCTTCCGTTGCCTGGAAGCGCCTTTTAACGGCAATTTCAGGTACGGGCAACAGCCCCCGCTTGTTGAACACGAGAAAGGCAGCAGCGTTCAGCTGGGCTGCTTTGGAAAACGCGGCGTGCCGGGGCGGATCACGCTGCGTAAGGTCAGGAAAGGGAAGGAAGGAACAGAAGCGGCGCGGGCGAGGCTCGGGCTGGCAGAGGGGGACCCGGGGCCGGGCCCCGTCCGTCAGCGCCCTCAGGGGGCTGTGGCGGGAACCGCCTCGGAGCGCGGCTGAGGCGAAGGGGGCGGGGCGCGGCTGTGCGGGGGCCCCGCCCCTCGTTTTGTTCGCGGCGTGGGCGGGGCCGCCGGGAGTGGGGGCGGGCCAACGGGCCTCGCGCACGCGCGCTCCCTCCCCCTCCGACGCAGAGGCGGGAGGGGCCCGCCCCGCGTTCGAAAAAT
>CM021717.1:7753493-7782665 GCA_011074415.1 Stictonetta naevosa | reverse complement strand
CGGGCCCTCGCCCCCTCACGGGCCCGGCCCCGGGGGGCTCCCCCGGTGCTCCCTCGGGGCGCCGCCCGCCCGCCGCCGCCCGCCCGCCCGCAGCGCCGCGCCCCGGTTCTGTAATTAATTTTTATTCCCTCCCCGAACTCCCCCGGAGGCCCCGGGGGGCACCGCTCGGCCGAGGCGGGGGGGCCCAGCCCCGGGCCCTCCTCGCCGCCGGGGGCCGGGCCCAAGCGTGAGGCCGCCCGGAGCCGGGGGCGCAGCCGAGCCTGGGGCGCTAATTACGGTTCTAATTAATTATCGCCCTGCCTCGTCGCGGCACGTGAGGCTCCGCCAGGAGGGCTGCGGGAGCGGAGCCTCGGCCGGGCCCTACGGGGGGGCGGCCCCCGGCTCCCGGCGCTGCCCCGGACGGCTCCGGGGTGAGGGCAGGCGGCGAGCCCCGGCCTGTGCCTGCCAGCCCGGCCCCGGGTGTCCCAGCCGGGGGCTGCTGAGCCTGGGCTGGCGAGAAGTGAAGTAACGTGGGGCCGCGGGTGTGCGCGCGCCTTGCTGAAGCTGACAGCTTGCTCACGCCTTTGGTGTCCCGGGGGTTGCTCCTTCCAGGAGTCTCGCTTGGCCGCTGAGTTATTTGGGGGTTAACAGGCGCGTAACTCCTTGGCTCTCATCAGGCCTTTTGAGTAACAGCCGCTCGCTGATTTTTCAGGCATGCGATTTATGTTTTGTTGTTTGTTTATTCTTACCATAAATAGTATTTTTAGCGTTTTTAAGAATTAGTTGGCCAACAGTCTTTGGCAAGCAGCAATTGCACTGCGGAGCTCGGAAGTACTCCTGGTTATGAACAGGGCTGTGCTGTTAAACTTCTCCGTGTGGGGACTGTGCGCGGGGGGATGAGAGGAGCGGAAGGGTGCAGGTGAGTGTGGGCAGTTTGAGAGCCGAGCTGTGCGGGTGAGCTGTGCAGGAGAGCGCTTACCTTCCTCGGGAGGGATGTAAAGAGGCTGGTGGATAGCGGGGGGCGCTTGGAAGTCAGGGGTGGGCAGGGGAAGAAAATACCCATCGTTTGTACTGGGGGGTGAGCTTAGTGTATGGGCTGTGAGAATACCTACTGGCTTCTGCAGCTTTGTCCCCTTTAACCGAGTGTGCCTGCTAATAAACTAACTTGTCAATGTTTCGTGCGCTTCTCTCAGGTAGCAGCTGCTTGAATTATTTTTGTCTCCAGAATCTCTCTTTCTCTTGTGATTTTCCTTTCAGTGGAAACTGGTGTGTCTCTTCTGTGAGCGTTTTGTTACGAGTGGCCCAGGTTGTTGTGAGGATTTTAACTTTCTTGAGAGAGGAGAAACAAAGTTTTCCATTGACGGACTCCAACAGGAGGTGCGAGTGGTTTTGTGTAGAGTGCCAGCAATTCATAGCTTTTGTTACGTGTAGCGTTTGTACTACGGACCAGTAAGTGACGGCTTAATAAGTAATAGCTTGGAAGGAGGGTTTATGTGGTGGTGTTACGTTTATAGTGCAGAGAGTGTTGGCTGTAGAAGGTTCTTGCCCTGGTATGTAACGTTAGCAGCCTGAGCATTTCGTCAAGTATCAGTGGTTTGTCAGCGTTCGTAGTGCTGGATCCTGGAATTACGGTATTTCATCCAAGACTGTGAAACTTTCAGCAGTGGATTTTGTGCTGGAGTAAGTTTAAGTTTGTGACCTCAACCTATTATAAACGGAAAGCTGAACCTTGTGTCCCCGGTGCAGGCTACTTCATTCTTTAGCTGCCTCCCAGCAGCAGCTCGTGGAGAATCCAGATCGTGGACCGTCCTAGCCAGAACAGTTCAGGAACTGCTGTCCCGCATAGGTTGTCGCTGTCACAATCCTGAGCATCAGTGCGGAGAGGGATTATTTTTAGACAGCTATGCAAGCAGAAATTCTGCTTTGTATTAATCCCTTAGCTGAAGTTTTTAAAAGTTTCTAGGCATGGTGGTGACATAATATAAGTTGCACAGTACCTGGCTCTGGATGTGTGCTTTGACATGAACAATTACTGCTGGGTATGGGAAGAGAAGATAATCCTGGCCGTGGAAGTGATCTGCTGTTCGTGTCGTCTGTATGGGTCAGAGACTGATGGAGAAAGAATCTGAAACCCATAGTTTTTATATTGAGCAGGCATTCTTGGTGGTGAGGAACAGCAGGGGTTAGGCATGGGTCTGTCCTTGTATTTTAATAAGCATCTGTTGAGATTGAGCTGACTTTGAGTCGCTGGTTTTGTATCCTAGCAGAGACAAGGTGCTGAGCTCAGTCCCAGTTGGGTCGGCCCAGCATCAATCTCGCTGCCTCTTTTTTGCAGGGAAAGCAGCATCTGTGTGTGCAGAAGGGCAGCATTTAATCTTTGCTTTGCTGTGTAAACTCGGCAGAAGAGGCAGGGTCTAAATCAAGTTCTGTTAGCGGTGGTTGGAGTCAGAGGTCCGACTTCAGCGCTACCCTGAAATGAGAATGCATCTTCAGGCGTAGAAAAATCCTCTGGCATTTGGGTCTCTGTGTGTAGGGATGCGTGTGTTTGAGTGCTGGAAGTGCAAAATATTTTCTCTGTGTTCCCCCAAAGCCTATCGTGCTTGAGATTTGTTGCTCCCTTCCTTACCAGAGTGTAGGCAAGGAGTCGACGGAAATAGAAGCTGTAACACTAGTCAAGCCAAAGAATTTTGTGCCTGCCAAGTGGTGCACTATTGGGTCTTTGTATTGGACCACTGTTCTTTAATTGCAACAAGATGGTTCATAATGCTTCTAGCAGCATGGGGCTCAGATAACCTGTAACAGATCTCAGGGAGGCTGAACCACAACGGAGCTGCAGATGCGGTCCTCGTAGCTGAACTGAAAGGTCTGTGGAAGTGGGACACCTCCCAGGGAATCGGCGCGGTGGCCGTGAGGAGCAGCAGCTGCTGCCAGGTTGGGACGCTTAGGGCAAGGCTGGCGCGATGGGAGCACGCGGTGGTGGGAGACGGGGGGATTTCCGAGCAGGTGGGCAAATAAGGGTTGGAAGTGGGGACTAACGTGTTCTGGGCTCAGTAAGATATTTTGTTTCTCTCCACATTTTTGGGCTGTTTTAAATGACTTAATACTACTGGTCTGATTTAATCAAGACAGCAGTCTGCTCAGTCAACTGCAAAACAAAAGGGAGATCAGTAAGTGCTGGAACATCTTTGTGAAGCAGGCTGAGAGAGGCAATCAGCTGAGAACTTTTAATAGATCTGTTTTGTAAAACAAATTTGTGTCAAAGATGTTGCAGGATGATATATTCAGTGGCGATGTATTCAGTGGTTTGATGTCCTCTACGTGAGCTGGATTTTTGGGAAGAGCTTTGAGGATTTCAGAGGTCCAAGTTGGTCATTTTGCAGTTTAGGAGGTCATGTTTTGGCATGTTTGATTTGCATTTCCATTTTTGCTTTGCAGAAATACTAACGTGTCCCCATGCTGGTTTTCCTGCGGTTTCTGAGACATTTAAACGCTCTGCTGTTCCAAACAGCATTAGGAAGTAGTAGATGATTGCATGGCAATCAATGCCCGGTGTTTGAAATCCAGTTAGGTTGCTTTTTACGCCTTTCTGATAACAAACAGTCATTCTTGCTTGTGCCGCTTGTAAGGCTTCTGGCCCTTTTTGACCTAACTTCTGGACCCGTGTTGCGTAGGGTAAACCAAGTCATGTCTCGGAGCACCTCGATGGCCGCTGGGTGCTGTGTGGCAGTAAGGGGACACCCGCTCGGCGCCGCGCTGGACACGCTTTCTCACTTCTCCGCTGCATATTTGTTTTCAGACCGCTCAGCCCGGGTACCCTGCCAGGGGTCTCGTGGCCTGGCATTTCCTCCGGTGCGACAGTTGGCTTGCCATGCTCAAGACCTGATTTTGTCCCAAAATATTTGAGATCGGAGTCTGAGATAAGCTGGAAAATCTTACGGCCTTGTCTTAGAAAATCCAAGGAGTCAACTGGCCTCGAATAAGCTTTTTTTAAACTCCTGTGCCCGTTGCATTGCTGAGGGGACTCCACTCGTTGGAAGTAATATCCAGAACAGGTGTGTCTCAGCTGAAGCCTCTGGTTATGTGGTTGTGTTCTGTTTTGTTTTCTCCTCTGAACAGTTTGCTGATAGATTAGCAGATCAGTACAGGTATGTTTTTTCATAGCAGTTCCCGAAAAGCTACTGCACCTTCGGGTTTTCCACTAGTGGCCTCTCCTTGAGCTGGGGGACTGAATGCTATCGAGCATTTCTGCTAATCTAGGAATCCAGGAAGGTTTTTTGTTGCTTATCAGCTCCCAGTTGGGTGACCAGCTTTGAAATGGCTGCTTATGATAGCATGGGAACCTGCGACCTGATCTGTGGAGCAGTTCAAATAGCCCGTGGGAAAGCCAGCGTGCGTGGCAACATGAGTTACTGCGTGTGTTCAAGCAGTTTGGGCAATGGTTAGTATCGCGGTGTTCCTTTCATTGCTGACTTGATTTTCTCCTGACAGCCGACCAGGTTTAAGTTGACGTGAGTTACCCAACAGCCACCTTCAAAACCTGCCTCCTCAAGCGATGGCCTCTTCCTGAGCACGGTGGCTGTGTGGTGGACGTCTGTGTGAATACCAAACACGGTTATTGCTTTCCAATTCCTTAAGAGCAATGCTTGCGGTCGTGGGACACATGTAAAGATGCCGTAGCACCCGTGCAGGGAGCCAGGGTAGCCAGGTAACAGTCGCTTTGGGTGGCTTGGTTCTTCTGTTAAACACATCCTCTGTTTCCTTTAGGGAGGGGAGGGAGAGGAACCGGCTGTTTCGTGCATTGCTGTTGCAAAACTTTCTTGCCTTTTGCTTTATCATTTTGAGAAACCAAATTCACTCCTGTTTGTTGTGGTATTTCACACAGAAACTTTTTCTTCCTACTTCAGAAACCACTTTTCGTTCTGACCCCTCTGTGGGAAGAAGTTGGCTTAGCAAGAGCAGTTCCTGAGCTGTGATGCTCTCACACAAGACTGGGTGCTCCTGCCTTTCCCCTTGGAGAGCCTCGGTGCTTTAGAGCCGATGGGAGCTTATCCCCTGCCCCTTTGATTCCCTCGGCCTTCTGAGCAGGACGTGACCCACACGTGGGAACGCAGAGGGAAGCAACAAGCCCCTGTTGGGGACATTTCTGCTGGGCAGCGGCACAGCCGGCTGTGCTGCTGGCGCTGAAGCTCTGGAGCGCGGTGTGTTAGCGTCTGCTCTTGAGAGCAGGAGGGCTCAGGTGGTCAAAGCCAAGGGCTTTTTGGGGGGGACTTGGAGAATTGGAGGACAAAGTTGGGACTTCTTTATTTTCGTGTGTGTGGCATGCAGGTCAGCAATTGAAAAATGAAAAGAAATAAAACCCACGAGCAGGTTGGCCACAGTGCGTGCCTGTGTGTGTGCGTTAGTAATCCCAGGGAGAGCGTCTCCTGGGGCCCCCAGCTGATGTCTCTGAGTATAGATCTGTTATTTTAGGACTCACTTCAAAATGCTGGCTTTTTTTTTTTTTTTTTAAAGAGCATCAGGTTTTACTTGCTAGAAAAAAGCAATTGACGCTGACCTGAAGCCTGGTGGAATTTTTCATTTTCTTCATTTTTTTCATTTCTCGCTTTCTGCCCATGAGAAAGGAAGGCTGCATAAAATAGGCCAAAAAAAAAGTGCTGGGCCACATGTATGTTCAAATTGGCTCTTAGTTCTTTTTCCCATCCTGAAATTTCATCAGCAAGTTTCACTCATCTCATTTATTTTCCCTCTGGAATTTGTTTTCCCTCCGGAACATGGTTTGATTTTTCTGTTTTGTCTCCGAAGGAAACACCCAGCGCTGTTACGCTCGGCTTTCACTGGTGCCCAGGCAGGACTAGGTTAGTGTTGGCTTTCAAAAAGACCCTTCGGTGTCAGAGAGGAATGAGAGGTGCTGCAGAAGGGGCCGGGCTGCCTCTGGCTGCCGGAGGGCCCCGCTGGGTCGGTGTCCTCCCGTGGAAGCGCTGCCGGTGCCGCCTGCCCTCGCTGCATGCGGCTCCCGTGGCGCTGCGCCTGCTTGCAGCGGCTGTGGGTTCGTTCATTTATCCGTTTATCATTTGGGAAGGAGGCTGGCTGCTGTTCCTCCGCTGTCAGTCCTTGCAAACCCCTTACTGCGTGTTGCCCTCGGCTCTTCTGCCGCTGGTTTGTGCATGGAACCCGGCTCGGGGGGCTGGCAGTGCTGCGTGCCGGCCAGCTGGGCTTTGCTGTGCCTGGGAAAAGAACCGAGGTGGAGAGAGTCCCTGCGGTCCGTGGGGAGTTCCTGCTGTCACGCAGTAAGAGGACCACGGTGTGGGGCAAGGATACGGAGCGATTCGGGTGGTATTGCTGTAGCAGGGAGCATTCGCCCTTGCAACGGAGAGAGCTGTACAAAGTGCTGAGACGGTGGTGAGAAACATGTTGAAAACAAGGTCAGAAGCGGTGTTGTTAGCTTTCCTGTTAAAAGTGGAAACGTGTGGTTTGTGTCTGCCTTCTCATCTGAGCAAAGGAGAACATCAGGATAAGTAATGGGGAGCGTTGGGCCCCCCCTCTGCAAGGAAGGGAAGAGGGGAGCTGGAGCGGGTGGGGGGGCGAAGCAGGTGCAGCCCCACTCGGTGAGAAGGGAGGTTTCGCTTCTGAGGTTGTTAAGGGGATGCTGAGAAGAGAAAACGAGTGAGAAAGTAAAGCCTCCGTTTGTGGCAGAGATGGTGGAGCGCCTCTCCGTAGGAGAGGCCAATGCAGGTGGACGGGCAGCAGGTAAGGAAGGCTGAAGTGAAATGGTAGCGAGGGGTGAGAGCTGGTGAGCCTAACCTACCCGTGACTATGCATGCGTTTGGAGGAGAGTTTTGTAAAGCTTGATGTTGTGGAAGGTCTGGTGACTGCTGTTTTGATGGGTATTTTCTTTTTCAAGGATTTGTTCATTTCCTTAAATTGCATGGGGTTTAATTTGGGAGGGGCATGGTCCAGGTCTCCAGTGTGTGTGTTTTCTCCCTAACAGATTAAATGGTTTAATTCTTTAGGCAAAGAGAAGCTGGATCAGTGTCAGTTCCTGGTTTTTCCCCCGAAATGAATGGCTTGCTAGTTACCTCAACACTTGGCTTTATGCACAGTGCGATGTCTGCTTTTTGTTAATGCTTTTTGTTAATTTAAATAGCATCTTTATTCTTTCAGATCTGTTTTAATGGAGCAGGCTGCAGGTCTGGCTTACACCCTTGCCATTTCTGCTACATCCATAGTACTCAAGTTTGCATACATGTTTTAGCATCTTTGTTGAATGCAGGTGTTGATTGTCAGTTACGTTAGCCATAAGCTGTAAGTCATTTATTCTTCTTTTCTTTTTAGTTTGTTAGATACATGGACGTAGATGTTTCTGTTTTGTTAATTTTCACACCACATCTTTTCTGTACTTTAGGTTGACTCCTCACAGCACTGTGAAAACCATTAGGAAAAAGTCCTTGGGGTTAAAACCTGGGGCTCCACAGTGTTACGTGCACTTGGGGCTAGAAATTATTTTAAATGGCGACTGATCTGTCTGAAGCTGAACCCGTGCATCATAAGGCGCTTCCACTCTTAACGGGAGCTCAGCTGATCCACACGGACAAGTTAAGTGAGGTAGGGGCTGGCCCATTCTCCAAGCTTGCCCTTGGATCAGTCATTGACTTCCAGTCCTGCTGAAGGTTTCTTGGTACTCTTTCTCCCCTGATTGTAGGAAACTTGATTGGGAGTCTAATAAGCCCTATAGGCACTCTCCTTCCCCCCTCCCTGCTTTCCCTGAGATGCCGTAGTTGTCAGAATCCTCAAATGTTCATCTCATTTAATTTGGAATTGGAAAGAAATTATTTCTTTTTATAAGTGTAAAATGTGAATCTATCCTCTCCTGGTATGCTTCAAAGTTTGAGTATTTACTGTCTTTTAAAATTCTGAAAAATATGAATGTAACTAGAATATTTCTACATATGCTGCTTTGATTTACTTTAATCCCATTTCAAAAACTTTCTGATTCTTTCCAGTACCTGTACTGATTTACAAATGCTTTTTATAGAAAGTTGAAGACGAAACGATGCCGATCCGTCGCTCGGTAAATTCTTCTTCCCGAGAAACTCCTCCCAAAAGCAAACCTGCTGAAGGTGGTGAAGAGGTCAAAGCAGGTACAGTAGTAATGCTGTGGTGGACTCTTATATCCAAACATGGTGTGGATGTCTCCAAAAGTAGGTTTTTATGCTGAAATTCCTGAAAATCCCTACTGCCACGGTTAAAATATTACCGATGCTTAGCTTCTTTTCACAGGCTTCTCCTGGATTGTTGGAAATTGCACGTTGTTGTCTTTTCAAGTGGGAAACCATTTGTGTTGTCCTTCATACTCTGTGTCAAAGCAGGCAGTCCGGTCTCTAAGGCCTGCTCTCAGCTAAATATACCTGATTGATTTGCTCAGAAAGTTGATTTCTGGCTGGATTTGATCCTGCTGATAGACAAATGCTATTGCCAATGCATGTGCAATCTAAAGTTTTTCCAAGTCTGGAAAAATGTGATTGAATAGTTGAAATCCTTCAGGTGCCACAGTGTGTAGTGCAGAAACAGCAAAGTTTGAAAGACAGCTGTGTCGTAGGCAAAGCTGCTTGTATTTATCTACCCTAATCTCTTGTCGAATTATGTGGTTTTGCACCTTTCTGGGTTAAACATGTAAGCCTTGACCCAGGGGAAAATCTTCATGCTTCATGATACTGAATTCCTCCTCTTCTTCCCTTCCCCATCTGTAGGCATCTATGATGAGGGATGATTGCAACAGTAACTTCCTGGAGTTAAGAGAAGACGGGGAATTAGTTCATTGTGAAAATGCTAGGTGATGCTGTTTGAAGTTATTCTGGCATTTGATGACTGATTGCACCTCGTTGAATCTCTTTCAGTACTTCTGTTCACTTTCTAAGTTACATTCAAATCATCCATTAAATTAGAGAAAAGAAAGTGCTGGGAAATCATTTCTGGGGTGTGTTCTTATTTTTTATCCTCTGCCTTCCTGAAGAGTACAGGCTAGTTTTAGACGGTAACCCGATGTGGTTTTACGTCTTCTAGATGCAGAAGCCACCTCTGAGGAGTCTGCTTCTGTTGGAGAAGAACAAGAGAATGAAACCTTGCCTGCTGCATCCAGTGAAGCAGAACAGCCAAAGGAACCTGAGAATGAAGGGAAGGGGGAAACAAAGTCCTCGGAAGAAACCAAAAAGGAGTAAGGCTTGCTTAGTGCTGAATTTAGGAATTTGAGTAGGAGAAAGAGAGGTTCTATAGGTATAAAAGATTATGGGAGGCGTGGGGAAAATAGGATGCTGAAAAAGCTGCTTGTTTTTACAGGAGAGGAAGCTACTGATTATGTGTAGCAGCTGTTCAAGAACATGTTTTGAGAACAAGTATCAAGATAGGGTCTGTTGGGGTGGGGGTTGCTTCTTTTTGAATAGAAACATCAAAAAGTTCTTTAAATTATTTTCCGTAACAAGTGTTCTGGGCGTCTTTTGTTGCTGTTCTGCATGTTGGCTTGTTTTAAAGTTTCTGTTATCGTATTATATTGTTTTGCATTTTTCCTAAGTGAGAAGGATCAGTCCAAGGAAAAGGAGAAAAAAGTGAAAAAGACCATTCCTGCATGGGCTACTCTTTCTGCTAGTCAGCTAGCTAGAGCACAGAAGCAAACTCAGATGGCTGCCACTTCACGTCCCAAGATGGATGCTATTTTAACTGAGGCCATCAAGGTAAGCAGGACTCAGATGTTTTGTTCACCTGTCACAAAGCTGAGTAATTTGTGTGCCTAAGATCTACATTTTCAACTTGCTGATGGTATAGGTGATAGCCTTTTTAGCAGGAAACTTACTGTGTAAGGCATGCAGGTTTCTGTCTGGAAGTCCATGGAGCTGAAATGTGAGTCCATGATGATGATGAGGGGCCCTGTTGCTTATTTCTTAGTTTAGAACGTTTCCCCGTTTAAATTATTAGAAACAGCTATGATGACATATCCTGGTTAATTATTGGCATCATTTTAATTTGTTGTGTCTTCTGGACATATTTAACTTGATTTACCTTGATTAATCCACCTGTTTGCGTGCGATTTTTCTTGTTAACTTATCCTAATTCAGGACAGATGGAAATAGTGTAAACTAGCATTCTGGAGTGGTGTTGGTCTTAGTTTACTGTATGCTTCCTTCAGGTTATAAGAAGAGACCTGTGCTGTTGCTCTGCAGCTCTGCTGCCCTCCCATTGAGGCGTGGTTCATGCAGGCTGCCTTCACTGGAGTCCTGGAGTCCATCAGCCTTAACTGCAAGATGGCCTTTTGAGCCACTGAAACATACAGCTGTGCATCCAAATCTGTTAGAGAGAAGTCGTGCCATAAACTTCAGGTTACTCTAAGCTTTACCTTTTTGGCAGCTGTTTAAAAGGTTAGGTAATGGAGTAGGATCTACGCTGCATTATTATGCTGTGCATAAGTAAACTACATCTTCTATCGTGCAACTGTGGGTTTTGCAGTAGTCTTTTTGAAGCCATGTAGATCTGGTAACTTAATTAAACAAAGAGGGCTTTATCAAGTCACAGTTGGGGTTTTCTACTGCATGTCAAATCTCTAAATTTTAAGACAATTGTTTTGGTGTAGTCCTATTCTGATCCCTAATTGGAGGACTCCAGTAATACAGGCAGGCTGTTATGAATCTTCAAAGACAGTAATCTTCAAAATAAGAACTTCAACTTAGTTTTTTCTTTTTTTAAATAGATAATGCCAATCCTGTCTCCTTCAGAAGTCATTAATCTGTTAATGACTGCTCTCTCTGACATCAGTAAAATTACTTACTGATGACTTACTGTTCGGGCAGTGCTGGTTTGCCCAAAGGTAACAAGTTGTTGTAAGAGCATGTAGTGTATATGCAATTACTTGTACGTGCTTCAGAAAAGGGGATTAGTTGACACATGCGTTCTTCCAGTCCCACAGCAAATTAGTTACAGTCCAGAAGCTTTTTACTAACATCTTGCTACCATTTCAGGCATGCTTTCAAAAGAGTGGTGCCTCGGTTGTTGCAATACGTAAATACATCATCCACAAATACCCTTCCCTGGAGCTTGAGAGGAGAGGCTATCTTCTAAAGCAAGCATTGAAAAGGGAGCTGGAGAGAGGGATCATTAGACAGGTAAGAGTTGCTTTGTGGAGCAGTGGTGGATGTGGTATTATGAATTACACAGGACTTTAAGAAACTCTGTTAGCTGGTCTCTGGGGTGGTTGTGTTCTCCCTCTGTCTCCACTTTGTTAGACATGGACAGATCTGTCAGTCAAATACCGTATCTTTTGTGAAATACGAATGACCATTTTGTGGTGTTGAATTGTGTCATACGGCATTGCAGCAGCATGTCCCTTCCAACCCGAGCCATTCTATGACTCATATGCCTTCAGCCTGAGTCTAGCAACATCCCCACTGCAGGAGCATGTTTCCTATAACACTATAATATGTGCCTGTGATGGGTTCTGTTAGGATCTCCTGGTCAGGACAGCAAGGTGTGTTTCTAATATCTACCTGTGGTTTCTGATCTACTGAAGTGGATTCAGATCAAGCCTCTGGCCCTAACAGCCCATCACCAGGATGGCAACGCATTCTAAATCTGTGTAAAGATGTTGATTAGTCTCTTTCAACTTGTTTTTATCCTGAGTTACTTTGTTAAAGGCTGTCTATTTTGAACTAGGTGAAAGGAAAGGGAGCTTCTGGAAGCTTTGTGGTTGTGTCTAATGCAGGAAAAACTGTTCCAAAAGCCAGAGACAGAAAGGTAAGATGGATCACTTTAAACAGTACTCTGAAAGATCTTTCTTGGGTTACACTGAACACATGCAACTTACAAAATGTAGTCTAACCCCAACCCAAACAGTTTTCTTCTTCTTGATGTACTTTTGCTCCCCAAATACATTAACTAAAACATCTGTTCCACTAAAATCAGAATCAGAAAGTTAGTATGACAAATTAAAAACAAGTAGAATAATCAAAATCTTAGTTTAAAATGTTTACATTAACCCCCTAGGCTTTGGTTCAGAGGCAGAAAACTGAATAACCATGAAGCTCCTCTTCTGTCTTTACCTGGTAGAGAGATGCCTCTCAGGTATTGTAAGAGAGCTTTATGCTACTGCTGTTTCTGTTATCTGTTGCATGGATAAATGGGAGACTTCAGTCTTCACGACTGTCAGATGAACATCTTCTATCAGCTGCGAGAACAGAGGGAGGAAGAAGTAAATGCCTTAAGGCTTCTGGAAGAAAGCTGCTAAACTTGGGTGTATATTGTTCTGAGGCAGTAAAATGTGATGCGTTTGAGTCTAGTCCTCACAATTAGTCGTGGTTCCAGCACTGCTCTTCTTTGCTCCCCACTGCACTAGGTGTATGAAATGCATTTCTAACACTGCAGTTACAAAATGTTTAGCTGGAATTGTTGATCCCCTTGTGGCATAGACAGGTGAACCCAGGGAGTGGTATCACACAGGGGTGCTTACCTGTTGGCTACTGGACAGACCGCAAGTCCTAAACCTGAAGGTAACAGTGACACATCTGGTACTAGGGCACTGAAGGAAACTAATTGGAATGTGACATCTTTTTAAATAGAGCTCATGGACTCCATGACAAGTTTGAGTAAGGCACCTGATAACTGCTAACACATCACTTTTCATGTCTGCAGCCTATTGGTGTAAATGTTCTTAGATACTTTCTCCATGTTGCAGCAAAACAAATAGCTCGCTTTTGTGTCTGGTGAATTCAGCTGGCAGTCAAGCAACTATCTGGATGAGGAGCACCTTCACCTGTTTGACTATTTGCAAAGCTCCTGTTCAGCATCAAAATTACTAAACATCAGCAGATTTCCCCACTGTATTTTCTCTCCTCTACAAAGAACGTGATCATCCCCTATTGATAGCAACAAAGTGATGGAGGAAAATTCAGGAGAAAGGAGTGTTGCCTTCAAGCAAGACTTCATGCTATGAGTTGAACAAAAATGCACTCCTGTTTAGCTGTTTTTTGGGAAGATTTAATCTGTGTAAACGGGTTTGGTCTTTGATGGTTTTTGTTTTATGTCAACATTTAAATCGTTTCACCTCACTTTCTCATTGAAAGGTAGCAGAGGAAAGTGTCTATAAAAAGACAAAAAGGAAAGTGTCTATAAAAAGGAAACTGGGAAACAGCTTTTGCTAAATACTTGACATATTTATAAATATAAGACTTTCCCTAAGAAAATTCCCATGAAAATTCCAACCAGATTTGCTAGATTTTACTTAAACAGCTGAGCTTTCTAAATTGTGATTTCAAAGAGCTGCCTTATAGAACTTGATTTTCCAGATCTGTGGCCACTGTCAGGAGCACTTCTCACCTGTGCGTTGCTGGATCAGAAAAACCCAGAGTTTTAGGCCCCACTGATGCGTAAAAGTATGTGTATTTCAGAAAAGCACTTCCGCTTCGACTCCAGAGCAACAGGTCAAGCTGGAAGACATCCTGCCACTGGCTTTCACCCGCCTTTGTGAGCCGAAGGAAGCTTCTTACAGCCTCATCAAGAAATATGTGTCTCAGTATTACCCCAAACTCAAAGTAGATACAAGGTAGGTGCAGGTGTACGCTTTTGCAAGCAGGGCTCCTGAGAAGCCGCGAAATGCTGCCTTCCTCTGGCTTTGCCTCATGGTGATTCAATTCAGTATTTCATCAGGCAGCAGACAGGTGGTGCTCTGCATCATAGAGCCTGCAGGAAAGCTTGAGAAAAGCTGTGCCTTTTCTCTGCATCCCTCCACACCCAATCTTTGTTCGTGATGCCGACATCAGCATTGTTGTACGCATCTCTGCCCTTAGCGAAAACTGGATCCTTGTAGCTGCATGGATGTGAAGGCCTCTCCTTGGAATCTTGTCCCACTTGGTTCTGAATGCTTTAAGTGGCACACGCTTAATATGATCTGTGAGTTTGCCCATGTGGAGCGGGTCAAAGGCAGGGGAGGAAGCAAATCTAGGAAAGTCCTATGCATCACCTCTTACCGGGGCTTGTTGTACTCGGTCCCTTGTTTGTCTCTGAGCTGACTGACTCATTGCCCACTGAGTCCAGTCTCCAAATGTGCATTTCAAAATGAGTAAATCCTTCCAAATGAAGCTTATCTGTTTCTGGATACGCAGTGACACCCAGAAAGCATTGCAGTTCAATTTCCGCTAACGTACATTGTTCCTCTTGTGTAATCAGCACTTGCTGACAGATCTCCATTTAAAATGTCTGTATGTAGGCAGATACCACTTGTAAGTACTGCTCCTCTCACACTCTATAGAGCGTTGTTTCTCTGTTTGTTTTTTAAGCTGTCAGTGTGTGTCAGTAAAGCTTTATCCTCCTGTATTTCAGACCTCAGCTGTTGAAGAATGCCCTGCAGAAAGCTGTAGAGAAGGGCCAGCTAGAGCAGATCACAGGGAAAGGAGCGTCTGGGACATTCCAGGTCAGAGCCAGAGTTCGTCTTGTTTTGTTGACTGTACTGACCAGAAGCCTTGGATATAAGTTTACATGCCCACCCCATCCCAGTTTTATTGGGTACACCTTTCTTTAGCAGCCTGTCAAATTCAGCAGTTGTGAATCTCTGAAGCAGTAGGACTCTTTCTCCTCTTGGTCTACATTTCTGGAACAGACCCCCCCGCCTTCCTTGCTTAGCGTGTTCCACACGCTGCTTCAGCTCTGACTCATTAGCACAGTAGGGGAGATGGTGGGGTAAGCTTTCCTTTCCATCGCTAATTGTAAGTGCAGTAGGTACCCCAGATGTCTGCAATGTCTTTTCCTCATGTCTATGCCATAGATGTCTCTTGGTTACATTTGGTCTGTGGGATGGAGGAAGATCTGATTTACTTCCTTCCCTGAGTGACGGGCCCTTAGATCGCCATACCCTTGCAGTGTGTTTTGGGGCTAGGACAATGTGTTACCAGTGCAAAGCACTGCAGGCCAGTTGACTGAATAGGCCTGTCCTACCGTTAAAGCTGGGAGGGCAGCGTTCCCTGTGCAGTGTTTTAATATAAAACGTATCTGTGCTAATGCAGGAGCGCCGACCCACCTGGTGCAGAGGAGCTTGTCCTGACCTGGTTTGGGAGAATTTTGTCTTGATGCTTTTCTCTTCCTCCTTGGAAAATAGCTGAAGAAGTCAGGGGAGAAGCCCCTGCTGGGTGGGACTCTGATGGAAGATGCCATCCTGTCTGCTATTGCGGCCATGAACGAACCGAAGACCTGCTCCACCACAGCACTGAAGAAGTATATCCTGGAAAACCACCCAGGGACCAACTCCAACTTCCAGGGTAAACTACATAACTTTCTTTTTTCACAAGCTGAAAGAGAATTCTGCAGCTGCAGATGTGTCTGTGCAGCACCTTTAAGCTATTTGGTTGAGCTTGCTAGGGAACTGGCAGCTGCTCCACTCTTTGTGCTGCAGAGATGCTCAGAGTTTTTAATTCCCATTAGTTCCTTTCAAGCCTGACAAAGGCTAGTTTCTGAGACATAATGCGTGTTTCTCTTGTCTATAGCATATTTCCAGGAAGGGGGGATAGTATTCAACTAATTTATTGTTCTTAAATCACCAGCTGGATTTCTATATATATATTGAGAGGCTACAGCTTGGCATAAGTACAGTTCCTAGCTGCTTTTAATTTAGAGAAGTTGCACAGTCTAAGTTGCTAACTTCAACAAATAAAATAAAATCCACAGGCATCCCTCTTACTGTTTTGTTTGAGGTCCTCCTCTGGCTCCGATTTTAAAAGGTCAAGCAAGTAAGGAAAGAAACTAATCCAGTTGTATTTGGAAAAAGGTGTGGCATGTCTTCATTCCCAGTAATGACAATGTCTATTTTGGCTTTTGCACTAGCAGAAATTATACTAATAGAGACTTTAAAGTAGATCTGATAATGGCTTATTTGCATTATTTGGTCTAAGCCATGATGCAGTTTAACCTAGGCTGAAGGTCATTTGAAGCAGTGTGAGCTTGCAGCAGTATCTAGCAGAATCAGACCTGAAAGTAGATCAGTTTCTTGCTGTAGTGTCACGGTGCTGGTGCCATCCCACAGGAGCAGGGGCTAGAGAGGAGCTTGCTGATCCCACAGTTGTCATATGGAGATGAAGCACAGAATCAGCACAGGTCTTTGAAGCAGAGCTTACCAATGCGTAGAGGAGGATCACAGGCTCCCTGCCAGCAGCGGGGCCTAAAGAAGTTGCCTGAGGCCTTCTGCCAATTAGAGGCTGATGCCAAGCGTGACTTCTTAATCTTGGGGCAGGGAAGAGAGTTCCCAGGTTTACTAAGCCCTTATGTTATTTGTTTTCAGGACCATTGGAAGCTGCCCTGGTCCCTAGAGGCCTGTGTTTAGTCAGCCTCAAGTGCTTGTAAGCCTTGCTAGTCAGATAAGGAAATTTCAACTAGTAATCTGTTGTTTTCTTTTTCCCTCCATTGCGTAAAAAGGATTTTGCTGTTCTCTGCTCTGTATTAGGAGCAACCAGAGGAATATGTGGTGAGATGTAAAAGCAGGCAGGTACACACTACACAGGCAGTATTCTACACTCTTCCCCATTTTATACCTCAGCCTTACAACTCCAGTCAAATCCTTTACATGCTGCTATTGATCTTTGATACCCCAAGTAGAAATAGCTTGATGTTGTTTGTGTTGCTCCTTTTTCCAAAAGTGTGGAGTTCTTTGTAGTCCAAGAACTTCTTAAGAACCTAGTGTTGCAACACTAATAACTTAATGGATACAGCCGGTTCAAGTACTATGCAAGATTTTCCAGTGCCACTCATATTAAAACTTTTCAGCAGAGGTAGTCTGTAGGCTGGTGAAGGTATGGCATTGTCCCAAATGATTCTCTTACTGTGAAATGTCAGTTCTTGATAAAAGCCCATTTCAGAAGTGCTGAATAAGGGGTTAAAGTGAATACCTTTGCGTTAATCATGCAGAACAGATTCAAATGATTTGAATTCTTGATAAGTGTTCACGAGCCAACACTTGAATCTTGTATATTGCTTGAATTTTCCAGAAACTTAACTGTGAAAGGATTTCCCTTTGAATATGACATATTAAGACTTCCAAATGCAGTGGTCTAGCTGGGTCCTCCACAAAGCAGATGGTCTTTGAGTGCACAGGCATGCGGTGATGTCTGCGTGAGTCGCGGGTCTCTGGTGCTGTTTCATTTCCCCGCAGGTGTCCTGGGAAAGGAGGCTTCATTCTGATTCTCCATCTCTGATTTCAGAGGGCACTGCAGAGAGCAGTAAGGTTAGACAAGTGGATAAAGATAGTAACACAACCCTTCTCTGATTTTTCACAGTGCATCTACTGAAGAGAACCCTGCAGAGATGTGAGAAGAATGGCTGGCTGGAGCAGATTTCTGGAAAGGGCTTCAGTGGAACCTTTCAGCTTTGCTTCCCTTACTATCCTAGGTAAAGAGCTCGGCTGTAAAATGATGTTGAAGTGTTGCATAGATCAACCAGACAGTGTTGCTGAAGTTCATAGGCTGACCTTCTATTTACAGGGAAGTTTGTGGAGGGTTTAATAACTGAGAAACCACAACATTGTCACCAATCTCGCTCTAGATAATGACATTACTTGGATGTCTGACTGTGAGTGGACATAAAAGCCTCCCTTGCTAATGAAGTCAGCTTTAAGGACAATAAAAATATTGGGCTAAATGTTTTCAGGAGCTCTGTCGTGATGTTTTTTCATAGGGTAGTGACTATTTAAATATTCCCATGCTTAAACAAATTCACATAAGCAGGTATATTGTATTGTTGTTCTTAATGCAAGGATGCTCATAACAAGTAGGACCCAGTTGTTTGCCTCTCTTAATGCCAATGTGGAGGAGGGGTGGGAGGAGGAAAGATGACCTAGATTAGCTACTGTGAGACTAAAACAGCCTTTCTACTCCTGCTGTGAGCATATATTGTGCTGGGCCACATGGAGCCCAGGGAAGCTTTAGTGTCCCATGAAGAGCCAAATGGCAACACAGCCATTAAAGTCTCTGCTTCCCACCTTCTTTTATTACATACATGTAAAGCTCTCAGTGGCTCTGGCCTGTGTTCAGAGTCGTTGAAGTCTGATTTTGTCCCTTTGTCTTCCTGTGTTTGCACAGAAGCAACGAGGAAGAGAACTGGAGAAAGGGCAGCTTATGGACAGGAGTGTGGTGGCACTCCTGGTGACTTAAAAGCTGTTGCACTTCTGCCATTGCAGAGACTAAATGTTGGTTTCAGATAAACCCGAACAAATAGACTTCTGTGCTTGCTGGTTTTTTGTTTTTGTTTTGGCTTAGGCTCAAAGCTGTAACCTTAAAGGATGATGGGCGATGGGCAGTGGTCCCTGATGAGAATCAGGGTTACCTCAGGTTTGCTGACCCTGGAGTCATATCCTGAGAAATAAGTCCTGCTCTGACAAGAATCCTCTTGTAGCCCAGGTGTGCTCTACCCAGAGAAGCAGCAGGATGAGGACTCTGAAGAATCTGATGAGGAAGAGGAGGAGGAATCTGAGGAGGAAGAAGAATCAGAAGAGGAGGAGTCTGAGGAGGAAGAGCCACCACCAAAGAAAAGGTATGTGACAGCATGAGAGATAAATGGGCTCTGTTAAAAATGACAGTCACAGCTGTAGAGTGCACAGGTTTGTCTCTTGCTGTGGATATTTATCCACAAGGCTGTCACTCCAGTGGTACTGGAAAAAGAAGCTTCTAATTATGGTTGAACTCCTGGGGTACTGTCAGGATGAGGACTTCTCTGGGATGAGTGAAGCCTGCAGAAGCAATGCCTTGTTCCAGAGAGTGGTGTCTTCCATTCTGTAGTTGGAATCATCTCTGGATGAGAGGAAGAGAACTTCTATTTATTCTCTGTATTGCCTTTAGTCTCCCATGTTCCTGTTGTGCTTTACAAGAGTGTGACTTTTTCATGTGGGACTTCCTGTTATTTATTGGGTGTTTCATTAGGAAAACTTTTCCCTTTTATTTGCAGCTCTGTAGCCAGATATGAAACCTATCTCGCTCAGAATGTGGATTTAAGATAAGTGTTATTCATTAAGTAAAAAAATTTCTCTCAGAGAGTGAGAGAGGATGCTTAGGTCACTGAATTGTTCTGACAATTGACTTAGGTTCATTGTCATTATTTGTATGGTTATCTGGCTAATAAAGGAGTTAGAAACCTTGCTGGCAGAACACTGTGGGGATTGAGAAGTGCTTAGCATGGCAAGATCCACCACAGGATTTCTTGCTCTTTGGGATTTAGCTAATGAAATGTACTGCTGCATAAAGGAACATCCGTGGTAAAGAACAAGGATGCCAAGATCTGCTTCATTTGTGTAAATTGATGACAGCAGCTCTGCTCTGGGTAGCATTTGTGCCTCCACTGAGATCTTGTGCTGCCTTTCTTTCTGACAGGATGCAGAAGAGACCTCCTCCAAAATCACGGAGTAGGGCCCCTCCGATGAAACGGAGAGAGTCCAAGCCCAAGCCAAGAAAAACCCCTGCAGCCCGCAGCGGAAAAGCAAAGCCCCCACCCAAGGTGAAAACCCCTGCTAAGAAAGCCAAACCAGCAGCCCCAGCCATCAAGAAAGCCTCTGGTGGCAGCTCTTCCAAGAAACCAGCAGCCAGTGGGAGGAAGGAAGTGAAACCGTCTGCCAAGGGCAAACCTACCATGAGGAAATCTCTCCGGGCAAAAAAGTAAATTTTTCCACTGTCAGGGAATCCCATGGTCAAATCCACAATCTTGTTTTATAAAGTCAACGTGCATTTGTATTTTAATTCTGATGCTTAAACACTTCTTTTTTTTTTTTTCCTTGGATGATGGGGAAAAAGATGAAAACTAAATCAAACCATCCCAAGCATTTGTTAGATCTCAGTGCTGTGCCTCGTGCCTACCCCTCCCCTGGAGCAGGTCATCTTTAGTTTCTGCAATAATTTTAGGACTCTTCCAGGACATGTAATCTGTACATTTTATGGTGTTCCTCTGGGGTTTGGAGGGAGGGGGTGGCTTTTAAAAATTCTTCAAATAAGTTCTTTGTCTCTTTAGACAGCAGGAACATGGTGATTGGGGAAATAAGATTCTTAACTGAGAAGGTACAACGGCACTAGAGTCCTCCTTAGATCCCCTGCATGATGAGGTCCTTCATGCTTCTGTGAAGAAGCAGTGTAAATACAGCACTTGCACTGAGTCCTGGAGGTGCTTCTTTCTGCTCGGCCATTGTAGTGACAGGCTAAGGAGGTGGTGCATTTGGCTCCTTCAGACCAGCACATTTTGAGGGTGAGTAGACATCTTCAGTAACCGGAGGCTGCCACATGTACTGATCGTCTGACACCAGGGGGGCTCGAAAAGGGGTAGTTCTCGGTTGGGCGGGTGATTTGAATTAGTGTTTCCACACCGCATCTGTTACCTTAAAACCAAAATATATAAAAGTCTTCTTGAATCCAACTTTCAAACATTTTTAAGAGATGAAGAGCCTAAGTTTTGTCACTTCTTGTTTACCCTTTTTTAAAGAAAAGTTGGAGAGCTATACAATTGCTAATGTAGAGATGTTGATAAGTGAAGAACATGCAGTTTGCTAAAATAAAATGAAACTAGATTCCAGGCCCGCTTTGCGTGTCCTTTCTCTTCCTCGCCACAGCTTTCTCCTCCAGGAACCGAAGAGAGGAGGGAATTACAGTAAGTGTGGTTTGCTGCGGAGGCAAGCCTTTGTTAGAAGTACACTGACAGCGTGAAAGAGTGGGGCTATTTTAGTCTGAGCCCCTGCCAAGTTCTGTAGTTGGTTGGATTTGTGACTTTTTTCTTCCCTTGGTTTCTCTGGAGACAAAGGTGAGCAAGAAGAAAGCTCTACTTGAACCTCTTGCTGCTCTTCTCCCTCTGACCCAAACGGTGTCCAGTGGGGACAAAAAGAAAAAGACCACATGAAACCTTCCCCCCCGCCCTGCTTTCTGATACAGAGCAGCGCCTGTGTTCAAAACATGCTCCAGCACATCCTCGGCTCTCCCTTGAACAGGGCAATGCGAATGATTCGAATGTGACCTGGCAGTCTTCTTGCTTAACGTGCTTTTGGAAAGAGCTTTGCATATACCACGCTGAGAGTAGTGGAAGTATCTCTAGAAATAAAATGCAAATTGGAGAAAATAGCCTTACTGAATTTACTCTTTTCAGTTGCAATCCCAGTGTGCTACCTGCAACAACTGGGAGTTTAAAGATTCTTATAGAAATGCCCTAAATTGTTCCCAGCCCTGTAACAAGGATGCAAACAGCAGGCTAATGAAATTATGGCTAATATAAGACTGGGAGAGTGAAGGCACCAATCAAAGAGTAATTTGCAAGGATGTAAAGCAATTAGAAAGTTTAGTAAAGGCCTCTTTCCTAGCACTGCGTGTACTGAAACAGTGGTTTTTGGCAGTATTTTCTTCCAGGTAGGCATTAAAGTGAGCCAAATTGGGGAAAGTTTTCTCATCTGTGGGGTGCTTATGGGGACAAGGAGTCCTCTTCCCAGCTTCTGGCAGTCTTGTGGCTTGGAGTGCCATGCAACCTCCCCCTTTGCAATAACGTTCCCACGCCAGCAACCCAAAAAATACCTGTTAAAACACTGGTCTGGGTAACACCAATTCTTTGCACTTGAGCATGGCTTAATTTTGCTGTGGGTCATGTCAAATCAGAGCAAAGTCCTTCCTTTAAGGAAAAAAAAAGCTAACTGGCTTGTTTTTAAAGACATAGCTGGTATTGAATACAAGAAAAAAAAGTAAAGATTGGTTTTGGGTGATGAACGTCATGGTAGACTGCAGCTGCACCAACCTAGAGAGACTTCTGGTGGTCACAGGGGTCGATACTAGTGGTCAGACAAGCAGAGCCTTCGCATACTTTTAAAAAAAAGCTGAGATTTGTTTAAAAGTGTGTGTGCTTGCACTCCTCCAGTCTTTTCAGGTGTTAAGCACTTAGCCTTGAATTTATCTTCGGGGATGAATACAAGGGTTGGGCTAGAAACAGCCATTTGCTCCCTCAGTCATCTCCAAACACTTTTTGGCTGGGGCCTTGTTTGCTAATTAGCCAATTTCTTTTCCCAGGGCAGCCCCGAGCAAGTGGGTGCCTCCAAACTGGGCTTGTGAAGGGGAACCCTGGGCTTGCAGCGGTGTCGCTGGCAGAGCGATGGAGAAAGCAGCGGCTCTGCTGCGCCTTCGGGAAGGTTTGCACCGGATCCGCCGCACTCTTCACCAGGCTCCGCTTCCTGGCCAGACTGGCTCTGTTATGTTATTTCTTCAGCCCCATCTGTCCATTTTCTGTTTTTTTCTACACTATCTAACTCTTCTGGTGGGCCCTGCTGGGTCATTGCACAGCGTCTTGAAGCAGCTGATGCTGGCGGCAGCCCAAGGCTTGAACAAGAACATGGGAACGCTTTTCCTTACACCCTTGGGTGCACAGGGGTGTGAGACATGGGTATTTTTGGAGGCATTTCCTAGGGCTTAGACCCCATTTTCTCCCCAGACTATTTCTTTCCCCTTCCAGGCACGTCCCTGCAGCTGGGGACAGCTTTTGCCTTGGTCCCATAGCTTTGGCAGGCTGGAGCATTGTGGGGACCCCCGGGCTTTGGCTTTGTGTGGCTCTGTCCCCTTCTTTGCAGTGAGGTTGGAGCCACCCTCTTTATTTTTTTCAGCTGCACAGCCAAAAGTGGGGGATGAGGAAGGCTGACCAGTAGTGGGCAAAGGGGAATTTGGAAACTGGGGGGAAACGTGGCTGAGCAGCGGGGCAGGGGGTGACGAGTGAGCGACCACGTGTGTGCAGCAGGGAGAGGGTGAGGAATTGCTTTTCTGCTGGGCACACCAGGAGAGAGAGAGAGAGAGGAAAAAAAAAAAAAAAAAAACACCACAGAAACCAGTTGCAGCCGCGTTTTCCAAAAAGCCCAAGCGTTTCTGCTCGCCGTCGCTTCCAAGAAACGGAGAAAACGGGGAGGTAAATTGCAGTGATTCATCGCGGGCAGATCGGAGGCAGGAAATGAGAGTTTGCCACCTGCCCCGTGCCCGACGTGGGCTCGGGCTCGCCTGGGCCTGGCGTGCGGCAGCGGCCTGACGCCCACGGGCACAGCATCCCCGTGCTGCGGCGAGCGGAGCCCCCCGGGAAGGAAAACAACCGGCGAAGGCCGAGAGCCGGAGGATTTTCGCCTGCGTTTCTCCAGAGCCCCGCGAGCAAGCTGCCCGTGAGCGGGGGAGCGGGAGCCCGTGGGGCTGGGCGAGCCGGGGCTGCCGTCCCCTGGGGGCTGCCCGCTGTTGGGGTGCCCGTCTGTCCCCCCTTGGGGACCCGCGGGGTGGCGGTGGGCTGGGGGGCTCCATTGAGAAACGGAGCGTGGGAAAAAGGGGGCGGGGCTTGGGGGCTGCCTGCCTGCGGATTGGCTGGGGGTGGGGGGGAGAGACCCCCAGATAGCGCCGGAAAGGAGGGGGCAGCCCCGAGCTCGCGCCCCGCTGGGATGCGCCTGGGGCAGCCGGAGGCCCCCCCCCCCCCCCCCCCTGGCTGTGCAGCGGGCGGCTGCGGCGTAGCCTCGGTGCCACGAGTTGTGCGGGGGGCAAAACCCCCTTGGGCACCGCAGAGGGGCCGGGCACAGCCCTCGGGGGCAGCTGGAAAAGCTGCCCCAGACCCGCTGCCTCCCCCAGGGGCGTGGGGACCCCGGCATCTCGCTGGGTGCGGGGCTGCCTGCGCCTCGCTTCTTGCATGTGTGCGTCGTGCTTGGGGTCAGGGGCTGGGGACCTGTGCGTCGTGCTTGGGGTCAGGACGTGGATGCTTTCACCACGCTTGGGGCAGGGCCGTGGGACACTCGCACGGTGCTTAGGAGCACACCAGTGGGACCCCGTTACCTTGCTCAGGGTCAGGACGCAGGGATGCTTGCATGGGGTTGGGACGTGGGGGCTTTGCATCAGGGGCAGGGGCTGGACGTGGAGATGTTTGCCGTGGTGCTGGGGGTCAGGACACGGGGAGCCTTGCATGGCACTTGGTGTCACGTGGGGCCCCTCGCACGGTGCTCAGGATGGGGTCGGGGTGCAGGAACTCTGCATCAGGGTTGGGGCTGGGACTTGGTGACCGTTTATCAGGGTGGGTAGGGCAGGACCTCTGTGTCAGGGCGAGGATTTGGGAACCTCTGCATCGGGGTCAGGACTTGGGGACTGCAGCACCTCTTGGGGCTCAACAGCTGCAAGCGGGGGGGTGGCGGGGGCAGGTCGTGTCTCTCTGGTCCCTCCTCGCAGGGATCCATTTGCCGAGGCCCTGGGGCCCCCCAAATCGGCCCTTGCTCTGGCTGGGTGGCCGTGGGTGGCTTCCAAGCTGGAGCACAACGATTCCGATTTGGATTCGGATGCGGCGCTGCAGCTGTTTTAACTCCCCCCTGAGCTGCCCCGACACGCTGCCATGAAGAAGAAGACGGCCAACGGGAGGGGGTCGGATCCGGTGGCCCCCCTGCCACGTGCCCGGGGCGTCGCCAAGCCAGCAGAGGTGAGGTACTGGAGGCAAGGGGCCTGATCCTGCCCCCTGGGGAGCTGTGGGCAGAGCAGCAACCCCCCCCCAGGGCTTTGCAGGGTGGGGGGATTTTGCAGGGTGGGGGGATTTTGGTTGGTGTCCCCCCCCCACGCTTAATGCACACGCACCCCGAAGCTGTTGCACTACTGGGGAAATTTGGGTGCAACCCTACAGCATTGCATCCCCACTGGGTGGAATTGCCCCAGGAGGGGGCAATTTTGGCATCCTGGCAGGGGGGCAGGGGGCGTGTTATAAAGTGGGGTGAACTTTTTGCTCCCCTCCCCCAGTATGTGGGCTCCTTTGCGGTGGCGGACCTGGACCTGCAGCGGCAAGCGGGGCGGCTGGAGGAGCAGCTGCGGGCGCTGAAGGTCAGGCGACCCCAGTGGCACAAAGCGGGGGCACCCCAGGGTGTGGGGGGATCCCCGATGGCGGGGGGGGACCCCACTGCTACCCCCTCTCTCCCACCAGGACTGCCCCAGGAGGAGGTCGGTGGTGCTCAGGTTCAGCTTGCAAGGGCTGAAGGTCTACGGTGCTGACGGGGAGGTGGGTGCAGGGTGCCGGGTGCCACCTTGCAAAGGTGCTTCTTGGGGTTGCACCACTCGGGACGTTGCTTTTTGCTCCGGAAACCTGCTTTGCAGCCATGCATCTGCAAATAGGCTCGGGCCAGGCGTTGCTCGCACCTGGGGGTGCCGGGTCCCAGCCAGCCCCCCCTTGTCACCGCAGACGCTGCTGATGGCGCACGCCCTGCGCCGGATCCTGTACAGCACCTGGAGGCACGCTGAGCGCCAGTTTGCCTTCGTGGCCCGCAACCCCTACAGCCCCCCCAGCGCCCTCTTCTGCCACCTCTTCATGGGCCCCCCGGGTGAGGTGCGTGGTGCACACCCCAAACCCTCAAAAAAATAAAAAAATAAAAAATAAACACCAATTCCAAAAGGAAAGAAAAAAAAAAACACCACATTTTCATTATTCCTGGCCCCTGCACCCACCCTCTTCTTTGCACCCCGCCAGGTGCAAGTCCTGCACCTCCTGCTCTGCCGCTCCTTCCAGCTCGGCTACCTCCTGGCGCACCCCGAGGAGCAGGCGGGCGAGGGGGAGCCGCCGGGTGCAGGGGTGCTGCGGGAGCCGCTCAACCCCGAGGAGGTGTCACGAAATGTCAACGCGCTCGTCTCCTTCCGGCGCCTGCCCGCGCCCATCGGCCTCGGCTCGCTGGGTGCAGGGGTAGGTGCAGGCCACGAGGTGCTGGGTGCTGCCCCGTGCGCCTTTGCACCATGTTTTTTTGGCAAGGTGTTTTAGCATGGCACTGTTGCACAGCACTTTGTACAGGCTATGTTTGCATGGCACGCTTTAGCACAGCATGGTTTTTTGTTGTTGTTTTTTTTTGCACAGCACCATTTGCATGGCGTCTTCCCTGGCAGTTATTACACAATCTTTCCTTGCAACATTTTTTTTGCACAGTATGCAGTTGTGCATGGTGCTTTGCATGGCATGTTTTGTGCAGCCTCTTCTTGCATGCTGTTTTGCAACAGTATTTCCCCTGCTGGCTTTTGTACACGGTTTTGCGTGGATCTTTCTTGCATGGCCTTTTCCGACATGGAGATTTGCACAGCACGTTGCATTTTGCATGGTCCATCCTGCATAGCTTTTTCTTGCAGTCTTTTGCACAGCCTGTTTTACATGGGCCTTTTCTTGCATGGTGTTTTACTCTGGGCCTGTTTGCACAGCACTTTTTTTGCATAGCAACTTTGCATGGTATTTTGCATAGCATTTTTGCATGGTGGTTTATGTGGCATTTTTTCTTGGTGTTTTGCATGTTGTTTTTCTTCAAGGTGTTTGTTTTTTGTTTTTTGTTTTTTAATGGTGTTCTGCATGGCTTTTTTTTATTATTATTTTTTTTGCATGGCAGCTTTTGCTTGGTGTTTTACATAGCAATTTTTAAAATGTTTTTATGGTATAGCATTTTTGTACTTCATTTATTTCCTTGGAATTTTTGCATGGCATTTTTTTTTACATAGCACTTCTGTGCATCATTTTTGCATGATATCTTGCATGGCTGTTCTTGCACAACATTTTATACACAGCACATCTGCATGCCTTTTTTTTTTTGCACAGCACTTTTTGCGTATCTTCCTCATGGTGTTTTTGCACGGCTTTTTTTGAGTGGTGTCTTGCAGCGTACTTTGCATGACTTTTTTTTTTTTTTAGCATGGCCTTTTTGCACAGCATTTCACATAGAAAGTGCCACCAAAAGCCCCTTCCCTGCTCTCTGCTGCAGGAGCGGCGGCCGGAGGCCGAGGGCCGAGCTGGGGGCTGGCGCCCGGGGAACCCCTACTGCTCCCCGGTCCTGGTGCGCAAAAAAGCCATCCGCAGCAAAGTCCTGCGCTCAGGCGCCTACCGTGACTGCGGGGCCGAGAGCCAGCCGCCCCGCGAGGCCGGTGAGTGCCTGGAGGCGACGCTGAAGCGCACGGGGCTGGGGGGGACGAGGCCTTGGGTTTGGGGGCGAGGAGGGAACTGACCGGCTCCTGCAGCGGCCTCGGGATGGGAGAGCAAAGGGGCGCGGAGCCTGGCACTGCTCCCCGAGAACGAGAGCGTCCTGGCCGAGAGCGTGTGGGCCTTTGCCGGCATCGCCAGGTGAGTGCACGGCAGCCCCCGGACCCCTGCCGCCCCTCGCGGTGCCCACCCGCCTCCTCGTCACCCCCCCAGGGACGGCGGCATCGCGCTGCTGCGCAGGGACGTCCCCGGCGCCTTCCTGCTGCGCCCCGAGCCCGGCCTGGCCAAGCGCTGGTGCCTGTGGGTGCGGGCGCCCTGCGGCGTCGTCCCCTACTGCGTCTTCAGGACACCCCAGGGACGGTTCTGCGTGGAGGTGAGAGCGCTGCGCGGGGCGGGGGCGACGGGGTGTCGGGGCTGGGGGCGCTGCCGTGTGCATGCACCAGGGTGGGGGTGCGCCGGTGCCTCAGCGTGTCGCGGTCCGCTTGCATCAGCGCGTGGGTGCACTGCACGTTAGCGCACGGTGCGGAGTGCGTCCGTGCATGGGTGCCCTGGTGCATTCCTGCATGGTGTGTTGGTGCACTGGTGTGTGGGTGCACGTCTGCATCACTATGCTGGGGCATGGGTGCATCGCTGCATTAATGCGTCAGAGTGTGCACCGATGCATGGCTGCACAGGTGTGTTTGTCCAGAGGCGAGCTGGCACGTTCATGTATGGGTGCATCAGTGTGCATGTGCATTTGATTAACGTATGCACATGGATTGCTTTTGCTTCGTAGCTGCATAGGTGCCCTTGTGCATGGGTATGTGGTTGGCAGGTGCATGTGTGCACAGGGGTATCGGTGTGAGTCTGTTGGCGCATCAGCACATGGGTGCAGCAGTGCTGTGTATTTGATTCATTTGTGCATGGGTGCATGGTGCAGAGGTGCATTTCCTTTCTGGCTGCATCAGTACACAGGGTTATCGGTGAGTGGATGCACAGTTGCATCTGTGTGGGGCTTTATGGTGTGCAGGTACCTGGGGGCATTGGTGCATAGGTGCGTGGCTATAAGCATGCATTAGCATGTACGTGCCTTGGGTTCATGGCTGCAGGGGCGCACAAGTGCATGGGTGCATGGGCACATTGGTGTGTGAGTGCATTTGATCCATGGGTGCCTTTGAGTTGTGAGTGTATCCGCCCACAGATGTGTCTGTGCACTGCTGTGTGATGCATAGGTGCATTGGTGCGTGGGGGCTCCCATGCACTGGTCCATAAATGCACTTGGTGCACGGGCACAAGGGTGTACCTGCCTTGTGGCTGCATCAGCACACAGCTGCATCTGTACACGGCTGCATGCGTGCACAGCCGCAACGGACGCACAGGTTCATTGGTGTGCAAGTGCACCTGGTAACTCATGTGTGCACTTGCACACGCGTGTGTGGCTGCGCTGGGTGCACCCGTGCCTGCCTGCTGGCTGCATCGGCGTGCGCTCGACTCGGGCGCGTGGCTGCGTGGGTGCACGGCGCACGATGCCCGCCGCGGGGGGCTCACCTCTGCCCTCTCTCCCCGCGGTGGCAGCACTCCAGCGCGGAGTTCGCCAGCGTGGCGGCCCTGCTGGCTCACTACTCCGGGGCGCCGGGGGGCTGCTTCTGCCGCCTGGCCCCCGGGCGCTGCAACCCCGGCTACGAGGAGCAGGACCCCAGCGGGGCCAGTGCCTGGGGGGAGGCCGCCTGGGCCCCCGCCGTGGTGCAGCATGAGCGGGGCTAGGCCCGGCCGCCCCCGGCCCCCTCGTAGCTTCAGGCCGCTGCCGTCTGCCTTACCCCTTCCCTCCCTGCGCGCCCGGCGGGCAATAAACGGCTCTCCTGCTCCCGGTCTGCTGCCGCCTTTTTCTTGCACTCCCGCACCGCGCTGCCTCGTGCGGGCGTGCACGCTCGCGTGCTCACACCCAGGCACCCCCCGTGCAGCTGCACGCCCGCGACCTTGCACGCGGCCACGCACTTGTGCTCGCGTGCGCCTGCGATCTCAGGCACGCGCGCTCGTGCGCACACACCCGCGCTGCTGCGCACGCGCTCTTGCACACCCAGCGCCCCCGTGCCCCGCCCGCCCCCGTTGCACGCCCCGTGCACGCCCTCGCACCCTCCCCGGCCGCGCGCGCGCGCCCCCGGCCGCACGTGACCGGGGGGGCGGGGCCTCGGACGACACCGCCCCGTTGCCGCGGCAACCGCGTCGGGGCCGCTCCGCGCCGGCCGCCGCCGCCTCCCC
>CM021717.1:7727319-7753093 GCA_011074415.1 Stictonetta naevosa | reverse complement strand
GCCTTCGACGGGGCGTACCGGCAGGAGCACGGCACCGAGCAGATCTACAACGAGGTCGCCTACCCGCTCGTCGAGGTGAGGGGCGCCCCGCGGCAGCCGGGGCCCGGAGCCCTTTCCCACCCAAGCGGGCTCCCCCCTGCCTGCGCGGTTTGGCCCCGCTGCCCTCCCGTTCCTCCGGGTGCGAATGTGTCCGAGCGTCACCTCGGGGCCTGCGCGCCGACGGCTCGCTGCTTGGAGCTGGGCCTCGCCCCGGCCAGGTGGCAGGTGAAGCTTTCTCTGCGACTGTTGGGGAGCTTGAGCGTAGACGTTATGTGGTCCAAACCCGCGTAGCTTCACCCAGTGCTTGGCAACGGGCCTAGCAGTGCTGGAAGTTCGACCTGGGCGGGTGGCCCCTCAGTGGAACCCATGCATGGACACGCAGAGCAGTGTCTGCCGCTTCGAGAGGCTTAGCAGCAAGCCAGGGGTGCAAAGGAAGGGCTGAGGACAGCAAACAGCATCCCAACAGCAGGCTGTGAAATTGGGAAGAAAAACCTTTTTTTGGCAGCCAGCAGGCCACAGAGAACAGAATTACACTGAATTGTTCCAGATTGTCTCAGGCAGGTATTCCTCCCTGACGAGGCCCAAGGGATGGTAGCTGACCAAGAATTGCAGCACTCTTCTCCCTTTCCAGCATGTACAAACACAATGCTTTTAGGGACGTTTTTACTGTCTAGCAAGAACCCTTAGAGAAGACAGGGAATCTCAGCCTGTTGTAGAATAGCAAAGTGAAAGCTGAAGGGGGTTGTAGTTGTTGCCTGTTAACTCATAAGCAGGGCAAGCAGCTGAGGTAATGAAAGAAACAGTCAAGAAAGGAAAAAAAAAAACAAACACCACCACCAACAACAAATGAAGAACCCCAAACAAACAAACAAAAAAAGCTAGCCAGTGGTGTTAGAAGAAACACCAGGGATAAAATAGCCAGTGGTAATTTTAAGATGGATGTTCCAAAAACCTTCTGTTCTTACCATGGTTCTCTGAAATAGGAACAAATGAAAGCGATGCCTACGTTCAGCCAGCTTTCCAGGAGAAAAGGATACTAAGCTACATACCATCCTTTTGGCTACCCTGCAGTCAGCTAGCATCCTCGTTGTCTCTTTGAATTTCTTAAGATTTTCTGCCCTATGGCAAAACTGTTCTGGTTGTCTAAGCATTGTCAGCCACACTCCTGGTTTTCAACACTTGTGTTTCTTCAAGGTTTCTATTATGAGAGAAAACTGACAACTTATATGGTAATAGAATGCATTTTATTATAGTTTTCTGATGGCCTATTAAATTTTTTCTCGTGCTCTAGTTTTGTACCCTTTCATCTTTCCATTTCAGTGACGTGCCTAACCAAGTTCTTGCTCAAGAACCCGAGGGACTTCAACAGCAATTTCAAAAAGCATCTCAGAGAGCCGCATTTCATTCACCTCCAGGATGCCCAGCCATTGCTTGGTTTACTTCCAGCTCTTCCTTTAAAATACCTTTTACAAGGCGGGAGAGAATCTGAACGACTTATTTCCAGTTATGCCAAGGATAACGGCTGTTTATGGTCTTTTCTCCACTTCCAGGGTGTCACTGAAGGTTACAATGGCACCATATTCGCCTATGGCCAGACTGGCAGTGGGAAGTCATTTACCATGCAGGGAGTTGTGGAGCCTTCTACAGAGAGAGGCATAATACCTAGAGCATTTGAACACATTTTTGAGAGCATCCAGGTAGGTGTGTAATGATGTGAATGAGATCCTGTAGTAACGTTGTGTGGTATCTAAAAAGACGATTTTTGCGTATTCTGTAGTGTCATATTCTCTGAGCCACAGGCATTAAAGTATTTATCCTGGCAACCCTTCTGGGAAGTAGTGGAGTAATATCCATGCTGTTCTGCTCTTCTTTTCTCCCAAAATCACAGTTGTCACAGAGCTATGACTAGCGCTCTCATCTTCACCCCAGTTAAGTGCTTTAACCAAAACACTGTTTTTAAACCTAAACACATTGGTAGAATAGCAGGCAGAGAGCTGGACAGGAATGAACCAGCTCACCTGGGACTTTGGATTCTCAGTGAAATGGTACCATTTATCTGCTTCTTCACTTCTGGAAGCAGCTTTTCCTCCCCCGTCTCAATTGCACTACCGGTAAAATTATGTTCTGTGGCTATCAGGGCAGTGTAAGGTTTGGTTCCTGTGAATTTTCAGTCTCAGATGCTGTAAAATACCGTGATATTTTTATGCAGGGTGGCAGAAAAGTCTGTGGTGCTAATTTAACTCCAAGTACAGCATTTAAATTATCTCAGTATAGACTCCAACAGAAGGTTACCATAATATAGTCCTGCATATCATTAGATGCCTGATTGTTTTCACTGGACAGCAGGTATATAATCCACACAAATGCAAGGGTCTGCAAAACAGGTGTCTGCTTCTGAGAAAGCACCTGAGATGTCCTCTCTAATTGGTATGGCCAGAAAACTTTTGGGTAGACTGACCACGCACAAGCCTCTGCTTTAAGGTGAGAGGCAGATGAGCTGCACCCACATCTCTGCTGACTTTATGGACTCGCACCTGAGAAGTTTAAAGTCTGGAAGCCTCTATAGCAAGTGTTGAGTGTCACACCTGGGAATAAAATGCCATGGGAGATTTGATGAGGTGCTGAAGGGAGGTAGGCACCCAGCTGGCGCTGAGGATCTGTGTGGGCTGCCTGGTTGCCTTAATGTTGAGAACCTTCTCCTGAAATCGTTCTTGTTTTGTGCAGTGTGCTGAAAATACCAAGTTCTTGGTGAGAGCTTCCTACCTGGAGATTTACAATGAAGACGTACGAGACCTTCTAGGAGCTGATACCAAGCAGAAGTTGGAGGTGAGGTGGAGTCAATGTCTTAATTAGGACGTGATTTAATTTGCTCAGATAAGTGTTATCACATGCCTCACAGGAATGCAAGAAAATATTCTGTCAGAAGCTGAATGCCAGAATATAAACACATAGTGATGAATATGGAAGCCAAGAGGAGATTTTAAGGGACTTCAGTGAAAGTTCTGTGACAGAAGGAGCAGGATCTGGTCAGAGACGTGCCCTGTGTGTCCTGCTTGATAGTGGCCAGTAGCTTAGCAGAAGCTGTGTGAAAATCGTTACAGGACACGGATGGAATAAACTGCTCATGGGGCAATTTCTTCCTAATCCTCTTCATCTCACAGCATCTCTAAAGCAGGAGGATTCTGCACCTTATAAATGTTTAATCTGATCCAGCGTAGCCGTGGATGATCTCATTATCTGTTTAAAACAAAAAAAGGCTGATCCTTTTTGAGAGGGAGCAGATACTGCTCCCCATTGGAATGCACGGGCAAGGAGGGCAGCTTCCAAAAAGGGAAAATGTGCTGAAATTCTAATCAAGGGGCTAATTTTTATAAAATTTGCCTTTTGGTGGCTTTGCAGATCTCTTTGCACGTATTCCCGGGGGGGGGGGACCTGCAAATCCCATGTCCTAATTTACTGTCCCCTGCAGGCCTGCCTATGTGAGGAAAGCCGAGGTGCTAGCACCATCTGCCGCACAGAAGCGCTGCAGTGCCGAGGGACCCAAAGGGCCTCCCCGCACCTTGCAGGGCGGATTTTCCACGGGCTCCTGGCCTCCAGGGAGGCAAATCCCTTGGCGGGCAGCACCCTGCTTCGCTTTCCAAGCGCACCTCGCGTGTGAGTGCAGGGGAAGAGGAGGGAGAAGGGGGCTCTGGCTGTTTCGAAAGGCGCAGATCCCCATCCTTTGTTCTGCATCAGCAGTGACACCGTTTCCATGACGACTGCAGTTGGCACCGGGAGGGCAGGACTTGGGCAGAGCAGTTTCCAGGGAAACCCCATCACAGCCTCTGGCTGCTGCTGCCTCCACGGAGTGAAGTAATTAACCGAGCCCGTGTCCTGTGGGGACAGAAGGCCCGCGCTGACCTACCACTTTCTGCTGTGTCCTGGGGCCTGGCCCCCGATTCTCCTCCGAAATCCTGTTTCTGTTTGTTCCTTTGCCTTTTAGTGGCAGTGGCTTTGTTGAGTCTGAAGCACCGAGGCTCGCAGTCGCCTGCTGTGGAATGAAACCCTGAGAAGAGCAGGTCTTACGGAGCTTTGCTAGAAAAATGCCCCGGTCAGGCTGCCATGGAGTTAAAACAACGGCCATGTCCCCGCCTGGGTGTTCCCCCAGGTCTCTGCAGCACTCCCAGCTGCAGCCCTGCCAGCCAGGGGTTTCCCCTGTAGCACAGTCAAAATCACGGTGTAAAACCGGTCTGGCTGTGGCTCTGTAACTGTGTTAGTTCGGGGCAGTCGTGGCTTTACGGTGGACATGGAACAAGGCTAAAATCCTGTTGAGTTCAGGTTTCAGCCAGTTCTGCTCCATTATGCACAGATTTTCTTACAGCGAGCACTCTCTTTTTCATCACTTCTCGTAATACGTGCATCACCCGAAGGTCGTCTTTGGAGGTCACACTGCCAACTGCGGTGTCTATCGCATCTGTGACACCGAGTCATGACAACTATCTCGATATCCCAGCTGACACGACAAAGATAGAATTGTAGTTATGAGCTCAGCGGATGTGGGGCGTAACATAGCTGTTGAAAATGAATTCAGCTTGTTTAAAATTCCCAGTGTGGAGGGAGTTTCAGAGGGGGCTAGTGTGGGAGTGCAGGAATCTCTTGATTGTTTTGTGTTTTTTAAGTAGGTTTGATGGATCGTTCAAGGCTTTGAACACTTCAATCATTTATTAACATGCTGTGTGTTTTCTTCTGCACGATTAGTAATTTCTGAAAAGGTGCTATTTGGTATTTAACACTGTCTCTATCCAGGTGCCTGAATAGGATTTTAAAGCATCTAAAAAATGAACTGATCTGGAGAATTATTATAGTCCTCCTGTGCGTGATGGGTGTGATTTTGGGGAATTTTGTCAGTGAGAACAAGACGCCCTCTCAGAGCGGAGGGGTTCAGTAAAGCACTGGTAACAATACCTGTGACTATTGAATCTGTGCTTTGATTTTAAAAAGCTCCCTGTGACTGAAGATATATTAGAGATTTTGCCATAATAGGTGAAAAACATTTCAGTTCTTTTTAAAATATGCAGCTTAATAATAGGGGAGGTAGAAGGCAGCTCAGTGCAGAGAAGCTGGGTTTCTTGTGGCCTGGGAGATGCCTGAATCAAGCAGCAGCCTCTTAACGTTAATCCCTTTTGGCTGCAGAACCGTAAAGGTGGTTCCCTCTTTTTGTGCGGTTTTACTTCTGCTTCAGAAATAGGAGGTTTCTTGGTTGCAGCCAAGTGCAGCTGCCGGCTGAAATTGCAGCTGGTGATGGGGCGTGCCAAGGATGGCCACCTACTGTGTGTGCCTGGCTCCACTGAAGGTGTCAGGAGGTGTGGAGCTCAGCAGGCCGATGGCAGCCCTCAAAATTAGTCTTGTGTTTTTCAGTAACTAACGATAACGTCTTTGCCACCCTGAGGTTTTCACGTAAGTGCTTTTTTTTTTTCTCCACACGTGAAACGCATGTAGCCCGCAAGCTTGCAGGCGGCTTCCAGCGCGCCTTCCCGTGGTGCTGGTGTCGTGTTGTGACCTCCGTTGCCTTGTCCCTGTTTGCAGCTGAAGGAGCACCCGGAGAAGGGGGTGTACGTGAAGGGGCTTTCTCTGCACACTGTGCACAGCGTGGTCCAGTGCGAGCAGATCATGGAGACGGGCTGGAGGAACCGAGCAGTGGGTTACACCCTCATGAACAAGGACTCATCCCGCTCCCACTCCATCTTCACCATCCATATGGAAATC
This sequence comes from Stictonetta naevosa, assembly GCA_011074415.1. Taxonomy (NCBI): domain Eukaryota; kingdom Metazoa; phylum Chordata; class Aves; order Anseriformes; family Anatidae; genus Stictonetta; species Stictonetta naevosa. The sequence continues at coordinate 7,747,309 of CM021717.1, read as the reverse complement.
TGCACCGTAGGTAGGTGCTGGAAGTCCTGCGTCACGCCTGGGGCTAGCAGAGTGCGCAGTCTGGGCAGTGTGACCAGGCACCCCCCAGCAAAATTCAGATCCTAAATGATTTTAGGTCCCATAGAAATCAGAATTGTGCCCTGACATTGGCAAGAGTGAAATGGCTGCGTATTCAAAATCCTGTCTCCTCCATTCCCCTTGGGAGAGGGATATCTGATACTCAGACTGGAAACATATTTCATCTCCTTCCGTTTCTTTATCTTCTAAAACCTTTATTTCCAGCAAAGGGTGCTAAAACTCAGCCCATACAATGGCTTGGAGCTCACGCTTTGTGAAGCCTGGAGAAACTTGTGTCATTATCTCTTTTGTCTGACCTTCTTTACGGTGCAAGTCAGATCACTTCACCCAGTGATTCCTTCATTTAGCTTAATTGTGGAGCAGATCTTTTAAGCAAACAGCTAATCTGGGTTTAAGGATGGAATAAAAGAGTCCCTTAATAATGTTTTGGTCACTAATTTTCCCTTTCCAAGTAGCTCGTTTCCACTGGCATTTCTTTAGCTGATAAAGCTGCCTCACTGGGTCTGTACAAGGACCTTGAAAGGTTTTCTCTTGGGACTAAGAAAGGAATTAAGCTCCTATATTCTGTCTGGTCCTTGACCCCAGCTGAGGCCGTGAACAGCTTGACTACATCTTCTTCAGCTGTTGCAGTCATGGGGAAAGCTATACAATGCCTTCCTAAGTTGTAGTTCCAGATGTTGATGACAGTACCTCATTTTCATCTACCCAAACGGGCGTGGGGGGGATTTTTGGGATTTCTCAATTAGCACAGCCAGTGGATGCTAATCCTTGCGTTATTTGGGCCCATCAAATCCCAACTTGAATCCTAACAAGGAAAATGAAGTATTTACACTCCTCTTTTGTGTTGGGTGCAGGGCTCTAATCTACTCTGCAACAATTTCTCTGATTTAAAGCTTTAGAAGCTTGCTACACACAACAGAACAGCAGTGCAGAGGTTTTGCCTGCTGGGGGACGGTTTCGCTGTCTGGCTGTGGTCTCACCTCCTCCTTGGCAGAGCTCTGTGTAATCACTGGGCCTGAATTGTGTCCCAAGACCCTCGCCCTCTGCACCTCGCCATCAGACATCAAACTGGAAATTCTGCAGCTCACTTTCATTTGTAGTTAAAAGTGAATACAGGCGAGACAGTGCTCCCTTGTCTGCATTTAAATCAAATTAATTTCTACCTTTTCCCCAGTTCCTCAATTTTTGACTTAAGATTTGTTAGTGATCATCCGGAGGTGGTGAAGCACGAAGTTTTGGCAGTTGAATGGAAGGCAGCTGGAATATTTGAGGAGAGAGTTGACAGTTCTTGCACCCTCCCATAGCTGGATGGTTCTACTAGTGTAATCCCTAGCTGAAATAGTTAACTGCATTGGTATATTGTCATCTCAAAGAGCTGCGTGGGCAAGTTCAAACTTACTTTCCAGTCATACATGTAGTATGTTGTAGTTCTCAGGCAGTTAATATTTTAAAGGATCTCCTCACAATTATGTGAACTTTTTAAAAGTGAAAGTTCAGAAACAGGATTAAGGCAAACACCAGGCTCTGGCTGTGGAAGCATGAAATATGCAAGTTACCGCCTGATTTTACAGTGGCGTTGCAGATGTTTTATTTCTTTACATTGTGCTTAGGGATTGATTTGTTAACAGGAAGGCATTTTAGTAATTCTGCCAGAGAAGTGGCTGTCAGGTAGTGTGAGAATTAGGGAAGGCTTTCAGGCTGCTGCAGGCATTTCAGCTATAGTCTGGAGACCTCGTTACACCATGGATACTAAACCACTAAGCTCCCTGATTGAAACAAACAGCCTTCTTGGGTAAAAGGACTGGCAGGAACCAAAACAACTTTTTAACTGCCTGACAGTGTTTATACAAACTGGGAGAGGGAAGGAAAGAGTTAGAAAACCTGTTTTTTGTGACTGTCCTCTTACCCTGGCGCTCAGAAAGGATGGTGAGAGGGTGCTCTGTTTAAGCTCCATCTGTTTTGTTGTTTTTTTTTCTTCAATTTTCCAAGTCTTGACATGCCACAAAGATCTGGAGTGAAACAATGCTCTGCTGCAAATAGTAGGTTGTGCAGTTAACAGTCTGTTGCTGTAACTAGTGAAATATCCTGGGGCAATCGATTTTTTTTTTAATGCTTACTCTAAATTTTTAACTTTCCCCCATGCATCAGATTATTCATTATTCATATTTAGGGGTTCTCCACATTCATAAAGTTTAACTCAAACTTAATTCAAGGTTAGGTTTTCTAGAAGTCTGTCCGGAAAAGGTTAGACTCTGTTAAAACCTTGGGTTCTGGTGTGAATTTGTGCTTGGAGCATTAAAGAAGCTCTTCCCTTGAACTTGGGTTGCAATTATGAGGAATGACTGAGGCATGGACATTCAAGAGTGTGGTCCTGTGCTTTGGACAGTAGTCTGTGATTTGAAAAAGTGTTTCTTTGCTCATAAAAACTCTCCATGGGAAACTCAAGTAGCCAGCGAAATTGAAGGGTTCCTAAAGCAACTGGACCCACTCTCTCTTAGTCACAGATTTGTGTCATCACGTTAATTGTGCCTCAAAATGCAGGTCAGGGAAGCAGACATCACATGCATGAGGAACTGGGGAGCTAGCTGTGAACTTCAGTTCACATCTCTTATTATCCTTACGTGATACGATGGGAATGGCATCAGCTCACTGTGTCGCTCCTCGCTCACTGAGGTCCGAGGTCCAGCTCCTCCTCCAGGTGGTTAGGGCCGAGCTCAGGCCTGATGTCTGGGAGTTCTGTTTCTTGCCTGTGTTCCTTCATTTTACTTTCTCACTGAGAACATCATTTGTTGAGGAGGAACAGATGCTGCTGAGCATGCTTGCGTGCTGAGTCACTGTGCTGCTCTATGGGCGAGGGGGAGAGCTGCTGGGCTTCCTGAGCGATTGGGCTGTCTCGGGACAGAAAGCCAGGTGGCCGTCCCCGGTGGTATTTGGGCCCCTGGGAGGACGTGCTTGTTCTTCTGAAGCACAGCAAGAAACTTCTTGAATATAACCATTGATTAGGGTAGGTTGGATTCCAGCCTTGAAATGCTCTTGTTTGGAAATTCATGGAGAAACTGTTTCCCACTGTAGTGGTTATTCCAGCCTTTCCACGGTGGTCTGCAGCACTAACCTTTCTGCTTCCCTCCTCTCCACATCACATAGGTGTTCAGAGAGCCTGCTCTTTTGCCTGTGCCCTCGATCCAGCCTTACTCCAGCTGCTGCCCATTGACCCCTGTTCTCATTTCATGCTTACTCCCTTCTTTTTTTTCCAATTCTCAGGCATTGTTTAACTGCATGGTGAAATTTGGGGAGAAAAGTTGTGTAAAGTCATGGTCTGATCTTGTTACTTGCTGAGGGCTTTGCGTGAAATTCTAAACACTCAGCTTCTGTGGAAATACGTGGAGAGTGTGTGTGTGTGTGTGTGTTCAGAGCTCACTGGGATAGTAAGAACAGTTAGGAATTTTTACCATGCAGGGTCTTGTTCAGGAAAGCACTAAAACATGTAGTTCTAAGATTAAGCAGGTATTTACTTAAAGGAATTAGGGCTCAAATGCAGACAAAGAACAGGGCTCGAACTGAAATGTAATGCCAAAGTTCTTGTTCTTGACTGTCAGGATGCTGCTTCTTGAGAAGAGCCTAACCCAGAATTATTTTCTTGCAGATGAGAGAGGGCAAGACCACCTTAGGGCTGCAAAACTTAATTTAGTGGATCTGGCAGGAAGTGAGAGACAGTCAAAAACTGGAGCCACAGGGGAGCGGCTCAAAGAGGCCACCAAAATCAACCTGTCCCTCTCTGCTCTGGGCAATGTCATCTCAGCCCTGGTCGACGGCAGGTGCAAACACATCCCCTACCGCGACTCAAAGCTGACCAGGCTGCTGCAAGACTCCCTTGGAGGGAATACCAAGACCCTGATGGTAGCATGCTTATCTCCAGCTGATAACAACTATGACGAAAGTCTCAGTACTCTGCGCTATGCCAATCGAGCAAAAAACATCAAGAACAAGCCCTGTATCAATGAGGACCCCAAAGATGCTCTGCTGAGGGAGTATCAGGAGGAGATTAAGAAGCTGAAGGCCATTCTAGCTGAACAGATGAACGTGAATAACTTGTCGGGTAAGAGAGCCCTAGTGGCTCCAAAGGTTTATCTTTGACCAAAAAAAATTGTGCTTTTTCCACATACAATGCTCACCAGATTTTGCCTCAACCTTCCCCTCACCTGTTGCAGGAAGAGGTCTCCATTCTAGTAATGTGCTTTTTCTTTACTGTTGCCAAACTGACCTTATTCCGCTGGTAAAGAGCATCTGAATTCACTAGTATTTTCTCTAGCTTTCAAGAACGACAGATTTTGTTAAAAAATGCTGATGTGATTCTAATCCTCGATTCTTCTTGGTCATTCTGGCTAGAATTTGGTCAGTCACAGAGTGGTTTCAGCTGGCAGAACAAAGATGGTAAAGAATTAGTGTAAAATTCTTTATTATATATAAAATGTTTTCAAAAATAGCATTCAGCCCCTGTCCTCCTAAACCATGGATTTTTTTGATGCTACAAGGAAAGTTTTGCTTTGTTAGCAGCATTGCTTACAGAATGCCTTGTCCTCTCTTTGAGGATTCAGCCCAGCCTCAAGAGCCCACTCTTTGGTCTGAAGTAGGAATAACAAACGTGGGAATAAACGGGTAAGAGCAGTGTTTAGGGGCCTGATCACCTTCTGAGAATTGTACCCTAAAAAGGATAATTTTTATCAGAAGAATAAGGCAGTAAGATTTTTTCTTCCCTTTTCTACCACTTTTCAAAAACAGCTATGAAGAAAGGAGGCAATTTCCTTGCACTTCTTATCTCCTTCCCAGCTTATTTTATCTTCCAAATCTGTTAGCATAGCCCTGAAAACAGGTCTTCTGTTACTCTGTGACAGAGATTAAATTTATATTTGCTTTCATATACCCAAAGCTTAAACCTCTCCCCCTCTGCTCAGCGCTGACTCCTCTCCCCACGTCTTTGGAGACCCAGGCCAGTAGGCATTTTATCAGCACAGATGCTGGCACGTGAGAGCAGTTTAAAGGAGCACGCGGATTGAGATATTTTTTGCTCGTAGCCAGGTTCTTTGTTCTGTTTCCAAGCATTCTCAAGACAATCCCACCCAATAATTGTGTATGATGTTTATTTCTGCTTTGCTTCACAGGCCTGCTACCTGCCGAGACTGCTCACTTGGAAGTGAAGCCAGCTCCCCCCCTCAAACCCCAGCTAGATGTTGAAGCAGAGAAACAGCTGATCAGAGAAGTAAGTCAGAAGGAGCTATGGCCTAGTGTCTTTGAAGCTTGTGGGATTTTGTAATACTTTTATAATGTAACGTAGGGGTGTGTGGTTCAGCCTTTCCAGTATACTTCTCATCATATTTTTTTGGTCTTGGGCCTTTTCCTATGGCCAGAACATACGTTGTTGGAGGCCTTATTTACAATACCATTTCTTTCAGCATTGTTCACTCCAGTTCATCTCCAGAGAGGTGGGGGTTCCCAAGATGTTTTGAAGTACGCATAACAAGAAGGGGAAACTACGTGTGAAACTTAGATTTGTTCTGTAAGACAAGGGAGAATAGTGGTACGCAAAGACATTGGGAACAGTAGAAGGATGAAGATAAAGAGGGGAGACAGAGCCAGGAGGAAGAACAAGGAGTTAAATAAACTTTCTTCTTGCTTGTTACAAAACTCTTTCCAGGGTATCACATCTGCCTAAGAGAGCAGTTTCTAGGGCTAATTAGTCACCTTTCATCAGTACTGTGTTGACGTAAGTTACGGAAAAATGTAAAGAATAAAAAAAGTTTTATTGGGGTGAACATAAGATGTGACCTTGTGTACAGTCAGGAGCAGCACTGTTGCATCAGGCTCTGCTGTGCCTTTCAGGAATACGAGGAGAGGCTGGCCCAGCTAAAAGCCAGCTACGAGGCAGAGCAGGAGTCCCGTGCCCACCTCGAAGAGGACATCAGTAACCTGAGGAATTGCTATGATCTCAAGCTGTCTGCTCTCGAGGAGAACCTCAGGAAGGAAGCAGGTGTGGATGAGGAAGGTGGAGGGTGCACAGCACAGGCTGAAAATTCCCTGATGCTGTTAATACACTGGGCTTTGGGCAAGAGCTGAAACAGACGGTTTCTTGCAAAGTCTGCCACTCTGAAGTGGCATTGACTGCTACTGCAGCAAGTGCTGCCTGGCAGCGGCAGCAGCCTCTCCTCTACCCCTCTCTTACCAACAGCAGGAGCAGTAACTCTGCCTCCAGGGCCATTCATAAGACTCTCTGTCACAGTTTGTCCTCTTCCCTCCTCCCCTGACCTCTTTTCCTTGTCAGGACCAGCCTGGCCCTACCCTGTAAGCCTTGAGGCAACAGAATGCAATTTTGCCCACGTAGCCGTGAGTTTTCTCTGCCTTAGAGCAGCGTTCAGTTAGAACAGAGGTTTGCGCTGCAGAGATGACTGGTCTCAGCAGGCAGCGCTGTTTTGATCCAATTGGCTTCCCACAACTCACATGCCCAAGATGAGGGTGGCTGCAGCAGTATCTTCCATCGCATACAAATTTGACGCAGCTCTTGGTCTCCTGGTGGATTATCAACACCATCACTTTGCTGGAGGGCAGGTATTCCTGTCACACTCCTATAAGTTGTTGCCAGCTATCCTCTTCATTATTGCTTTTCATTTATACTTCTGCAGTGCCTCAGAGCATGTTTTGTAATGTGCTTACGCAGCACCTATTACCCAATATTAATTCTTGAACCTATATTAATTTTTGATGCTATCACTTTCTAAGGTGAGAGGTTAATTTTTTCCCCTCTGATTACAAGTGTGCACCCGCCAGGCCTCTGAAATAGATTTTCATGTGAACATGAGGATCCAGGCTCTCTCAGCCCTGTAAATCTGTATTCCTTGCCTGACCCTCTGGGTCTCTGGCTTTTTCTGACCAACGGCATAAGAAGGTAAGTAACAGACTTTTCCTCCCAAACAGACAGCTTTTGACTTTTGGGGAAGATTTTGTGATGTTTTCACAGGTTTATACTCTATGCAGAGTTCATCACGTACATTGTGGGTACTTGCTCTTTTATTCTTCAGTTGCCATGAGGACTGAAACTGCTCCTGAAGACTCTGTTGCTGCAGCAGATGAAGAACCAACATCAGTCAAGGTACCCTTCAGACCACTTCTCCCTCTCGGGCTGAATACACCCAAGTGGGCAGTGTCACACTTCGTCTCTCCCAGTATTCATGTTGCATCTTTTCAGAGCTGCAGCCTTTCATTTCCTCTTGTCCTCAGGACCCAGCAGTGCCTCAGACTGTCCAAGGCACTGGTGGTGTGAGCAGGGGGAGTGCTGGAGTAGAGGTGGCTGTCACCATGGAGGGGATTTCAGTGCCTGTAGACCAGCAGCGGGTGCTTGCCAGGTCAGTGACTGTGCTGCTGCTGCTAACTGCCTCCTGTGCATCGCACATTAACTCACACAGGCAAGAAGCAATCCTGTTCTTGCATGGTAGTACGACTGTTGAGCTTTAGCAGTGTGTTCCACACAGCACAAATCTAGGCAGAGGTATAGTCTTTATTCTAAAATTATCTTTTGTCCTATTTGGACGGGTAAATAGTTGTTAGCTACAGTACTCTGATGCCAAATGCCAGAATTCTGAGAAAAATCTAGAAATGTCTGTGTCAGCAGAAGAAAGTGAGTGTGCTTTCTGGATAACAAATCCTGCCTAGATCCTTAGACAGGGAAGTCTTTCCTTCTCTGGATTTTTGCAGGTGTAGTTTATAAAGTTGAGCCTGGCTGTTACTGACAGAGCTTAAATACCCAAAGTTCTTGGGCTGCCCAAAGAACTTAAAGGTAGCCTCCTTTTCCTCTTGGAAAGATGTTCTGGAAGAGCATTTAGAGCCCTGTAATATTAGTATATGCCTGGTAGCTGGTCTTCCTGCTGTTCACTGTGCATCTGGATGGATGTGATTACATCCTCTGTGACTCTTCATTGTCACCGAGATCACTTTTGCCTCACGCATCTGACAATGTTTGCAAGGCTTGATGCCAGAATTGGCATCAAACTTACCCAAGAACCGAATTTTAGGAGCAGCATTAGACTCAGGGCCTGGACCTGATGTCTGATATGCGAGGAGTGCAGGGTCAAGTCTTGTGCTTGGCCAATCGCAGGTGCATCCTGTCTTGAAGGTTTTCCTCCAGGTGAGAGCTGCCTTGAGAGGATTCTTTTAGTCAGACTACAACCCAGCATACTGAGACAAAATGAGGGTTTAGGGCTGTTTCAGAAATCCTGCTGATTTCTGTTTTGCTCTGTTGCATAAAATATAATGTGCATTGTAATGTTTGATTCTGAAAAATTCTGTTTTTTAACTAAGTCTTTTAGCTTCACTGTGAGCTCCTGTGACACATGCTTGCTCTGCTGGGCCTCTCCCAGCTGAAAAAGGAGCTATTAAGAAATCTAAAATAACATTGTTTGTAATTTGTGGGCAATTCTGTCTCTTTCTAATGGAGATAGCTCCAAAGAACCCAATTGTTTTGACTATATATCAAATCCTTTTGCAGTTTTCCTTTTTGTGATAAACAAGATAAAAATACTCTCCCAATTACATTGTTAAAATCAAAAGTTATCTGTAGGTTAGGCAGGAGGGTTTGATTCCACAGGTATGGGACTTTCAAAGGCACCTTTTAAAAGCTTTACGCATCAGGATGGCTGTGAGCTCTCTGATACCCAGCAGAGCAGGATTCAGTCCTGCATTAAGCAAATGAAACTGAAGGCTACTTGGCAAGTGCAGGGGAGTAGAGTAGCAGGTCATCTCTGGCGGAGAATGAGCCCTTTTGGATGGGTTTGAAGATAATTAAGAGGCTATTATCAGTGGAGCTTTTATCAGTAGTGGGATTTTCTCTGATTTGAGCCCGTGCTAGCGAACCTGAGCTATTTGCTCTGCTGCAGACCCCAGTGCAGACAGAGACCAGTTCTGGAGCACAGCATGCCCTGTCTGAACGGGCATGAGCCACATCAGGGAAAATGGTTCCTAGTGTTGTTCGCAGCATCAGTGCAGTGGGCAAGCTGCCTGGGATCTGAATTCCTCACCACAGCCGGCAACTCTTGGTTTCAGCACTTTGTCAAATACGTATCTGCCTTCTGGGAGTTTTACTGCCGGTGTAAGATCAGTGGGACTAAATCAGTGTTGCCCTTAAAAGGTGGAACAAAGCACAGTAAAGAGTGGTGGTGTGCTCCCAGACTGGTTTTAAAGAGAACAGCACTGTTCAGATGATGCTGTGCAGCATTGCACTGTACCTCAGGCTACTTACAAATCCCCTTGCGCTCCTGGCATGAGATACGACAGCCTGCTTGGACAGTGCTGTAAGAACACAGGGGAGCCCTGGCTCTCTAGGGCTTTCTTTATACCCGTGCTAGAGCATATGGGGCTGTGCAGTGTGGATGTGGGCCCATACTTGAGGCCAATCATCTTGTGTGTCTGCACCCAGGCAGTGATGCTGAGGTAACCCATGTCATGAACTCTGGCTGATACTGTCCCAAGAAAAACTGTGTTATGGCTTGTAGCCATGCCACTCTACTTTTCACCTTTTAAAATGTTTGCATCATTTTGGCGCCTTCTGTGCGTGCAGTGAGAGACTTTCAAAACACTAGAAACTCCATATGAGTATATATGAGAGAAACTGTTATTAAAAGTGGAATTTGCCATGATTACGCAGGGCAGCAAATCTCTGCAGAAGTCACTATTTCTGTATTGCATGGTCTCAAGTGTCATTCAGGTAAGGAAGAGCATCCATCACAGCTACACAAATGTTTCTTTGTACTGCTCAGCTAAGAGAAGCATTTGCCTTTTCCAGGCTGCAGATGCTAGAGCAGCAGGTGGTAGGGGGGGAACAGGCAAAAAACAAGGACCTCAAGGAAAAGCATAAACACCGGAAAAAGTATGCAGATGAGCGGAGAATGCAGCTAGTGACTGCGCTGCAGAAATCTGATGAGGACAGCAGTGACTGGGTTCTGCTTAATGTCTACGACTCCATCCAGGAGGAGGTTCGAGTCAAGAGCAAACTTCTGGAGAAGATGCAGAAAAAGGTGAGCCTGCAAAAGCTGCTCCCTGTTATCCCTGCTTAAGATTTAGGGAGCATCCAGTGCAGTTAATCTCAGGAAGGCTTTTTTACTTCTTAGTTCAACACATCTGCATCCATCTTTCCTCCTGTGCTTACCTTTCTATTTTATTTTTTTACGCTAACGAGATGTTTTAGGGCAGTATGTTTACAGAATGAGTCCGGCTGTGTAATATTTCATCTGTGTCTGCATTAGTACTTACAATGCTTGCATGCATTTTTATGAACCGCTGGATGGAACTGCCCTCACTGAGCTGTTCCACGACTCCAGCCTTCTCAAATCCCTACCCGAGGGCTTTAAAATCCGGTCTCCTTATTGTGTAACACACTGCCCAGAGGAACGTGTCTGTTCATGGGAGAGGATGCAACTCCCTCTGCTGACCTACACAGCCTATTGCACAGCTTGCTACATCCTCGGCAGCACCAGTTCTCGTCACCCAAGAAATGACACTGTGAGAAGTTCTCTAGGAAAACAAACAACAAACATGCAAATATTACAATATTTATATAAAGAAAAGCAATTCTCTTAAATTTTAGGCATGCTTGAAAATAGGTTTTGCTCTGATGGTATAAGGCAGACTTGGAGGAGCTTCAAAAAATGTGTGTGTATGCAGCCAGAAGTCTGCACGTGAAGGATTCGATTTATTTAGGTTATCAAAGAAATACTCCACCCTTCTCATCTAAGCTAGAAACCCCCACAACTTTATTAGCACAGGACACGGAATATACCTGTGAGTTTGACTTTAAGCCTATTTGAAGACTCAGTAATTTATAGGATGATGTGACCAGTCTTCCATTAAAACAGATGTGGAATGATCTCTCCAGATAAATCTCATCCTAATTCTTAATTATAAATTACAAAGCTTTCCAAACACTGATGAAACTTTTGTTTTTAAGAGTGGGAGGTAACAGTAAGTGCTTATTAACTGTTTTATCTTATGAATTTTGTTAAATTGCTGGCTTCAATTGAGATCCAGATCACAGAATCCCTGTAGCATTTTTGTTTTTCCACCATTGCTTTTCTGTAAGCACTTCCTCGTTCTTGCATAAAGGGGCAGTGAAAGTAGAAGTTGTTGATCCACTTTCGCCAAGCTGTTAATTTTCGTGTAGTGTTATCACCTCCTTCTTATTTGCCTTCTGAGTAAACCATCCAACTGATTTCCATCTCTGCGCCTAACAAGTGTTTATGCTCGCAGTAACCCGCGGTCCTCTCTCTGTTATAACCCCAGCTCGCCATTTTGCTTTTATGACCCAGCTGCAGGCTGCCGAGACCGAGATCAAAGATCTGCAGTCAGAGTTTGAGCTGGAGAAGATTGATTACCTCAGCACCATCCGCCGGCTGGAGCGAGACTCGATGCTTTTCCAGCAGCTGATGGATCAGGTGCAGTCCCTCATCCGGCGTGACTGCAACTACAGCAATCTGGAGAAGATTAAGCGCGAGTCTGTCTGGGATGAGGAGGCTGGCTGCTGGAAAATTCCAGAGCCTGTCATTCAAAAAACCCACCTGCCCGCAGGTAAGAGGAGCATCTGGATCGTACCGCCACCATGTAGCTTCTTCCAAGCTCACCAGCACGTCGACAAATGGTGTTTGGGCTGCACTCACATGTAAAATTTTCCACGTATAGCTGAGGCCTCTGCCTTTCTAGCAAGTTTGAATAATTCAGTGAGGACAAAGCTGCCTGTTTCTAGGTCTGCACAAATATTTGTGCTGAGTAGGTGACACGGGTTGGGAAGCAGGCACAGGACTCCCCACTAAGCTGCCTGTGTTCAATAGCGCAGTTCTCTGCGTGCCTTCTGGGGGGAGTGAAATCCCAATTAGTGTTTAAACAAGTAAGACACCCTTTTTAAAGCTGTTCCTCCTAGGATCTGAAAACACTTTCACATTAACGAATAAGCCCTACAAGGGTGATACTACAGGGCTTGTTTCAAACCTTGAGAAGCTAAGGTGAGGCAACTTTCCTGAAGCTTCACAACAGCATTTAGTTGATTGAGAATTAGAATTCAGCATCCTTGTGTAATTCTAATGTATGAGTTGCCTAAGCCTTGGAGACGCATTGCCATTCCTGCAAGACAAGAGCTGTTGAACCATGTGCAACTGCTTTAGCTGATCCATATCCTAAACCACTCACTGGAGATGAATCACTGTACGGTTCCTCTTGGCATCTGTTAGCCCAATTATCAGCGATTTGAGCAGTGGTGGGGATCAGGGAGTGCATAATTGTTTTAGAGATGACAGCCCTTTAATGCTGTGCTTTTCTCATAGCAGTTCCAGCACTGCCACAGTCTAAATCTGCCAGAAAGAGCCCTTCTGCTGAGAGTGGAGAACCAACGGTAAGCTGTATTTCTCCTGCTGAGGCCCTGAAAAGTCCTGCTCAGACATCACCACAAGACATGGCCGTGCTCTGGGTGCTGTGGGCAGAGTTAGGTGACTGCCCAGGCACGCGCTCACAGCTGGTGTCCGCCAGCAGGTTTAGCAAAGGACCCCTGTAGATTCATGTCAGGCAAGAGCTAACCTTGTCCTCAGACAAGAAATGGCTCATTTGGGGCAATTTACCTCCTGGTCTGGTAGCAAAATTGCTTTTATTGCTTTAACTTTGCATCGCTCACAGCTTTGCCCAAACCAGGCTTGACCATATACCTGCTATGTGCATTTCACCATGTCACTGTGCCCAGGAGCTTGCTTTTTAACCCTATTTACTGTAGTTGGTGGTATTTCTAAGCCTTAACCCGAGATACCTGGGTGCCTGAGGGCTGGTACAGAGTACAGCGCTGCTGACAGTGCTTTCTGATTGCAGCAAGAGGAAGACCGCTACAAGCTGATGCTGAACAGGAATGAGAGCATTGCCAGCAATTACTTCAGATCCAAGCGAGCCAGCCAGATTCTTAACACTGATCCAATGAAGAACCGAGGTAAACACATCTTTGTGGTCTTTTGTCTGATATATTGTGGAGATTCATATTGTTTCTCCAGGAATAAACTTCATGGGGTGCTAATTCTTTTGGGAGCACTATCCCAAGCCTGCAGCGTTCTTCTACAGATTGCTATGGACATAGTCCTAAGTCACAAGTATGATGGACATGGTGAAAATTGGTGTAGGGATAATTAAATAGGAACATTCAAAAACTTGGTTGGTGATACATATGGATACATACTGCCCTTTTTTGCCCATGTTTCTCTCCTTTCCAGCTCAGCCCACCGCTCCCTCGGGGCTGAACGCCGCTTTGACCAGCACCTCTGCCACGCTACCGCTGCCAGAGCTGCCCCAGCCCCGTCCCTTCCGCCTCGAATCGCTCGACTTCACGCCGCCAGCCTCCAAAACCACGCGGAAAAGGGGCAAAGGTGGCTTGGGAAGCAACACTTCCTGACTGCGGAGCCAGGGCCCCAAGGGACTGTGTGGGTGTGCGGGGCGCCGTGCGGGCCCCAACGCTGTAATTCCGTCCCAACACGGGCAGCGTTGGCTTGGGGCTGGCGAGTGTGTCTGTGCGCTGCGGGCAGCCCTGCGCCTGGCCCTCTGCTGCTCTCCTCGTCCCTCTTGGTCCCCTCTCCTGCTCTGACCCCGCTCCCTTCCTCCTGCTGGTCCCGGGCAGCTCGGCCGCCTTGGGCTCGGCCTGGGAGGGGGGCGCGGAAAGCGGCGGGGCCGGGCCTCGAACCCCGATCCCCAGCCACGGCCCCGGCCCCTCACCGCGTCCATGCTTCGGGCCGGGCCGGAGCCCCGCGCTGATTGGCCGGCGGCGCGGAGCTGTCTGCCGCTGATTGGAGTGCGGCGTCGCTACTCTCGGAGCCGATTGGCCGCCTGCCCTCGGCCAGCCCCTTCCTGGGGAGCCTGGCGCCGGCGAGAAGATGGCGGCGGCCGCGGCGCGCCTGTGGTGGCTGCTGGCGGCGGCGGCGGCGGCCGGGGCCGGGCCCCGCACCCTGGTGCTGCTGGAGAACGGCAGCCTGCGGGACACGCACTCGCTCTTCTTCCGCAGCCTGGCGGGTAGGGGCGGTGGCGGGACCGGGGGCGGCGGGGAGGGGCCGGGCCGGGGCGGCGGCGCTGGGGGCCCGCTGCCGGCGGGGCCGGGGCTGAGCGCTCCGTGTGGCGGCCGCAGACAGGGGCTTCGAGCTCACCTTCCGCACCGCGGACGACGCCGGCCTGTCCCTGATCAAATACGGGGAGTTCCTCTACGACAACCTCATCGTCTTCGCGCCGTCCATCGAAGGTGAGCGCAGGGGCAGTGCTCGGGGGGCGCCCGGAGCCGGCTGCGGCTGGTGGGGGGGAGTCACGGAGCTGCGGTGTGTGCCCCTGCAGATTTCGGTGGGAACATCAACGTGGAGACCATCACCGCCTTCATCGACGGCGGCGGCAGCGTCCTTGTGGCCGCCAGCTCGGACATCGGTAAGTGCCAGTCCTCGTCAGGGGGCGAGGGGGTCAGCAGCGAACCAGTGGGTTCCAGCCGCTGCTTGTACCACGTTCCTGCTCTGCGTACGCCTTGCAACCATCAAGCAGTTCGTTCATCCTTCCCAGAGCTCCTGCAGAAAAATGAAACAGGATGAGAAAAAAACGTCTTATGTGATAAGCTTGTAGGACAGCGTCCTTTAGCTCTGCATTTGGCAGATGCGCTGGAGAAACGTGCTTGGAAAGGAGAAAGCTTTCTGCGCTCTTTGTGGAAGGGGGACTTAACTAAATGGTGGCTTCATGCATGTAGTTTCTTGTTGTGAACAACAGGGTCTGTACTCCGAGGAAATGGGTGATAGTTCTTGGGATAAAAAAAAACAAAACACACATCTTTTATTCCTATTCTAAATGGGAATGTAGCAGAAACAAGTTGTGATGCTCAAGGTTTGGCCCGTAGAGTGCCAAATGTGTCACTTTGGGCTGAATTTACTTGTTATTTTGAGTGTTGAGACTGGCACTGCGACCTTCCGTTTTCTCCTTTTAGGTGATCCGCTGCGAGAGCTGGGCAGCGAATGTGGGATAGAATTTGATGAGGAAAGGACAGCTGTTATCGACCATCACAACTACGATATATCAGACCCAGGCCAGGTAAACGTATTTGCTTGTTCTGGGCTTTGTTAACATTTTGAGAACATTTGCGGAAAAGTTGAGAGATTTATCTTCTGTTCTTACTTTCCTTTTTTGCTTCCATCCATTCTCTCCTGTCCCAGCTTGTTCCCAAGAAAGTCATAAGTGGTGCTGTTTAACAGCATCCAGTCAGAGCGCTGACCTAATAGCACAGAGCTGTGTGCATGGGGAGTTCTTGCCCTGAATTTATCCCTCTGAATTTTCTGGCTTTGATCTTTCTGCTCCCTGAGTAGTTTCAAAGCATCATTGTATCTCACTTTGTAAAACCATAATTAATGAGGGTATTGAACCATTCTGGATTGGGAGAGCTGAATTTCACGCACTGGTGAAGTGTACCTCATTTTACTTGTGGTAGGTGAAGAATAAAAGCATGAAGTGTGATGCTCCAAATAAGGGAAGGGTGATTTTCAGTCCCAGATGCTATTGAGAGAGATGGTTACAGAAGTTGACACGTTTGTTTTCTTTTCCCAGTGTTGTTCAGTACTTTAAAAAGCCTGTTAAGATCTGAACATGCTTTGCTAATTTTTATTTACATGAAATTGTTCAAGCAGTACATGAATGTTGTCCTGTTCTAAAGATGAAAGCTACTAAGATGTAGGGGAAGTAAACTGCCATAGTGTTGCTATTTTTATCAAAAGGTATTTCATATTTCCTTATATACCAGCATCTTAATTTGATGACGATTAAACAAAAATGCTTCTTTTTTTGCTTTTTAATTCAGCTGTAATCCAACAACTGTTCAGTTTTGGGTACCTGTAACAACAAAGTTAACTTTCAAGCAAAAAAAAGAAGCTGTTGCTTGCTGTTCTAAAACCTGAAAGTTACTGAAGGTGCATATGAGTGCATTTGCCTATGCAGGGCATTTACACAGATCTCTCCTTTCCTCCAAGCACACGCTCATAGTCGCAGATGCTGAGAATCTACTGAAGGCTCCCACCATCGTGGGGAAAACGACACTGAACCCCATCCTCTTCCGAGGAGTTGGGTAAGTGACCTGCCACGGGGTGTGGACAGGGAGGGTGTCGGGGCGAGATGGCTGCTGTTGGGGAAGCAGCACAAAAATCGTGGTGTTAGTGCGAGCAAAGGGCAGGGTTAGCCAGCTGCGAACTCCTAGCATGAGAAATCTGTGTTGATTTCGAATAATGATGAAAAGAAAATCTGCCCAGTGGCTTAGATCTTGACTTGGTGATGTTTCTTAATAGAATTTAACGAAGCTTGACTGAATATCTTGAGAAAGTAACTCGTTTCTGTAAGGGTGCAAGGTCTGCAGCTGTCTCGCCACATCCAAGGGTGAGAAGGTTTGTGCAGCTTAGCTGGTGCCTGCACATTCCTGTGGGTGTTCATGCTGCTCATTGTGCCTCTCCCTGCAAGGATGGTGGCTGATCCTGACAACCCGCTGGTGCTGGATATCCTGACCGGCTCTTCTACCTCTTACTCCTTTTTCCCAGATAAGCCCATTACTCAGGTATGTTCGCTGACTTTTTTTTCTCTTCTTCTGGGCTGTACTTCTTTGTTCAAATCCCTCACATTTGAGCAACTTGGAAGAAAGCTCTTGTGGTTAATCTCTTGATTTTGAAAGAAACTTGGAAAGGTTGACTAGCTCTTCTTTACTTGTCCCTAAACTGGCTAAACATCCTTTAAATGTGCTCCTTTCCAGTATCCACATGCAGTTGGGAAGAACACCCTTCTGATCGCGGGACTCCAAGCAAGGAACAATGCTCGTGTTGTTTTCAGTGGCTCTTTGGATTTCTTCAGTGATGCCTTCTTCAATTCTGCTGTGCAGAAAGCTACTCCTGGCTCAAAGAGGTGCGCTAGCTTCCGGGCATTCCTTCCCAAGGAATATTTGGGGAGATGGAGGCAACAGACAACAAAGTTTCCTGCTGTGGGAAACAGCAAAAAGCTTTAATGCAAATAGGGTGTGGTACATTGCTTTGGCCTTGAGGGTTGAAGTGCTTTGGAAAATAATTCTCTTTTAACCCAGGATAGCTTTTTCTTGCTTTCAAATCTGTTCATGGCTTGTTTTTTGGCATGTAGTGTGTTTTCCAGAGTGGCTGCCATACTTTCTTTGCATTCCTTCATCTCTAGGTACTCGCAGACTGGTAACTACGAGCTGGCTGTTGCCTTGTCCCGCTGGGTGTTCAAGGAAGAGGGTGTGCTGCGCGTTGGAGCCGTGTCTCACCACCGCGTGGGAGAACTTGCACCTCCTAATGCCTACACCGTCACTGATCTCGTGGTAAGGCTGCGAGCAGGGCGGCCTGCTTGGAACAGGCTCCTGTTGTGTGGGCAGGGAGAAACTAGGAGCTGAGAAGTGTAGTTGGATCCCTGTTCCTACTGCTGTAACATAGATACTTACCCTCTGACTAGTGAGAGCTTATTTGATTACTGGTCCCTAGACTGTGTTTCCAAGAGGGACAACTTACCAGCTTTGGAAAAAGAAATCTGGGAGAACTCCCTGGTCACCTCAGACTGTATTCCTTCTGGAGTCTTCTGCTGGGGCCGAGGTGTGTTTTCAGGCATTGCTCCTGACTCTTGTTCGTGCACGGGTTTGTTCCAGGAGTACAGCATCGTAATTGAAAAGCTTTCTGATGGAAAGTGGGTCCCCTTCGACGGAGACGATATCCAGCTGGAGTTCGTCCGCATCGATCCGTTCGTGCGGACTTTCTTGAAGAGAAACGGTAGGTTCCCCTCACCTCTCTGACCCTGCATTGGGATGTTTTCTCCTCAGCATGGCAGCATTATAGCAGGAAGACCTGTGAAGGCTTCCACAGCTTCTGTCTTCCAATTTCTCGTATCAGTTAAATGTTGCGGCTCTTTCTTAGGTGGCAAGTACAGCGTGCAGTTCAAGCTGCCGGATGTCTACGGAGTGTTCCAGTTCAAAGTGGATTATAACCGCCTGGGTTATACCCACCTCTACTCCTCTACCCAGGTCAGTACGGTGGGAATGAATCACGCAAGAGGAAAGGGATATCCGTTGTTATTGAGGTGCAAGGTACTTGAACGTACATGGAATTTCAGCACTTCTGACTTTTTTATTTGCATTTTGGGGTTTGAAAATGAGCTGTGCAAGAAACTAATTGTGGTTACCCCTTCCTTGGACAAGTGTTGTGCAGTTGCTGCAAATGCCAGTGCAGAGAGCCTTACCATTGTGCAGGCTTGAACTGAGCAAGCATTTCCTCCCGAGCAGAGCATTTGGAGCTTTAAAAATATGTGGGACACATGAGAATGTTTTTGGTATTGGCTAAAAGCTGCGGTTCAGCCCTAGAAACAAATAGTTCAATTGCCTTTTCAGTAATGTGACAGGTGCTGAGGAGCAGAGGGAGTCAGAGGTGCGTGCAGCGGATTATCTCGATCCGTTACTGTGTCCTGCCAAACTCGAAAGGGATGCCACCTTTTCTCCTAGGTGTCTGTGCGTCCCCTCCAGCACACGCAGTACGAACGTTTCATCCCCTCGGCGTACCCGTACTACGCTGGAGCCTTCTCCATGATGGTGGGCCTCTTCATGTTCAGCATTGTCTTCTTGCACATGAAGGAGAAGGAGAAATCCGACTGAGCTCCCTATGGGAGGAAGAGCCTTTTCCCTGGCACCGTGCGGAGATGGGCAGCACTCGGGGCCCTTGCAGTAACTTTGTGAGGACTGGTAGGTGCCAGACTGGTTTGGGGCTTTATTTTTTTTATTATTGTTACATATGGGTTGATTAACAAGAGAGAAAAAGAAGTAAATAGTTGAAGGGGCTTTGACAAAATGTTTGCAAACACAGAAACGTGACAACTCTGGTCGTGTTGCTCCTTGATTGGTTCGCAGTGTTGCTGTTCTGTTTGTCCCACACTGTGGCTGGAATGATTTTGATTTGAGATTAACTCAATTTTCAAAATAAAGTCTTGATCCTCTCACCGCGTATTGAAGTGAGTGAATTACTGAGCAGGGCTCTCTGGGGAGGAAAGCCCACGGTCAGCATGTGGGAGGAGGTCGGAGGGGAGCGCTGCCTGTGCTGCTGAATCCTACCCTGCTCTTGGTGCAGAAAGCAGCGAGTACAGCAGGGTGACGTACGGCACGGGCTGCTTCCCCTTGCCCACTGCTTTGTTCCTGGGGCTCGGTGTCATCCTTTGTGTCTCAGTCCAGCCCCACAGCAGTGTACCTGCAGGGCAGGGGGGGGTTCACTGCTGCTTGAGGGCACCGGCCCATCCTGCTGCAGCCCTCTCCACCTGCCTTGCCCTCCCGGGAGCTTCACAAGCAAATTAACGTTCGTGTTCTTCACCGCTTGGGGAAAAAAACCAACCCGGCATGGCAACAACAGCCCTGCAGCCTCCTGGGAGGCGCGGGGGGGTTGGAGCAGCGCGAAGGCCCTCAAGGGGCAGTGGCAGCAGGAAGCCGGTGCCGGTGAGAGCTGTGTGGTTTGGGGGATCCCCAGGATCTTAAGGTCCCAAAGGGCTCCCCAGGAGGTCTTGGGGCAGCCCCTGTGTAGGCTGGGGAGGGGGGCAGCAGCCCTCCGGGGTATTTACACGCGCTGCCCTGCACACGAGGCTGCGGTGTAGCTGCCTCCCCCCGTCCACCGCTGCCTCCTGCCCTCATTGCCCCCCAGAACGAACGGGCAGAGGCTGCGGGGGGTGGGTGGGCTCCGGGCAGGGAGGGACGGGCCCAGGGGGTGCCTGGCCCGGACGAGAAGTGAGAGCGCTTCAAAGCACGGGGGGGGGAACCGGGGCCACCACCCTCCCTCCGCGCCCTCCAGCCCCGGGCTGGGCTCGGGGCCGCCCCGCCCCC
>CM021717.1:7697933-7726919 GCA_011074415.1 Stictonetta naevosa | reverse complement strand
GGGGGGGGGCGGCCATGCTGCTCACCGTGTTCTGCCTGCGCCGCGACCGCAGCGAGCTGACCTTCTCGCTGCAGGTGGACGCCGACTTCGAGCTGCAGAACTTCCGCGCGCTCTGCGAGCTCGAGTCCGGCATCCCGGCGGCGGAGAGCCAGGTCAGGGCCCGGCCGCGCGGGAAGACCCCGGGGAGGGGCCGGGGGCGGGGGGCGCCGAGCCCGACGCGGCCGCGGCCGTGCCCTGGGGGTGGGGGGAGGGCCCCGCTTCGCGACCCGACGGCCCCGGAGCCGCCGCCCGGCCGGGCTCTGCCACCCCCCGGCCCCGTTGTCCCGGGGTTTCCCCCCCCGCCGGGCTGGGGCTGGTGCCTGGGCTCCGCTCCCCCCCCCCGGGCGCCCCTCGGAGCTTTCTCCCCCCGGGCCGTTCCCTGCCCGGCCCCCCGAAGGGTCTCCCCGGTCCCACCCCGTATGGAGCCGTCCCCCCCGCAGGTTCCGGGCCCCCTGGGGCTCCGCGAGCGGGCGGGAGGCGCTGGCACCCCCCGGTTCCGAGGCGGTGCGGGCAGCGCCAGTGCGGGGCTGGGTGCGGGGGCTGCAAGGCAGGGGCAGAGAATCGAGGCCGTGTGGGTTTTCGTACAGGGGAGCAGCTTTGATCCGTGGTAGGTGGAAGGAGAGCAGCCGCTCCTGCCTCGGTGCTGGCCGGCTCCCGCTGCGCACTGCGACCACCGGCACGGTGCCGCCGTCCCCCGGGGGCTCCTGCGGTGGTGACAGGGCCGGGCTCTGCCCGCGGGGCCCTGCGAATGCTTGTGCTTGGTGGCTCGAACGTCTCAAGGCCCGTGGGGCACAAACTCCTGGTTTTCGGAGCCCTCTCGCGTCGCAGTGACCTGCCGGCTCGGCCTCTGTTTTGGGATAAGGAGGGGTCACGTCCTTCCCGTACTTGTGTGCTTCCTTCTGCTGAGTTTTTCTTTGAGCCTTTGCTCCGCTGTGATTAAATCGCAGCAGATTTCCGATTGCACGGACTGCAGGTGACACGGATCAGCCCTGTGCTTTGTGGTAGCACCTTTGCTTTCCTGATGTCCACCTGTCTGCTGGGTGCGTGTTATCACGTTTCCTTTCTTAATGTTTCCTAAGCATATGTTTATTGTTCCTTTATCTACTCTTTCTGCCCAGTGTTTAGTGTTCTTGTGACCTTCAGTAGGAAGAAAGTTGTGAAACTACAAGTTATGTGTGAAGTAGCTGGTTGTGCAGAAAGACTTTGTGTGCCCAAACCATCCCCCACAAGCAGGTAACAGCGTGGCTCTTGCTGCAGCTCTTACCCACAGCACGCATCGCTTTGCTGGTATCACATCGGCTTCCCAGCACAAACGTGAGGACCGTGTGGTGTGGAGCAAAGCACAGAGGGTTAACCGAGTCCCGTTCTGGGATCTCCCACAAAATTAATTCTGGGGCAGAAGTGAGCGCTGAAGCTTTTGGCTGGCGGGTCGGAGGGTGCCAGGGTGCCGGGAGATAGCGGGCACGGCGGCCCGTGGGCTGTGCTGATAAAAGGAGGTGCAGCAGGGAGAGCAGAAGGGAAATAATTCAGCTCGCTGTGGTTTCCTTCTCGTGACGTGGAGGTGCCTTTTCTGGAGAAGGAGAGGAAGGCTGTCGGCGTTCTTCTGGCAGTGGTGTTATTTCCTTCGTCTCCTCTTTATGCGCTGCGTGTCCCTGACCCCGGCTGCTGCTGCCGTGCGGTTCCAACCGAGGCTGCCGGGCTGGGGGACACGTCCCGAGGCACGGCATGGAGCAGGCTGTGACGGCTGGGATCACAGCGCTCAACCCTGGGCCTTGCTCAGGATTTATAGAGAGGGTTTCTCCAGGAATCACACGTTCCAAGCGATAGATGGCTCGGAGCCAAAAAAGAATTAAAAACTGGATGGGGGTTCTGTGTTGGGTTTGATTTATGGTTGCTGGGGGTGTCTAGCCGGTGGTCCAAGGCATGGTGGTGCACCCGTGGTGGTTGCTTTGCTGTCAGCCTCGTGGAAGTCCTCAGCCATCCCGACCTGCGGACTTGAGATGTGGGGCGGGTGAGAGGAGGCACAGAGGAATTGAAGCGGATGGCCGAGGCCCTCAGGGTGTCCCGACAGCAGAGGCTGAGAGGAGGTGGGTGTAGCTCTCCCGCATAAACCTCGGGGACCACATATACATTGGGTAGGATTTATAGTCTTTGTGGGTTTCTTGTTTAAAAGAGCGATGTTTTTGCTGTACTTTGTTTTAATGACAGCTGATTACTTGAGTGGGGTTGCTTGCTCCACAAAGACCTTCTACCCAACACCACTGTGCCGAATCCGGCCAGTGCCTGACGTCGGTGCCTGCTTCCCAACCCAGGTTACCTCTGGGAGGGCTCGTGTCTGCTGCCTTGGCCAGCTTACAAGCTTGCTTTCTGAAATGTGCTGCAAAGCAGGTAATCTCAAGTACAGCAAAATTAAATCAGTTTATTTTAACAGCAACGTGGAAAGGGTCAAAAGCATATTAAGCTGTGCTGCTAATGGATATGGAGCGAGTGCTGGGCGCTTAATTCATTGTCGGAGGTGTGAAGGCTGAACGCTCATAAATCCAGCCTGTGAAGCAAGATGACAGAGGTAAAACCTCACTTAAACTGATTAGCTCGTGTCTTCCAGGCCCTCTGCACAGAGAAACTGTCATTTAAGACTTGCGCGTGCAGCTGGGATTTATTACAAGCTTGCTTTCTCTGCGGACAGCAGCGTTACGGAATCAGGTCGGGCAGGGTGTGCGTGGTAATGTGAGAGGATGCGCTGGGACTCCTCCCATCACAAGCTAACCTTAATAACGCTGGCAGCGTCTTGCAAACCACCAGAGCAGTGACTGAATGCCTTAATATAGCTTGCAAATGGACCCGTGTTTGCTTTGAAAGGGACCCACGAGCCAGTCGAGTGCAATGCCGTGGATGTTGTGAAAGTGTGTAGTGAGTGAGAGGATAGCAATATTATCTTTTTTTCTAATTGTGTCTATCTTTCAAATTCTGGTGGTTCTGATTGCTACGTCATACGTGGCTATTATTTTTACTTCCTCTGTCTTTCTTTGATATCACCTCTTATGATGGATCTCTGCAACCAGGGTGCAGGAGTTAGGATCCTGTGTAATACTTCCGAGCCGATGAAGTAAAGCAGCCAAAGTCTGTAGCGCCTTCCACACTTCGAGGAAGACTACACGTCTTGTCTTTTTTTTACTGCTTGTCTTTTCGGATCTCCAGCGTGCTTCTGCTGCTTGCGATAGCATCAGGTAGCGTCGCAGCCCGTCCAGGCGAGTGCTGAAAGCGTCTCCCACGCGGCTCTGCCAGTCCCGACCTGCGGCAGACCTGTTGTTCCTGAACCAGCCTTTTCCAGACCAGGGAGACGGTCTTGCTAAATTACATGGCAAACGTGAAATTGGATCGTACGCCCAACAGGGGTAGGCTGAGTTCCCCAGCACTTCTTGCTTTGGACTCCTGCCAGGGGTAGGAGACTGTTGAGCTGATCTGCCTCGTCTCATTGTGCTTTGATGAAGGCACAGAAACCTTAATGCCGAACAGAAACTGTTTCTGGGATGCCAGAGACACATCTTCAGCAGGAACTTTTGTTCCTTTCAAGCACATCTTTATTTTCATGGGTTGTGTTTTAACTAAATGGCAACAGTTTTGTGGAAGCAGAACATCCTGGTTCCTCTGCTTGCTGAAGTCGGTAACTCCTCCGATGGTATTCATCTGCAGTTACTGCCCGTTCAAATTTCAAGGGGAGCACGGGAGTAATTTAGGACATCTGTAGGTATTACAGAATCTAATGTTAATAGAAATGTTTCCATGGTGATTATTCATTTTCTTAAATCTCAATATGTTTTCATATTTAATCTGGACCTCTTGTTAAGTTATATTACGATAATAGGAAATTATGTGACTGCATTTTATAGTCAAAAGAAATTAATTCCTTGCCACAGACTGATTGCAGATGCAGGACCGGTATGTTTGGGTGCTGAACCTTTGTGTGTGGATGGAGTTACATCACTGAAGTAAAGCAGAAATCACTGAGCTAATCACTGCGTTCCCTGTAAAACTGGTTATTCTGGGAACCACGTTGTGGGTAAGGGTAGAGATCACTGATGGGCAGACAATCTGGTCCAGTCTCCCTCCTGATGGATGCTGCCTGCACAGCTGAGGCCTTGGTCAAGAGGTGTTGACCTGGGGGCAGGTATCACTACAGAAAGCAGCCGTGACTTGGGTTATAGAGATTTGATTTTGGAAACGTGTGCTAAACAGGTCTGACGCAAGGCACTCTTTCCTTTAAAGATTTTGGCCTCTAATTAAGAGAAACCAGCCCTTCTCCGAGATGCTGGGTTTTGAGCAATGGTTGTTGGGTTTCGGTAAGGCCAACGCTGGGTACTTGTCCAACCGCTGACTTGCTGAGGGCTTTCTGTGCCCGAGGCCGAGGTGCTTTGGCAGGGCTTGTCTGTGCCTGTGGTGAGAATTGCACGCCTTCGGTTCTGAAGCTTGAGGTGGGCCCGGAGGAGCTGCTGGAACGTTTTCCTAAAATACAAGTAAATTAAAAGCAAGATTCTGGTCTGTTTTGTCAAGCAAGTTGTTTTCCCTTGCGTTCTTTCCATGAACAGATAGTCTATGCGGAGAGGCCTCTGACTGACAACAACAGATCTTTGGCCTCCTATGGCTTGAAAGACGGGGATGTGGTGATTTTGCGACAGAAAGAGACCGTAGAGCCACGGCCCTCAATCCGTTTCCCAGGTGAGAAAGGTTGTGTTAACTTTTCCTCTGAGCACCTGAAGATATTTATCAAACACCTGGATATTTATCAAACGCCAACTCCATCTCATTCGTCTCCTTTAACAGCTTGCTGGACAAACTGCTTAGGAAGGGAGGGTGGCTACAGCTGAGGTGGGGGACTTTCAAAATTAGCTAAAGGGCTTGTTATTTAATTATTTTTATTCTAAGCAAGTGGAAAGAAAGCAGGAAAGGATGGAAAAACAAAGAAAATTCAGAACAGCAGTTTGTGTGCCTGTTCCCTTCCCGTTCTGTGTAGTGGTGTAATAAACACACGCTCGGTGTGGCTCAGACACATTAAGAGGCTCTTGAGATTTGAATTGTGACAAATACCCAGAGAAGTTGCATCTTAAACCAACTTATGCAGTCGTGCACACGTGCAAGAGGCTTCTCAAATAATGTGAGTGGAGACCTGATCCTGTCTCTGTCCTGCCTTCTGCAGTGATTCCTAGCAAACCCACGTCTTAAAAGTATCACCGGAAAAGGATTGCTGGCTGAGAAGGGCTTGGGAGCACTGGTTGAGGTTCTCGTCCTCCTGCCTTCACAGGAGGGTTGGTACCTGCAATGCAGCTCTGCAGAAATTTTCCTCTTTTTTTCTCTACCTTTTCTTTAAAAAAAAAAAATCTGAGAGATTCAGAAATGCCTTAGAGACATCAGGTTTAGCCTTGTGATCCCTCTGTGTGGCATTCACATTTGTGAAGCTGGAAATAACTAGTCTGTGATTCAAAAAGTACAATTCTAGGGTTAAAAAACGTATGAGGTAGAAGAATAGAGCAGTTACATAAATACATGCTAGCATTCCTAACCCAGTAACCTGGGGATGTGGCAGTGCTTCTGACACGAATTGCTGTTCAAAGAATCTGGTCTAATATTGTGGCATGAAGACCGGCTCGTCTTTCCGCAGTTTTTCCACTTAGTTTTTGGAGCAGAACTGTAAATAGGAAGTGCTGACACATTTGACCTCTTTTCCCTCAAGGTCTGCCGAGGATAGACTTCAGCAGCATTGCGGTTCCCGGGACATCCACGCAGCAGCGTCAGCCACCAGCACAGCGTCTGCGTCCATCGCCTCCCGATGCATCTTCGTTCCCTCAGGGTTTGGAAAATCCCGCATTGCTACGGGAGATGCTGCTTGCAAATCCCCACGAGCTGTCCCTGCTGAAGGAGCGCAATCCGCCCCTGGCGGAGGCACTGCTCAGCGGAGACCTCGGTAAGTTGGGTTTTTATCTGCGTGAGGTGATTTTGAGTCTGTTTGAGCTCAGCTCTAATAAAAGGCAGCCCCAGGTTTTTAACTAGCCGGGATGCTCACTGCCAGCTTATTGATGCTGCTGATAAAAGGTGCCAGCTGGGAGTACTGAAGTTCCTCTTTTTCTAACAAGACTATTTCTGGCAAGGTGGGCATATTTCCCCTGCTTGGCTTTTTGAATAGTTTCTGTCCCCTACTTTGAAATAACAAGCGCATGGATATGTTGAGCTTCTATGAACACAAGTGGCTCAGCTCCTGATTGTTATGCTAAGACTCCCTGAATTCAGTTTCCAGTAATGGTGTTGCGTTTGCTGCGCCCCAGAGCCCACTAAGACCTCAGCTGAGAGCAGCACCCTGCAAGACCATCTCTCTCCGTAATGATTAGCTGCTATAGAAGTGGACATCAGAGAGAGCAGAAAAGAACAAGTAAATGGTGTCTTTAGGGACCTTTTACAACAGAGTCGTAAATGTTTATGTTCCTCTTAATCTTGAAAGTGCTCATGTATTTTGGGCACTTCACATGGCACGGTTGAATCCTAGTATGGTGTCCCTCATTTTCTCTGCAGATGAGTAGCTGATCTTGGTTTCTCCTTCTTCATCTGATGGAAGCTTTGAACTCTAGTCCTCCTTTGTTATGAAGAGTGTTTGGGGCATTAAAAGACGTGCATCTATACCTCTGCAAGCACCTACTTAGGAAATAAATCCTGTTGACCTTCAGGAAATGAACAAAGTACCATCTAGCAGGAGACTTTTTCCCTTCCAAGGTTACATCCTAGTGATTTATCTCTCAAAGAACACTGGAAGGGAACTCACATGGATGTTGTTGGCCTACTGCATTTTTTAATTCTGACGTCAGCTCATACTCTTGCAGTTAAATAGACGTCTGTTGTGCTCTCAAGCTTTTTCCCGCCTCTTCTGAGCGTTGTGTCTGTAGTGCAGAAGAGAAGTTCTTCCCATCACCTTGAGAAGAATGTGCTGCTGCTGGCACAGGGCACAAGGGGCTAAGCCAGGCACCCAGAACTGGCTAATCAGCCCATCTGTTCTGTCTGGTATGCACATAAGCTTTGATTCAGGTGTGCGCTTTTAGCCCCAAAGCGCTGCAGTGGGATGTCAGAAGGAAGTGGTTTGATCTGGTTATACTCTCATCGCTTTGTAGTGCTGCTATCAGTGGTTGGGCACGGGTCCAGTTCAGCTCTGACTGATGTCCAAATACATGCACAGATACGTGCCGTGTGACTGTGCTGGATGCATCGCGGGCATGTTAGAGGGCACCTGATATACAGAAGCCTAATTAAAAACAAAACAAACACACAAAAACGCCCAGTGCTGTCCTGAACATGTAACTATCTTTGAGCCACAGAGCTTCTGTATGGGAACTGCATTTCTTGAAGCAAAACCATGGCCTTCTTAGTTTACAGAACTTAATTTATTGCCAGGTCTGTTTGGGAATGTACGTGATCAGATCCAAACAGTAAAAAATAGCCAGAGGCTATCCAAACAGTGGGGAACTAAAAAACGTGCAGCTAAACTTCCTGAAGCAAGTGTCCCTCGTAGCACCTCTTGATTACAGCAGTAGGCATTCAGCTTTAGGGATTATAATGTCTGTGTCTTAGCCTGTGTTGCCTGGGTTTAAAGTAAGTTTTGTTATTTTTTTATGCCTTAGAATTTTGGGTTGCTTTTTCTGAATCTACAGACAACTATTTTTCAGGGGACTGCTGAGTGTAAAATGTGATAGATTTTGCAAGCTGTTCTTGTAGGTGGGCCGTCTTACTGCAGTCTCACTCCTGTCTCTGTCTGAAGTTTTTTCAAAATACAGGTGCACAATTCAAATGAGAAGCTTGAGTGCAGGTTTTCTATTCCTGATTTCTGTTCCAGGTGTAATTTAGCTGCTGTTTTTTCCAGATTTTTTGGAGTATTTTGTAGGCAACTCTTGCTGCAATAGAACAACGAATTGCCATTGTAATGGCAGCTCTCAATTTTAAGTATTGTTGTCTTAGGAGTTTTTTTCCTCCATTTTTCTTTTGTACAAAAGTGTATACAGAGGGAAGTTGAGTTTGACTGTGTCTTGATGTGTTTGGGTAGGAGAAATAGCTCTGTCAAGCTGTTTTTCATCTCAGCAGTTTCCCAAGTTTGCCACCAATCCTTTTGAGGTCCATCCACACTGCCTCCAGATGAAGCTTGTGCTCGTGCTGCAGATTCTATCCCTGAGTGCATACTGGCATAAAAAGAGGTGCTTGCTGTGCCAGAACTTGATTTGTAAAGAGTAATTTCCAGTAAAAAGCATTTCTGTCTCTCCTTGTTACTGCAGAGAAATTCACCAGGGTGTTGCTGGAGCAACAGCAGGACCGAGCCCGGCGGGAGCAGGAGAGGATCCGACTCTATTCAGCTGACCCTTTCGATCTTGAGGCACAGGCCAAGATAGAAGAAGACATAAGGTAGCAAACCAAAGCCACCTGCATGCTTTGGAGGTCTTTGTGGCACTTTTTTTCCACAGGGTGCTTCCTTCCAACCTGGTACTTTTTCCTCGGACACAAGGAGTGTGTTTAGAGAGCAGATCCTGCCTTAAGACAGAAATCTGCTTGCAGGGTAGTGCTCTGAGCCACCTTTGCAAGTGGGAAGGTTGGGAATTGGGACACATGGGTGCATCCCGTCCTTCAGAGGTATCCAGTTGAGCACAGACGATGGTGGCAGCATCGCTGTCCGTGTGCGTGATGTCTCAAGGCTGGGCCACTGTGACACCAGTAAAGAGCGCTTGTGAAAAGCGCTGAGCCGAATCCTCGAGAGGTGCTCTTCAGGGCATGTCTTGAACCTGAGAACAGAGCCTGTGCCAGTGTCTGAGCAGAGCTCTCTGCACAGAATGGGGTGTCGCTTCCCAGCTGCCCTCGAGATTTGGTTTCGCTTACTGCTAATTGTTTTGTATTTCTGGCTAATTCCAGACCCTGCATTTCACTGCTGTCAGAAGAGATCTTCCATAGAAATATGTTCTGCTCATCAGCCTTTGCTCCGTTTCTGTCTTCCAAACGTACTTGCATTGGGCTGAGGCTTGATTGCTTAAATTGGGTGATAAATCCTTGAGTTGGAACATGGCTGGTGGTTTTGTCCCCAGTAAAGAAATGTCTTTCTGGTGCAGGCTCATAGTTGATCATAACCAGAGTTAATTTGCGATAAGTCATTCTTGCGTTACAACTGACAAGGTGTTGGTACCAGATAAAGGCTTAGCATAGTGGTGCAGAAAAATGTAATGCATAAATTGCATAAATGTATAGATAAAACATTGCATGCAGGCACAGGAACACATTTCTTGCTCCATAGATGAAGGAGAATTGGGACAGATAAAGGTGATGTGCCTGAGGTTGTACAGCTATTAGGTAACAGTTTGGACATGTAGTAGTCCCCCAGTTTCACAGCCTATTTAGTTTCTCCGGTTACTCGAACTCCTTGCTTAATCAAGTATCCTCTGCCTGAGATTGATCGGGAGCCCCTGCAAGCATCACACTTTTTTGAGACAAATCTCTGTCCTTCAAGTGTATTTTATGTGGACAGAGTGTCAAGCACAGAGAAAACAGAAGCTTCAGATCACAACATAACTGATCTAAGATTGAGTAGCAGAAGACAGTACAATGTGCAGCTCTTTGGTTCACAGGTATATGAGCAGGGTGCTCCCAGGTGAGCCAGGTTGCTGTTAGCTGCTCTTAGCTGTTTCCCTGCTCCACCAAGAAACTGCATCTACCCATCCTATTGCGGGAAGGCTACAGAAAATGGATGAGAGAGGAGTTTGCTTTTCCAATCCTCCTGCTGAGGAGGAGAAGTGAAGTGGCGTCAAAGTTGGAAGCCCTTTTCCTTTCACAGATAAGGCTATTTCAGATGCAGTCACTGCAGATACCCATCACTTTGAAGATTACCGTAGGGGCCATGATGAGCTTTTTGATAAGTGTTTCTTCTGTAAGCTTGAATTTGGAGCGAGGGCTTGTGCTCACAGTGGTATTCTCGCTGCAGTTTAGCTTATCTCCTCTCCTTCCTATGCCTGGAAAAGGCAAGATACCAGGGAAACGTTGGAGGATTTTAATGTTCAGCTGCTGTGTGGGATTCCGGTGTTGTAGCTACTGGCAACATCTTCATCATATGCCCTCAGTGTGTGCCTCTTTAGAGTGACTAATAAGTATGCAGGTTTTTCGCTTACAAGTTCTCCAGGTTAACTCTGTGGTGACAGGTTTTTGTTGCCAACACAAGGTTGTCAGGTGCAGGCGTCTCCAGTGCTGTCGTGTGAGCTACACAAGGTGCTGGAGGGAGCAGCCCTCCTGGCTGTGGGGGAAGCGATTTGATATCTCTGGATTAAGCCAAGAGCATTACAAGCAATCCCTCTGCTAAGAAGGCTATGTTTAGCTAATGAAGCAGCCTTTGTTGTGGTTTAAAAATGCTGTTTGTAGCTGATGCAAACTGCAGCAGGTGGGATTACATTTGTAAATTGGAAGGATGTTTATAAGGTTTCGCTGATGGAAGGTCTGATTTTTCTCTCTTCTCCATTAAATTCAGGCAACAAAACATTGAAGAAAATATGACAATAGCGATGGAAGAGGCCCCTGAGAGTTTCGGCCAGGTGGTGATGCTTTATATTAACTGTAAAGTCAACGGACATCCAGTGAAAGCCTTTGTTGACTCAGGTGAATTGCTGCTATATTCATCTTTCCACAGAATCTCCTTCCCTCACTGAGGGAGAGAGTACACGCTCCAGAATTTTTGCCCAGAGTATTCCTTTTCCATAATAAAGAACTGTATTACATGATTTTAAAGCACCTAATTAAAATTTGAGAACAGTCTGGGCTCTAAGGCAAGCAGAGCAAATTGTGGAAACGGTTTGTGAAGCGGCACAAGTGAGTGCTTGCACACCCCAGATCAAGGCTCCTGTGAGAATTTCTGGTGTCTGATGGCTGTGATGCCAAAAAGGTCACTGCCACATGTGTATCTTATCTCAGTTTACAGATGGGGAAACTTTGCCTGCCTTAACGCTGTACTTCACATCCACAGCTTTAAAGGGAAAGTAGTTGGGGCTGTTCCAGTTCTACCGTAGAACATACTTTACTGTCCTTGCTGATCTGTGTGTATAGACACAGTAAATTCAAAGCAGTGTGTTTCATGAAAAGCTTTTTATGCCATAATGCAGTTGCCTGATGCAAGCAGTGTGGTTTCCCTGCTGCTGAGTATAAGTTCTTAAGCCCTTTCAGGAGTTTCTTTTATTTTGCAATGCCCTGTCAAGACTTAACATGAATTGTGTTGCTGGTAGGTGCCCAGATGACCATCATGAGCCAAGCTTGTGCTGAAAGGTGCAACATCATGAGGCTGGTAGATCGGCGGTGGGCTGGCATTGCTAAAGGTGTAGGCACACAGAAAATAATTGGCAGAGTGCACTTAGGTAAGTACGGGATTCTTCTTAAGACAGGTTTAGCAGCAGTTTGACTGTATTCCCTGCAGTCTTGGCACCAAAGAGCACCTGATTTAATGCTGTATTTGTTAGAAACTCCTATGGAGTAAAATAAAAGTGCATCTGCAGTAGGTTCATTTGACTTGGGCACAGTAATCTGGCTTCTGTCTCACTTGATGCTTTTGTAATGGAATTGCCTCTCTTTTAGGTGAGAGAGTCTTCAACTCCTGCAGATGTAGAGGAACCATTCACTCTGGGTGCAAAAGCAGGGTTGATGTGAAGGAGCAGGGTGTCTCCTGTTTGGGGTGTGGCTGTTGGCATGTGTGAGTTGCTCAGGAAGGGCTCCAGTACGGTGGAGTGCTTCATACTCCTCCAGGAGGAGAAGGCTGGCTGTGTTTGTGTGCAGGTTTTCTGGATGAGTGAGGATTGTCCTTATTGTCTGGAAAAAAATGATCCTCTTCACTGTTCTTGCTTCTTAGACTTGTGCTCTAATAAGCTGTACACTGCTCCTCTAGCAGTCTAGCTTGGAGGCTTAGGTTAGCAGTATTAAGGCTCTAGAGCAGATCATCTTTGAAAACAATTAACTACCTCAGACAAATATAGACCCAATAGTCCCAGGGACTTGCGCGTGGCTGGACTTCTTGTGACCAAAGCCGTATGTCAGAGCTCTAGCTTCAGTTTTACCCAGCATGTTTGCACAAGCCTTTCCTAGGGGTGGAAGAGCAGAAGGTAATTTGTTGCGCTGTAGTATGCAAGGCGGTAACTTTTCTCCATTGTGTTTCAGCTCAGGTTCAAATTGAAGGGGATTTCCTGGCGTGTTCCTTCTCAATCCTTGAAGAGCAGCCCATGGACATGCTTCTAGGACTGGATATGCTAAAGAGGCATCAGGTATCAACACTTGTTTTGAAACAGTTACTGGCTCTTCCAAGTGAAGCGCTAAGCACAACATAAATGCCATGCCTGTGAATGAGTTTGGATTCTCTGGGGAGAGAAAATAGATTATTTTTCAGCCAGTTACAAAAGAAGTACATATGCTAAAGACATTATGGATGGATGTATAGGGTGTCTGGCTGCTCCAGAGTTTTTTGCTCTGATCAAAAATATTCAGAGCTTTCCAACTGAATGATATATTGCAAAGCAAGTCCTGTAGGGTCCTTTGCTTATAGCTGATGCTCTTGACCCACTTTGCTTAGGTGCTATGAGCTGTTCCCATTGAAATGGATTGTTTAACCTTGTTTCTCCTTTTTCTCCGGGAACTGACTTACTGTTATGCAGGCCCCTGATGTCTCGATGCTCTTTCACAGTGTTCAATTGATCTCAAGAAGAATGTACTAGTGATCGGCACGACTGGTTCTCAGACCACTTTCCTCCCGGAGGGAGAGCTCCCAGAGTGTGCCAGGCTGGCTTATGGGTCCGGGCGGGAAGACGTGCGGCCGGAGGAGATTGCGGACCAGGAATTAGCAGAAGCAATACAGAAGTCCGTAGAGGAAGCAGGTACCGTAATGAGCCCAGCTGAAATAAGAATCTGCATAGTTTTCTTGCTGTGTATCAGGATGTCTGTTGGCAGTCACTGAAAGGCCTTTTCTCAGTTCCTAGGAGATGTAATCTAATACAATATCAGTGAGTAAAAGGTAGAGAGAAAGGGGCTCTGTTCTTGCTTGTAGCTTCTAATTACACCTATCTTTTCCTTTCTGTACAGCAAAATCTGTCCACATGAAGGCATTCGGGGGTGCTTGCTGTTCAATTTGTGCTCTCCTTGCAACTTTCTACCAGCTCTGATATCTTGGTCTTCGAAGGTGTGGAGATAAGTGATTGTCTCTGGCACCCGTTCACCTGGTTCAAATTGTTGTGCCTAGTCAGGGACGTGACTCGGTTACGTTGTGTTTTAGCCTCACATAGGGTCACTTGTGGTGACCTCTGCAAATCCTGTTCTTAACAGCTACTGTATATAAAAGTAGAGGAGCTGTAGCAGTAAGTACAAATCTTTGGAAAGGAGGAATACCAGCCTCAGCAACTATTTGGGTCTTAAATGTGCAGTGTAAAGTACATCTGTG
The DNA here is from genome assembly GCA_011074415.1 of Stictonetta naevosa. Taxonomy (NCBI): domain Eukaryota; kingdom Metazoa; phylum Chordata; class Aves; order Anseriformes; family Anatidae; genus Stictonetta; species Stictonetta naevosa. The sequence goes on along the minus strand of CM021717.1, from coordinate 7,713,412 downwards.
CCTGGTTGCTGCCCCTCTGCTGAGGAGCCATAACTAAGCAATAAGTGTTAACTTGTAGCTTATGTCCACCTGTTTTTTTTCCAAGACAAAGTAAGTTCATTACAATTTTTAGAAACAGTGTGCTATTTCAGCGTTTTTGCCTTGGAATGGTGCTTGTGCCCTTGGAAGGTAAACTGTTTTTCTTACTGAAGATTACTGTTGCTCTAAATTTCAAAAGCAGCAGCTGAATTCACATCCTAATGTATATCAGCCTCAAAGATGGTCTGCAAAGGGAATTTTCCCCTCCTCTCCTAGTTTTGTTCCCTGTTACTCTAGAATCTGTAAGCTGCACAAATGAAGATGTTCTGGGCTGTGGAAGATACTGGTAACTGCAATTTTTAGTTAAATGGAGATGCCAAAATAGTTAAAAGCTGAGCTATAAGCCAAACTGTATGAAACTCAGGTTTTCCATTTAACTCCTCCCTTAACTTCAGCATATGCCTTTGAATAAAGGAGAGCTTCATTTCTGTATGCCAACTATTATAAGAAGCCGTAAGCAGCTCAGAAAGTGTATTTCTTAGGACTTTTCCAAAACTGTTAAGGGTAGCTTTTTTTTTTTCTTTCTAACGCAGGTGGGAAGATGTTTGAGTTTACTTTAACTTTTTACTTTGAAAGCATTGCACTAAGATTCTGCTTTCTGTATGTGTGCAGAACACATGATGGATCACGTTTAAGCTGATAAAGTTGATTTCTTCAGTGGTTTTATTGCTATTTTTTTAATTATAGCATGCTTCTAATTAGAATTGAAGTCTGATAACATTGATATATATATGCATATATATATATATATTATACTGCACTGTTTTTTTTTCTTTAACACTTCCCAATTGCTGCTTGGTTGTCCAGACTGTAAGCAGTGTCTTTTCTGCAAATAACCAAGGGGAGCACAGGACTGTACTTAACAGTCCCACTGAACAATATTCTTCTATTCCTGAAAGTTTTCACAGATATAAAACCTCCAGAGGAAGGCCAGTCTTTAGTGTATTGTCAAGAAATGGTTTGCATGTTTGACTTTTTAAACCAAATTAGAATGCTCATTAACTTAAGTTGCAGCAAATAAAGAGAAAAACAAGGATTTGACCTTGCTTCATCAGGTTTTGACATACCTAAATGTCAGGCTTGGTGGCTTGGGCTCATGTCTCTTCACATAACCTGGAAGAGAAAATGTAGAGATGTAAATGTGTTCTTATCCTGTTCAAATTCTGAGCTTGATGAAGACAAGCTTGTTTTTTGCAGTCTACCCTCATTTCAGGTGAGTCTTTGCAGACATAGTTGTCTGGACTTAGTTCTCTGCTGAAAGAGAGGTCAAATAAAAAACAAACCTCTTGGCCTGAAAAATGTAAATCTTTATAATTAAAGCATTTTAGGCAAGAGCTTTAAAATGAAAAGTGTCTAAGATGACTTGCAGCTGCTTTTATACCAATACTGTTCTCAAGACCCTGAGGCTTTGTTCAAGCTAGTCAGCAGTCTGCCATTTTCCATTGATAGTGAGCCCTAGAGGAATGTAAAAGATTTATGAGAATAGGAAATCCATTTTGTATGTTCACTTAATACTTCTAGAACACTAATGCACAAAATTAAGGTAGGTCTTACTTAGATTGACTCTCTGCAAGCCTTGGACCTATTACAAGTCTCTGACTTGCAGGCATCTTGTTAGCTGTGTTCGGAGATATCAGACTATTAACTTACACCCTCTTGCTCTTTTCTAAAACAATTAACTGCTGCTAGCTGGTACCAGAAAAAACAAGTGAAAGAACAGTAAACTGGAGAGGAAGAGAGAGAGAGAGAACATAATGCAGCACCAAGGAAACCCAGCTTCCCACAAGGCCTGTAATCTTTCGTAACAGCTTGAGTAGTACAACAGAAATCACTGTACATCTGTAGACTATTAAAGTTCTCATTTTGAATGCACCTGGGTTATTCTTGAGTTTTATTTAATCCCTGGAAGCCTACTTTTGTGAGCCTCGTGTTTTCTGTCAGCTGACTTGCTGGTGTTTCAACACCTGTGGAAAGGCAACTGAGATGGTAGTGAGGTCGTGGTATGTTTTACATGTTTTACTGTGATCTACTAGATTCTCCATGAATACTTAATTTATGTCTTGAGAGCTCATTATTTTCTGCCAATGTGCAGTGTCCTCCCCGCTATCACCACCCCTGGTAACAACCTGGTGATTATGGAGGATTTACAAAACTGGCAGCGAAACAACAATTGTCTTAGGAGGAAGCATAGTGAAGTAGCTTACCCCGTATGCAGCTTTTCATCCAGACAGCCTGGCTATAAGAAAGACGTTGCCTCCACATATGCAACTCAGGCTTTTCCTGATATAGAGAGGAATTTATCCCTGATGGTGCACTTTGTGGAGAAGAGTTTGTTGCTGGTGCTAGCTCGATCAATATCCTTGATGGAGTTAGGATTCAGCTCCTGTAGATACCCTGGGAGAAGGATGACAGCAAGTCTCGGAAGGATGGTGCTGAGGAGTGCTTGGCAGAATACCAGGTACTTCTGCTGTCTAAATGACTACAACTCCCTGATGTTTGACTGATCAGACCTTGTTTTTTGACTCACTGGGTCTGTAATCAGTTCTGCTTTCTCTCCAAAGGGTTGGCTTGGAAGCAGAGAACGTGAACATAATGCTACCGCATAGAAACAGAAAAAGATCCCTTCTGTTTGAATGTGTATTCTGTGTCACGAGCCTCTTTGCCACCCTTATGAAAGATGAGCAGTCTGAAAATCTGCAGGATAATTTTGGATTTTTAATACTCTAGCATAGCCAAGTTGTAACTGCATTAAGACCAGGTGTGTGACCAGTAGAAAAGATTGCTCTGGTATAAAGTAAAGCAGCAGATGCACAATCTGAAGAGCTGTTTGGGTATCTGATGCAGGACAGAGTAGGACCTTAATGGAAGAACAGGCGCTCTTACAGCAAAGGTCATGTTGGTGATTTAACAACAGAATGTGAGCTGATATATTAGCAACATTAGACCATTAGTGAGATAAGTTCACTCATGTAATCTAGCCTGATACCTAGACCCAGTGTGTGGTGCTACCAGTAGAGATCTGTAGTTTATCCATTCTCCCTGTGGAGGAGGAAGCAGTTGAGCTGGTTTGACTTCTGGCTGGTTGTTCTTTGCTTTGCTCTTCAGTGCCTCAGGGAGCATTCCGTTTGGGGATTTCTGCCCTAGAATCTTTATGCTTCCCATTTGCAGCAAGCCAGTGTTTGCTTATCTTCTCTTGCCTGTGATGGCATGATCCATCACAAGGCAATAGCCACTGGGAGCACAGTCTGAGAATTGTGCCATCTCAAACCTCATTTCACTGGAAGTGGCTCCTGAATGCAGCTGTACGGAGAACAATCTGGTACAGTGCTAGACATCTGCCTTGTGCTGCATATATTGTATCAAGTGTGTAGTATCACCCCCAGACCGCTCTGCAGTGTAGACAGTACAGAACAGCCCTTCAACTGTTTTTCAGCAGTTATTTTTGACTAGATGTAATGAATTACCCAGGCAGAACTCCTTTTGGAAGTCAGCGAACCCAAGGAGCTCCTGCTGCTCACGTGCTGTCTTTGTGGACAGCTGGGAGGGGGACTGCAATGTCGCAGGACTATAACCATGCATGTTGTGTGCTTTGAATGCTAACGCAAGTTTGGTGTGTTTGTTTCCTAATCCGAACAGAACGTCAGAAGCCTTGATGCATGTAGTGTGTGTTTACTGCAGCTGGAGTGGGCCACAGACCAGGTATTTATAGCCATCAGTTCATGAGCTTTTACTACTACATTCACACTACCTGCAGCAGGACTGTCCTTACTTTAAAGTACTTCTGTACTGGGGAGAGACCCACATGATGTGAAATTACCAACTCCTCCATTTGAGAGCGTGGAAGAACATTCTGCTTCACTTGGCCAAAGGCAGCAAACCTGCGTGTTGCCTGTACTAGGACAGGTGGACCCTCCTGCTCATGTGAAGGAGAGCCTTACAACTCTGACTTTCCTTCCTGTGCTTCCTGTGTGATAAATAGCTGTCTTGTGACTTCAGGAGCCTGTGGACTCCTCAGTCTTTTGGGGTTCTGTAATTAAAGCCTAGGAGGCTGGCTGCCTCTCTTATATCAAAATTGCTTCACCATAGCCTGCTCTTAGAGAAACCAATTGGCAGCTAGTTCCCTTCCTGCTTGACAGCAAACAACATTACGTTGAAAAAGAATGAAAAACTGACAAGTAATTTTATATCCACAATTTCAGTTCAAGCTGACAAATCGTATGGAGGATGTTTGCTGAACTCTGGATATCTTGTTTTCTAATTGTTACATGCCTTAACATGCTGAAGGGAAAAAAAAAAATGAAGATAACTGCTCTGTATGGCTAGAAGTTTTCTTTGCTGCTGTTACTGCAGCTGCACTGATAACCAGATGAGAAAGTAATGGGGTTCTTTGGTTTATGCTCTTGATTAAGGAGAAACTTATGGCTAAAAGAAAATCTGAAGTTCTTTTCAGCTTGAGCAAGCCATCTAGGAAGCACCCCTCTAACTACTGTGTACGTGTATCCCATTGAAGCCTGCTTTCTGTATCACACAGAGGAGTTTGGATCTCGCTCTCCTTTGAAAAATGCCCCTTTAAAGGGGATGCTGGGATTTCATCATCATCTCAGTGACTGCAGATATATCTGCTCACTTTGAAATGTAAATGTCCTCTAATTGTGAGCTCTTTGAGCACCCTAGAACTGGCTTCTTGTCTTTCACTGTCAGTAATGAAGTGTCTGCAGCTGGAATGTAGTTGCTGGATTTGCACTTGGTTATTCTTGGAGCACTCAGGACTGTAACAACTTCTTGCGATAGCTAATGATATGAATGCAGCGGTGCTCTGGTGAGTAATTTCCAAGCTGATATGCGAACTGTTGTCTTAGCTTCTATTCAGAAGGTATAGATAATTGAAAATCATGGTTCTCCTGTGTTCTAACTATGTCTTTCTTTCTGTCTTATGTATAGAGAATAGTGACAAAGAAACTACCTCACTGGAAATGCCCTCATTACCAGCTTCTGATGGGTTTCAAAATCCAGTCCAGTCTTCAGGACAAAGTTCTAAGATCTGTAATCCCACAAATCAATTACTTGATCGTTCTGTCTCTGCCCCTGCTTCAATTTGCTCATCGGAATCTAGCATCGCAGAGCCCATTAATCCTAGAGCCGTCAAGTCTTTTGAGTCTTCAACTGAATGCCAGATAACCCCAGAAAAAGAACATCCTCTCTTATTACAGCATCTTTCCAAAAACTCTTCCTTGGCAGATAACAAGCCTTCTCTCCAGACAGATGAGGTAACTTGTTGCAGTCCAGCTTGCCCTTCACAGAAAGCACTCAAAGAAACATTTGTTGCTGACAGTCTAATGGAATGTAATGCTAAAGAGCAAGGCTGTGGTCAGGAACCTCCTTTGGAAGTGACGAAAGAAAATAGTTTGACTAACACTGCTAAGCACGGGCAAATTGAAGATGTATCTCTGTCTTCAGAACAGGAGGAGCAGAAGCAAAAGAATGAGCTTGCCATAGACCATCAGACGTGCAAAGAATCAGAGAAGCCTGAACAGCTGGAGAAACAAATTGACACAACTGACCCAGAGCTTCCTTGCAACCTTGGTGGGGTTGAGAAACCTGTTGCAGAAGAAGAGGGCCAGCCAGCCAGCCAGCCAGAAAATCCTCCTGCAGAAATGAGAGGAGATGGGCTAGAGAAAGCACATCTTCCCTGCATGAAAGGGAGTATCCAAATGTCAGCCTCCTGTAGCTGTATGCATATGGAAGTAGATGTAGTTGAGCGGTCAGTAGCTGAGGTGCACAGCTCAGCAAGCAAGCAGAAGCAGCAGGCTGAGAATAGAAGTGTATCTGACCTGAACTCAGATGCCTCCTCTATGGAGGTGGAGTCATTGAAGTCTGCAACCTCCTTGAGTGATCCAATTTCCACCCCTGATGTGTCACAGTCCAAAAGCACCAGTGAAATTCCTGTAAAGCATAATGAGTTGTCCAGTGAAACAGCTGAAATCAGTTCTTCCCCCCTCAGCATCCACCAACCGGACACAGATCCAGGAAGACCTGTAGAAGAGCCTTGTTTCTCTCTAGCAACAGCCTTGAAAGAGCTTCACAAACTCTTGATTATCAGTCGTAAAGGAGAATGTAAACTCCTTGCATCCGAAGTCTCCCAGCTGGAAATGGTTCACAAAGAGCAAGCACAGCAGAAGGGGTTTTCTGAAGATGAGCAAAAAGGCTCACATCTAGGCAGTCAGGAACAGAGTTGTTCCTCCTTTAAGGGGAGGTCTGAAGGTAGAAAAGCAGAGGGGAACCAGCCTTGTGATTCTGGCACAGAAAACAACCTTGGGTCTATCAGTCAGATGGAGTCAGCTATTGGAGAAGGTGCTTTAGAGATTCAGGAGTTTTCAGGTAAGAGTGATTTGATTTTAGTGACTTCTGCAGCGACACCTGACCAGCAACAGAGATCTGAGCAGGCTGAAGTTTTGGCAGAATGGAACGAGAGTCCAGCTAGTCCAACCTTGGAACAAAACACATCTATTTCCTCTCAAACTGCTTCGGATGAAGATGCACCTCAAGATATTCGGGCATCATTCACAGGAGCGCCTGGGAGAAGCAGCAGTTCTTCTCCTGAAGGTCTGTGGTCATTGGGTGGGTGTGAGGAACCGCTGCTCAGCCCACTCGCTGGCTATACTGAATTTCCCTTGGCTGCTTCTCCACCACCTGCTTTCCCTGCAGCTGATGTTGATCGAATCCTTGGTGCTGGCTTTACCATGAGAGAAGCTCTCGAGGCTTTGGAACAAGCGGATGGAAATGCAGATCTTGCTCTTCTCATTTTGCTTGCCAAGAGTATTGTCGTTCCTACGTAACTACGGAGGAGGTAGCTGACTGGGGTGTCTCTTCCTTTAAAGGACGTATCTAAATTACACATCACAATGTACAAGCAGAATGTTGAGCCAGATTTTTTAATTCTTTGCAGCCAAAGTAACTTGTCTCTTCAGTTTCACTCGTTAGATTTGGCCTTTTAAAAGAAAGAAAACGTCCTAGCATTGTGTGGACAAGATAGCTTTTAATTATGCATACTGGATTCAAATTAATGTTTTTATTTAAATGTAAAATTTTAGAATAAGCTCCAATGTTATGAATAAAAAAGCAGAAGCCATTAAGGTCACCACCCTGCCCAGCGCAAAGCAGATTGTGAAATAAGTTGAACGCGCGTGTGTGTGCAGCCAGTGGCGAGGCACAGCACGTGGTGTTACAGGACATGAGGTGCACACTGAGTTTGGTATGGTGCAGGCGCAAAACAGCGCTTTTCTAAATGTACTTTGTGGGTTTCACCAGTTTTCTCTCTCCTACGCTTTATAACCAAATGTATGTGATGCTGATGAAACATTTATGGCAGCTACTAAAGGTTACGTAGGTGCCCACAGATGTGTAAAACTTCGCAGAAGGAGTGGGAGGGTGTGGGGTGGTTTTGGAAGCATGTTTCCGTGTGTGCACGGGGAGAGCTGATGCCTGCTTTTGCCAAACCCTTTTATGCTTTTGGGCCAGTGTGTTTAAGTTTACAACGTGGGGATAAGGGATAGGGAGAATAAGGGAAGGGATAGAATTTGGTGCTACCAAAACTAAGAGATGTACTAACTTATTTGAGGATATGCAGGTATTAATTGTAGGGGGAGGGGGGAAAGGAGTATTTTACTTTTTTTTCTTTCTAGCCTTGCCCACACTGTTCCCCCCCCCCCCCCAAAAAAAAAAAAAAAAGCTCAACTGCTGCAGGCAGAACGTTAATGATGAAACTGCTTAACAAACAACTGTGTGTTACGGCTCTTAATCCCCCTCTACCCATGGAAGATGGATTCTCTATGCACTGCTTGGGCTGTGATCAGAAGAATGAAGAAATCTGCTTTGCACTAATTCATCTTGATGTTTGGGGGATCATCAGCCTCTCAGCTGTGGAAATGGAAACTGCAGAAAGTCTGTAGCAGCTGACGGGGTACTAATTCAATACCTCTTAAAGAGCGAGGGCACCTGAATAGGGTTTATGAAACAAATGCACTTGACATGGCTTCTGCATTATAACCATCGTGGCCTTCCGGGAAGTCCTTGGTGAGTGGTAGCCTGTCTGATTAGGACTCACTGAGGCTGTGTTGCAGGAAGCCCCTTTCCAAATGCTTTTTTTTTTTTTTTTTTTTTTTTTAATTCAAGTGATCTACCTTTTGGTTTTCTGCAGAGCCCCAAAATACTGTTGGGGCTGGGGAAGGGAAAGGAAAGCATGGTTAAATATGATACCAAATTTTAAGTAGGGACTTTTACTTAATCCCACTTGCAAATCTCTGAAGTGGATTTTGTGTAAAGTGTTCATCTTTAACTTTCTGCTTTGAGCTAAACCTGAAGTGATGGATCAGCAGTGGCTGGAAACATGTTTTGTTCATGGCTTTCATTTGTTATCATTGTCTCAGGCCTGTCCCTGGTGTCTTGTTTTCCCTGTTGCTTAGCAGGTTTGCCTGTGTGTATGTTAGGCTTTTTCACGCAGGATAGCTTTTACACACAACACAAATTTGGTTTCATCTGTGAATTTGCAGGAGTTTCTCACGTCAGTAAGTGGTGGTTGTCAGATTTTTCTTAGATGCTTGGGTAGCCAAGAGATCCTTTATATTCTAAAGAGCTTTAAGGCATTCCTCTGTTGAATGGAGCTTTTGCTCAAGTTCTGGAGCTAGGCCTGGGGCTCCCAGGCACATTTAGCTTATTTCCCACTACTTGTGGTGGCAGCAGTAGTCATTGTGCCATGTTGGAAGCAGCGTTTGGCTGCTTGGGACACCCTTGCCTGAGTAGCATCAAGTAATTCACTTCAGGCTCTGTTGAAAATAAGTTACCGAGGCAAGGCTACAGCTTTATGATCTTTACCATGCAGGTGGTAAGAGTTTACCTCTGATGAAGCTTTTTAATACTTTCCTTGCAATGAGCACCCCAAATCAGTGAAAGCCAGATCTGTAAAAGGTAATGCTTGGACTGCTACAGGAGTACAGATATTGTCATCAGATCTCTCTCTAGAAGCTTTAGGAAATAAGATAACAATGTTAGTCCCACTCCCGTATGGTTCACTATCAAAAGCAGCAACATGAATGAAGCTCCCAGCTCTCAGATCCAGAGCATCCTCAGTCTAAACAGCCTGTTTCTGCTCCCGATTCACACCATGGGTCTCAGTGAGGTGGTCCTTGGAGCAAGCCCATCTCTGGTACACATGGTCAGTGCACCGAAGACACCAGCTGCGGGTGGTGGCCCCCCCTGGATGCGTGAGAGCTGAATTTGCACCCTTAGCCTGCAGGTTCATTTACTGCCAGCTTCTTTGAAGCATCAGGTGTTAGCCATTCAATGTTAGACCCTGTTCATATTTACACTTTTATGTTTTTAGAAGCAATTGCTAATAGCTAGAGAAATTACTGCTGCTTTGCACCAAACTGGTTAAAGGCTCTAGTTTTATGGCCACGTTTACTTAGACTGCATATACAGAATTTATGCTACAAAAGCTTTAGAGCATCAGCCAACTTGCTTCAATGCTCAGTTTTATTATTTGTCAAATATAGTTTTTGAAATCTGCCCTTCTGCCAAAGCTGTAAAGAAGCATTTATCGATACTGCTAGAATTTCCTGGGTAACTTTCTCTGAACTGCTAGAAACAAAGCCTGACACCCCAGTTGATTAATACTTGTAAAATTATTTTTTATCAAGTTGGTCCAAGCCTGGTGATCTATATCTCTTCATTTCACAGAGCCTTGCTTTGAGTGAATGGTTATGTGCCGCTAAATTAGAGAATAATTTTGGCTTTTCAGGAGCAAGATTAATGTTAGAGAAAATCTGGGCAGTGGTGAGTATTTAAGGTTAAATAAAATGTAATAGTCAGTGAATGCTGTCTAAAAGTTGTCTTCTGTTTTAACGTGTATGTGTCCTCTCTGCTTTATGCACGTATCCTTTGCTCAGCTATTAGCAATCCCTTAGCTGGTCTCTCTGCTTACCTGGCCAACAAAGAGGGAATATTTGTATTTAAACGGGGACAGCAGACTGTTAAAGCTTTTTGGCTAGTGGGGGAAAAAGGTAATGCCAAAAGCTGTTTTAAGTTTCCAAATGAGCTAAGTAAAGGTATTCTGGGCTAAAGTAAGGCTCTTCACACCCTTCTCTTGCCCTCCTCATTCGTCGATGCTCCAATATATTAACTGTCACATCAGCTTAGCAAAATGATTTCACTATAAAAAGTCTATCTGTAGAGAATAAAGCAACATTCAAGCTGCTTCATTAAGATGCCAGTGCCTGTGGGGACCCTACTGCGTCTGTAGAGCTTGTTTCTGAGTATTTCCCAACGCCACTGTGGTCACGTACCTTGCCGTTTGGTTTCTGGGAGGTACTCCTTTGCTTAAAGATACTGCAGGAATTTACTTGGCTTCTTGCTGAATGCCTATTTCTGTAAATGAGGCTCTAGGTAAGTTCAGTGATGTTCAGTGAAATAACATCTGAACGTCTCTGGGCACAGATCTGTGTGACACGAGGAGGGAATATTTCCTGGTGACAGGCATGTTTACGGGCCGCTGAGCAGAGCTGTGCTGTGCTGCATTACTGTGACAATCTCTGCCTTGTTGCTAATTATGTTTAACTTTCTATGTAGACACTTGGTCTCAAGGACTGTTAACCTTGTACCTCCTAGATACGTTCCTTTCTTTCTGTCCTTGTCTCTCCCTCTTTCTTGCTGTCTCCTTTCCTCCAAAGTAGCAATATTTAAGTGTACTTGTTGGATGCTTAACTTCCAGATGGTAAGTTTTCCTTAAAACACTATGCCATTTATCAGTAAAAGGAGGAACATATCCTAGAGGTTTCTTCACCAGACTTGGACTTCTTGCCACACAGCTCCCCAGAACTCTAATGTGAATTCAAAGAGGAGAAACCAAGAGGCCTTTTGCCTGCCTCTCTCAGAGGTCAGCTTGGGAAATTGGGTTGGTTTTGTGTATATCATTCCCTTATGAAGCGTTCAAGAGAATTCTTCCTGCACTGTGTAGACGTAGCTTAGTCTGTGATCCAAATGTGTAGCGGTTTGGGTTTCTCTTTGACTGATGCTTTTTAGCTTCAGAGTTTTACAAACTCACTTAAGGAACTTGAGGGAATCAATACTCAGGAATCCTAAAGCTGGTTGCATTTGTGTCATTTACTCTTCTGGGCTGAACATGCTGCAGTTGTCCTTGCAGACTGAAGGGAAATGTGGTTGTGTCATCAGAAAATGGGATGTGGTTCTGCCCAAAGTAATACACACTTGATTCTTTTTTGATTTTTGTTTTTTAATATTGGGGGACTGTTTATCAACAAAATTGATGTGTAAAAATTTGATATTTAAAAAAAATGAATAAACACTTTATCATAATGTTGCTTGATTGCTCTGTCTGTATTTCTGAAATCACCATCCCTGCATCCAAATCATTCTCAGGCCATTTTCTCTAAAGCCAATAGAATTTCCTTAACATAAATGTTGTCATTTGAAATATAATGAGTAGAAATCGATGGTTGAAATGGTTGCAGTTGGCTGAGGCTGAGAGCAGGCATGAGAAATTCAAATATTCCCCTTGTACAGAAATAGGTTGTCGATTTCTTCAGGCATGGCTTGGAAGTAGAAGGGTATAATATAAAATGTAGGGTATAATATAAAATATAGTATTATATTAATATATAATACATAATATAAAATGTTAGGGTATAATATAAAATGTAGCACTTGGCCACAATACTATTTGATGGAAAAATGAAGGGGGCACTCCTTCTGTCTCTTATGTACAGATTTCATTTTCAAACAGATTTGAAGATTTTTTTTTTTATTTTCAGGAGCTAAAAACTAATCTCTTGGGACATCAAAAATTTGGCATTTCTATCCCTATAAAGCTCCTCGTGTCAATTTTAATTAGAAATTACGTTTTAATAATTCCATTCCCTTAGCGTCATTTAATAGAACGGGTATAGGAACTGATGCAAAGAGGTGTCATGTGCAGCAGTAAGCTATCCCACTTGGCTTTGGAAAGGGGGAGAAGAGGATTTTCCTCCTCCAAAACCTGTAGCAACAGTTGTCTCATGGACCAGTAATCCCTTTTTCTTATCTTGAAAAACAGATGCACTTTGCCTTGAGAGAAACACTGAGGTTTTTGACCATTAAATCTCATGCATCTGGAGAACTGGCAGTGGTATTGCAAGATCAGCAGACACACTAGAAAAATAAAGGGTTATGAATCAGTTACTGTGACAAAGCAGTTTTAGGACAGGGGTTTCCTCCTTACATGCCTGACATGTTTGTGGCTGTATATGTGATGCTGTCTGTTGTCATTATAGATGAGCTATTTTATGTTACTTAATTATAAAACTATGTTTTTAATTCTGGTCTTAGGGTGGGAAAGGTGAAGGTTTTAATATGTGCACTGCTACAGCCCTATACATACATGGACCAAAATGTTGATTGCAGTCCATTCCCTTGGAAGATAATTAAGGACTAAAGACTCTTACTCTTGGAAAATTATTTTGAGCACTTGAGCCTTGTCCATTCTTCAGCACTTTTACGTCTGCAGCCCTGTATATGACTAAAGGAGGTTCAGACCCTGTGCAATAATTGTAAAGCCTACTGTGGACTGGTGGCTTTCACTGGTTGTCTCTTATGGGATGTGTTAGGAGATGCACAAGGGACACCCCAGCGGTCTAGAGTTTACAAATGACAGATGAAGGTTTCTTTGAGTAGTCATGTGGGTGCAGAAGCCACATTAAGACCAGGAGCCGGATGCAAGGAGGTGAGCATTGCATCACTTTCTGCACTAAAATAGTCAGCAGAAGTAATGTGACTAAACCACCACTCATAAATTCAGCAGTTTCACTTGTGGGTCCACTGCCTTGCTTCTCTGCAGACCCAAGGTTTTAGCATGTGCTTGGTGTTGCTTTGGCAAGTGAGCCACTTCTTGGACAGGTATGTCACCAGAATGGGATTTGGGAAAGCCTGCTCCCCAACCTTCAATTAAGGTTGATTATCTGCTATACCTCTTATTTTTCCTTGGAGTAAACTTAAGGGGGAAGCTTCCGCTCAGAAGCAAACTGCAATGATTGCTCCACTATTAGTTAATTGTCTGTGACAACCAAGCTTACTAATTACCAGGTACTATTTTATGATTGCCAACAAAAGCATTGAATCACGCAGACAGGGACATGACTGGCTGGTGGTTGCAATTCCTCACAGTAGCAGCTACCAAAGAAGTGACTAGTTTTGAGCCTCTTTGTTAACAAATGAAGATGGGAAATGTTTTAAAATCAAACACTTGGGCCCAGTTGTGAAAACATAGGTAAACTCACGGGGCTGTGGCCTGCACAATGTTAGAGATGCAGGGCTTGCTCTTTACTTATTCGGTTAAATCTACAGTCTCTTCCCTGTCTTTTCCTAATCTAATTCTGATCCTTGGCTCTCGAGAGGAGTTACCTCCCCTCTTCACTCTCCTCAGTAAGAGCAGACTGTCACAATACACAGCCCTTTTTTAAAGTAAATTATACTGTTGGTTTTTGTGTGTGTTTGTTTCCTTAAATCTATCCTACTACCTTCTGAAATGTTTCTTATCTCTTTAATTTTCTTCCTGATTACTGGTGAGCTTCTTGAAGTGCCCTGTGACTGCAGTGCATGATAAGGCATGTTATGTATCTTGGGACAGTATCTTGCACTTGGTACACGTTGCTGCAGGAGGTGAGATACACCTCAATGATTCATTCTGGCCTTCTGTCTTTTTGTGACGAGCTCCTGATGGGTCCTCTCTTTCAGGATAATGTTCTTCATGTTAACTTTGGACTGTAAATGCTGAGCAAAGAGCCTGCTGCTGTCCCAAAGAGTTGAAAATCTCATGGGAAGAGGGTAGAATCTACAGTCACAAGCTCTGATCCTTTTTGGGGCTTGCATGGTGCACTGATTCTGCTTCTCCTGCTGCTGGTGGGCCTGGGGGGAGCTGAGAAAATAAAGAGTTCTATGCTTTGGCTCTGTTTTAACCCAAGTGCATCTGAACTGCGCTCTCTTTCCTTCCCTGGGAGTTTCTCCCACAGTTTCCAAAGCAGCTAAACTGGCTGGGCTGTTCCCAGAGCAGCCGCAGGAAAAGCCAGACTTGACCTGGCACGTCAGCTCTGGCTCAGCCCATCCCTTCCCTCCCAGCAGGTTATTTACAGAGGAAGTGGTGTGAATGGTGCAGGGAATGCACTTGTGGAGAGCTGCTGGCTTTTCCTTTTTTAACTGCTTTTACTTTCAGTTCCATTTTCAGTTATTAGCATTGAATGTTGCAAGAGCAATAAGCTAGCCTCGAGTTGCAGCCCCGGCATCAGAGCCTTTCAGCTGAATCTCAAGAGGAGGGTTTATTGCTAATTTTATCTTTTAGTTCTTTATCCTCCCTTCCTAGGAGCAGTTGGGTTTAACTGCTGCACCCTGCATCAGCTCCTCACTCTGTCCCGTGATGACTCTTGGGGCTTGTATTTATTTGTTCCCAGCCCTCCAAAACAGCTGCTGCTTGTGTTTTCACATTTGCAGACTCGTCTTACCAATTTCCTTCTCTAAAGACTGATGATCAGTTTCTGAGTGCTTTTGGTTCCTACCAGGGCTCACCACATTGATAAACGTATTAAAAGGCTGCTGAACAGCAGTGGGAGATAGCCAATGGTTTTTGATGCTTTTTTCATTGGGACCCTTAGCCTGATCCCCGTGGTGGTGGCAGGCAGGGGCCCACACAGGTTTGGCCCCTGAGGGACACTCATCTGGCCCATTTTGGGCCCCAAGAAGTCCCCTCACAGGGTCCAACGCAGCCGCTCCTCATGCCCCCTCCGCCATCCCCCCTTCACTGGGTCCTTCGCCGTCCCCTTGCGCCCCCTCACCGAGCCCAGGATCAGGAGGGACCTAGCGCCACCTCCCCTCCCGCACCCGGTGTCATCTTCACTCGTGTCCCCTTGCTGAGCCCGGAGCTATGAGGGACCCAGCACCCTCTCCCCTCATCCTCCTCACCTCACCGTGCCCAGCACCACCGCCCCTCGCGTCCCCTCACCAACTACCCGACCGTTCCCCTCGTGTCCGCTCCCTTCCTGCAGGGCCGTCAGGGACCCAGCACCAGCTCCTTGCTTCCCCCTCGTCCCCTCGCGACACCCGCTGCCATCTCCCCGCGCCCCGTCCTCCTCGGGGCCGCCATTTGGGGCGGGGGCGGCACCGCCGGGCTCCCGGAGGCGGGCGCCGGCTGCGGGGCGGGCCGGGCCCTTCTCCTCCCCCCCTGACCTCAGATCCTGGCGGAGCGCGGCGCCGTCACGAGTGCGGCCCGGCCCCGCTCCGCTGCGCTCCCTCCTTCCCCGCCGGCCCCGCTCGCCGTGAGGGGCCCCGGCGCGGCCATGGCGCGCTGAGCGGCGGCGGCCGCC
>CM021717.1:7642457-7697533 GCA_011074415.1 Stictonetta naevosa | reverse complement strand
CAAGAAGGTGGGCGGTGGGGCGGCCCCTCCCCGACCGGGGAGACCCTGGGGACCCCCCCGTTAAATTCTGGCCGGGGTGTGGGGCCGGGGGTCCCCGCCGTGGGGCCGGGGGGAGGTTCCCCCCCGGGACATCTCTGACATCCCTGCGGGACCGCCCCCGCCCAAGACACGGGTCTGGGGTCACCCCTTTGTGACAGGACTGGGGGGGGGATGCATTGAGGGGTTCCTCTGTGTGGGGATGCCCCAAGGGACCCCCAGGCTGGGGGTCAGAGGTCGGAGGCATCCTTTTGGCTGGTGCCGTGGGGCCAAGGACACCCCCGAGGAACCCAGTCAGTGGGGCTGGGAGGCCCCTGGCAGAGGGGGGTCTTGGTCACCCCTCCCGCACCCCCTAAAGGGACACAGCCGGGGTTACCCCAGGACCTCCCCTGTGTCCCCGCTGTCAGGGACGTGCTGGGGTCCCCCTTGGGGCTCCCAATTCCAGGCTGGGGTTTCCCTTTTTCAAGGGGACCTCCTCTGTGACTGGGGCAGTCACGAGAGTGGGAAGTTCTGGGCTGGGGCCTTGCTTTTTGTCCTTCCTGGCCCAAATGTGAGCTCTGGCCTTGTTAGAGAAAGGCCAGCAAGCGTAAGCTGCGTTGGGGGGAGCAAAGGCAGCCTTGTTTCAGTTTTCATCCCATGTCGTGGGGGAAAGGAGGCCTTCTGGGCTTGCTGATATTTCTCCAGTTACTGGGTTCCTGCTGCTTTTTGAAATTGACGTTTTTCTGTGATCTGCAACGTGTCCTGACATAGTTTCATCCATGAAAACTTGTTATAAGGAGACTATAATGAGTGAATTTCCAGCACAATTAAAGAAGGGATGATTTGATATTACCTCCTGGATGTAGGATGGCTGTGCAAACCTCTCACATCCTCTTTTCCTTTATCGGGGAGCCTGTCCTCTGGTCTCCATCCTTAATTTTTAGAGGACGTTATTTTTTAGGGTGAATCCCTTAATCTACCTGGAAATGGCGGGATGTTCATCTGGCTCCAAGCTCTGTTATGCTACTCTGCAGCTCTGACCTTGCTACCTCAGTTTCCCCATGTACGTAAGGATACACTAGTTTCCACTCAGGATTTGTTGGACACAATTTGTTTACATCCAGAAAATCCTTGGGATCCTTGTTTGGAAATGCTGTAAAATTATCATGGTGGGTTTTTTGGTTATTATTGTACTTGAGGAAGGCTCTTTGTCTACAGCTCTGCCAAGACATCTCTGCCTTGACCTGTGCTGATCTCCGCCAACTGCTGTCTTGGTCCAGCAGCAAAGAGGGATTTTTGGATTTTTCATTCCTGCCAGTTTGCTTTCCTATTGAGCTCCAAGTAGGAAAGCTCAGGGAAACGAAGGAGACGTCAGGCTGATGGCCCTGTTAATACCATCCCAGTGAAACAAAGCTCAACCCCATGGCAGAAGTCCAGCACTGGCACACCCGTGTTTTACCCTGGGATGCAATTCTGCTTCCTCGGGGAGACTGTTTCCCTTCAGCGATGGAATTGCTAATTTTTCCCAGCATTTCCCTGTCTGTCTTCATCCCTTGGCTCTCTGACATTTTTATTTTCTCTGTATTAGTGGGAAGAATAAGATAGTAGGTCAGAGGAACAGGTACGCCTTCCCCACACCCTCGCTGTGCGCTGGGAGGTCCTCATCTCGTTCATCCTCTGCTCCCTGCCTCTTGAGTAATGACTCCTGGTTGCTGGGGTTGTGTCATGAGGCGTGGAGACTTTTCCAAGTGTTACCTCCGATTTCAAAAGCTTTCTAGCTGTGTAGGCAGATCATTCCTTACTCTGGCTGTTGTTGCAGGTTTGGTTTGTGGAGCAGAGGGTTTGGATGTGTTTGTGACGATGTGTGTACCTTTCTGCAATGCTTTTCGGCCAAATAATAGGCTTTCTTCTCTCAGCTTCAGACCTGAGGAAGAGTTTGTGGTTTCTCAGTGGTCAAGTGGTTTTAGAAGGAGACCCCACCTCGAGACTGGATGGAACTGGGACAAAAGCAAACCAGCGCAGAAGGCTGAGATACCTGGTTGCCTAGCTGCCTTTGAGTAGCAGCAGGAAGCATGATTTTTCTGAGTAGCACAAGGAAAACCATCCAGATGCCCATCAGCTTCCCTCTGCCTCAGACGGGGAGCGCAGCAAGCAGCAGCACAGGGCTGGGCAGGGCCCGTGCCGCAGAGAGCTGCTCTGGTTTCTTGTGCCACCATCGTGGTGTCTTCGCCTGCAGCAGGTCCGGGTGCGCTTCTGAATTCCAGGAGCGGGAGGTCAGGAGGACGTTTTCTTCAGAGCACAGGGAGTAAATTCTGTACAAATGGACAGCAGAAAAAGGGCTTCAATTCCACGCTAACAAGTGAATCCCTCAAACCTCAGTGACTGGGAACATGTAGAAATATCTGAGGGTGAGAACGTCAGCTGGAAAAATAGGGGTGCGAACCTCCTCGGAGAGGGTAACTATAAACCCGTGGGTTTCTCTGTGTGATACCCAAGGGCCTGGTCACGCACTTCCACCGTACCTCGGAGATCAGGGGTAGCAGAGGTGTGAGGTCAGGCCTCGGCGGCCAAGAGAGAGGCAGAACATCAAATTTAGAGACTCATGAATTGTCCCTCTAGCTGGAGAGACGTCAGGAGGCTTCAGGAGGGGCTGGGAGAGCTCCGCACTGGCGAGTCGGGTCCCTGCTTCGATTCAAACACACACCCAGGAGAAGTGTGAGGATAGCCTTGATTTCCCCGTCTATAGCTTGTCCTCTCTGACCTCCGGGGGAGAAATAAATTACTTTGGAGGGCGATGCTTTTTGCTCTGGTTGTGTGGACAGTGTCGCCCTGTGGCGCTCATTACTTCTGTCTTGTGCCCGTTTCTTTTCCCCTTCCCCACCCAGTGCCCCCTTGCCCTGCTAAGAGGGCTGTGCTCCAGCACAAATGATTGCGCGTCTTGAAGCTTAGCTCTTATTTTCTTTAATGAATGAGGGTTTTATTGAGGCAAAAGCTGCAGACAGTCAAGTTTTGCAAGTGTGCGTTCACCCCTTGGCATGCATCCTCTCCACGAGGGGTGCAGACCCTTGTTCGCCCTGGTACTAGTTTTCTTCCAGCGGATGTTAGTGTGAGCGGCAGCAGCGGGGCGAGCGCTGGAGCTGAGCTTTTGCTGTGATAAGCGCACTGGAAATGCTGACAGCTTCGTACCCATCCTTGGCCAACCATCTCCTGGCAGCTCGGAGTTATCACAGATGACCCGATCCACGCTGAAGCTGGTAGCGTAAACATTTTTTGTCCGTTGTTTGGCTTTCTGTGCTGTCCTGGACATTGCAGAGGGTTAAGGAGAGACATTGCTGCCTTGTCTGTGGTTAGGTGGCCAGAACGCAGAGTTCTTAAACAACGCTCATCGCTGCCAATTCGGGGAGCTAAACTTAAATTCATAAAGAGCTCAAAATCCAAGGTTCTGGGGCTCTTCTCTGTTTTTCAGGCTTTCTTTGTGGCTTTGAAGGACACATTACCACAAACAGCTGATCCTTGGTGCATGTCAATCAGGTGGAGTGTTTTTTTTGCCGATGTTGCAAGAGTTCTTGCCAGAAGCTCTGGCTCTGCTCCGTTTATGCATGACTTTGGGAAAGTTTCCACTTCCCCCCCCAGGCAGCAGTGCCTGTGAATTAATGCTGTGCCCATTTCTGCCTGTCTCCACATCTGATTTTCAGCTCCGTACCAGTGAAATGCCGTTGCAGCCCCCCCGGGCTCCCCGAGCTCTGCTCTGCAGCATCTCCTGCACAGCGAGGGAAGGGACATCTGGGCACGGCTTGGTCCCGCCGTCCTGCAGAGGAGCAGGTAGTGCTGGAGTGGAGCATCCCTCCCCAAAACGCAGAGGGGATGCGCCCACCTCTGGGGGGGTGGGCTGATTTAGCCAAGCTGCCCTGACACCGAGGTAGCAGTTCTGGAGATGTGAAAGTGCCTGAAGAGCATCTGGCCTCCTGCTTCCTGTCGAGGGGCACCTCGCTGGCTGCAAGACCACAGGGGTTTATCTCTGTCAGGGTGTTTCCTCTCGCTTGTTTGTGTTTGCTCCAAGCCACATCCGCTGTTGCTGCTGGGAGCACGCAGCAGGAATTGACGTCTGTACGTGCGCAGCGCTCCTGCTCGCAAACCTGTACCAGGCTCACCGGCTGCCAGAGCGCAAGGACGGGGCTGGATCTTCTCCCTTCGCTGAAGCCAGCAGCGATTTAGTGGAGCTGCGAATACACGAGGATCTCTCAGGTGCTTCAACGCTCGCAGCACTGATGCTCTGCGCGTTTTGGGTGTCCTCGAAGGGCTTTGCCCCTGCTTGGTGAGCAGACAAAGCTGTTTGCTGTGGTCTGGCTGAGAGTGCAGCAGTGAGGTCCTGTGAGTATTTCAGGGCTTTTTTCTCAAAATTCCTAACGTGTCCTGACACAGGACACAGGCCTGGTGATAATTCAAAGCGCCGATGAGATTCAAAGCGCTGAATGCCTGGAGTGTGAGTAAGCAGCAGCTCTCTGGGAGAGCAGCGCTGTTACAGGGCACAAACCCCCTGTGCTCGCTCGTTTTAGTGTTTACCAACTGGACTTGTTTTTCCCTCCTGTGAAATCTGTTTTTCTGTTGTGCCGAGCATGTGACCTTTCCGTCCGCCTTCAGCTAACGCAGGGATCCTGTTCCTCGGCAGCTGTGTGCAGTCCCAAAGGCTCTGCTGGCCACGTCTGACAAAAAGCACCGCTGGCAGCAGCTTCCCCCCAGCCTTGCTAGCCAGCTCTGTGCCCATTCCCTGCTCACAACTGCAGAAATAATGAACCTCAGACGAAGGAAAGCCCTGGAAAAAGCCTTTGGGGCATGGGAGCTGACAACCAAAAGGGTTGTTAGGTATTGGAATAGGCTGCCCAGGGAAGTGGTGGAGTCACCATCCCTGGAGGTCTTTAAAAGACGTTTAGATGTAGAGCTCAGTGATATGGTTTAGTGGGGACTGTTAGTGTTAGGTCAGAGGTTGGACTCGATGATCTGGAGGTCTCTTCCAACCTAGAAATTCTGTGATTCTGTGAAGTGTTCGTGTCCCAGGAGGTGACAGCCTTACTGGGTTGCACTCAGCTGGACAAAAGCTGCAAAGCTCCGTATTTCTAGACATGAAGCATCCCTCCTGTGGGTTTCAGCTTTGCCTCTTTCAGGCTTCTGTCTCTGCACATCACGAGCATGCTTTCTCTTAAGGCTGCTCCAGCAGCACTGGCGGTGCCTCAAGGTGCTGATGCGCCGAGCGTGCCCATGTGCTTCGTCGGGAAAGTGCCAGCACCCAGGCGGGGGGTGCTGAGCCCAGGGTGGGAAGCTGAGCTCTGAGGCCAGTGCTGGTCTGGAAGCTTTTTGTAAGAAATGTTGAGTCAGGACACGTGTGCAACCCCCAGGACATCCTGCCGGAGCTGAAGTTTCTGGGCTCTGAGTTGTGTTGTGCAGGTTTCTTTCTGGATTGGTAAAGGGAGCAGCAGAACAACATCCCTGCCTTAAATTCAGCCCGCTTCTGTAGGTGGTGCGGAGGTTGCAGAGGAGTTTGGCCTCCCCTTTACCACTTGCCATCCATGTCTGTACTCTCCTGAGCAGGCATGAGAGTGCCGACTGTGCCTGTCTTGAAGTGTCTGTCCTGTCCCTTGCTGATGCCTCTTCCCTTGGGGCTGGAGCTCCAGGTTTGTTTCTTGAGGGTGATCTGCTGTGGGTGAAGCCCCAGACTTCACGCCGAGACCCAGAGCTGTCTCCTTGATTGGAATTTTTTAATCACGTTTTCAGACGGCGTTGCAGGCTGCGTTCACGGGAAACCACGGGGTTTTGCCCTTGCTGCACCGGGCTGTGCTGCCCGGTAACGTGCCCCCAGCCAGCTGAGCAGTGTGGTGGAAGGGCAGGTGCTGGGAGCGGGCTTGGGGAGGTTCTGAGCCTTGCAGAGGGTTTGCATCTCCAAAACACTGCCTGCAAAGAAAGCCACCTCCTTGATAGACCGGAGGAGCTCTTCCCAGCCGGTCGGGAAGGCAGCAAGAGGACAGGAACAGAGGCAGAAAGAAGGCTGCAGTAATCTGTGTTGTTTTGGCTGTCTGCTTGCTGCTTTGTGGTGTTCCTTTTGTTTTGCTTCCTTGCAAATGGGGAAAACCCTCTGCCAGTCCTTGTGCTGTGGCTGGGAAAGTGGGGCTTTGAGGCATCCCTCGCCTTTCCCATACAGCGAGTGCAGTGGCTGGGGTGGGAGCTGAGCTGGAGGAATGCAAGGGGTTGCCCGATGGGGCTGTTTGCTTTTCTTCTTCAGTGTTTGTCTTGCCAGGGAAATGCCAAGCAGAACAAGGGAAACGAGCTTGGTGCTGGAAAGCTGCTAGTGAAGTATCTGCAAGCCAGATGTGTGGAGGGGAGGTGGAGGCTCGGCTGGACTGCGGCCAGCCGTGAATAGTGCAGGCGGGTCCGGAGACTGGATTGCAGTCAGGTCGTGGGAGTGCTGGAGAGATTTCAAAGCACCACCACGAGAACGATTCGATTTGGAGAATGGGCTCCAGCGTGGCTGCCGCAGCTCGGCTCACGTTATTCAGGAGAGCGGTGCTGGTCCCTGCACGGGGGTTACCTGCAGACACAGGAGGTGAGGACGTTTTGATCCAAATGCCAGAAATCCCAGGAAATGAGGACTCAAGGAAGACTCCTTCGATCTTGCTGATGCCATTCTCAAGAGGAGGATAATCGAAAGCCAGAGCAATTCTGTGGCCTCAGCATAACGTGGAGGCTGCGAGGCGTGGGTGAGTGCTGTTCCTGGAAACGTGGCTCGAGGGGCAGTGCTGATACCTTGGTTTGGGTGCTGTGGGTCTCCTTTCGCGTGGACCTCGGCGTTGAGTGCGTCACCTGGATGGTTCTGCAGCCCTGCATCAAGGAGCAAGTCCTTGTCAGGACTCAGGAAGGACCTGTTTCCTTGAAGCCCAGCTGGTCTGCACGTATCTCCGCAGTATCTCCCTGTAGTATTCCAGGAGCTGACAGCATCTTTAAGAACGTGCTCTTTGAAACAGCTTCCAACGCGTAGAACTATTCCTCAGCCTGATGGGCACTGAAGATCCCTTCTTCTGTTGGGGTAACCAGTGCAAAGCAGGGATGGAGAGGGGAGGACTGACCCATGGGGTTTTTGGCATCTCTCCTCGCGCTACGAGAACACTGCAAATGGGCCTGGAGAGCTGATGCAATTAGTAGGCTATAAAATTGTGCAAGGAACATCCTTTCTTGTATGTGCCAGCGTGGGGTGTGGCGTATTACTACAAAAAACATGCCATTTACAATCAACTCCTGATTAATAAACAGCAATTAAATCCACCCTCTCCTCAATGGGACGAGGTGCAGCACGAGCTCTTCCTGTATCCCCCTCCACTCAAATAAGCTTTCTTTTCCCTTTGGACAAACACCCTTCTGCTCTGCTTTCTTCTCGAGTGCGTTTAACTTGCCAGCCTTGACTACTTGGGCTCCGGAGGAGCTTCGGTAACCGGTTTGCCGCAGCGGGTTTTGCTCCACGCTGTTGCAACACCAGCGGACGCGACGGGCTGCGGAGCGGTCTCAAGCTGACAGACGCTCTTGGTGGATCGCAGGGATGCCTTCTGGATGCCGACAGCACTTATTTTGGCTGCAGGGATGTCTATAAATAGCCCCGGGGTGAGAGTCGAGGCGTTTGCAGGGCACCGTGTGCTGCGTGAGTCCTCCTCCCGAGGCTTCGGCCATTCCTCCTGGCACCCACCTGGTTTTGGGGTGCAGAGGGGCCGAGGATAAAAGCCTCTCGCCGGAACCCCCCGAGATGACCGCTCTGCAGGAGCGTTGTTGTGTTTGGTTAATTCTTTTTAACCTGACTGCTCGTCTCCTTCCTGGTGCTCCTGGCTCCAGCCCTTCTCACTGCCCGGGTGGGTCAGGGAGCTGCTTTGTGGATGCTTCACGTGTGAAGAGCTGGAGTTTGATCGCCACTTCCCGAACAGGTCCCTCCACCACGCAGTGATTAGGGACAGCCTGCTTTCAAACTGTGTGTTTGTGTTTTATAGCAATTTGCAGGAGAGAAGCAAACACAGCAGATAAATGCGTGGTAACCCAGAGGAGGAGAGGCGCGTTACGTGTCGCGTACAGCTCCGAGCACGCTGTGCTGTCCAGCGCTAGCGAGCAGGCAGGTTCCTAGCGTGGCGTTTTTCAATGCAGCTGTTTGTGCTGGAGCAGAGCTGCTTGCTGTGACGGTACAAAGCTTTGTTTCGTTTGGTAGGTAAGTATGTTTAAACAGACCGTCTCCTAGGGCATCTCCGCAGGTATCTGCGTTTTAGAAAGCCTGCAGCATTAACAACAGCGTGCTGTGCCCCTCACACCCTGCTGGTACCTTCCAGCCCCCTGCAATATTCATGTCTCTGCCGTTTTTTCAGGGCAGTGTCCCAGCACCCCTCCCTGTGCTGCGCAATTGGTGTCAGGTTCTGGGAACGTCCATCCTGGGGGGATGGAGAACGTGTCCGTGGCCTGCACCTCTGTCCCGAAATGTTTGTGGTCTGAATTCCTGCAGATTTCAGGTTAGCTGGATTTGGGGTGGGCCGGGTGCTCTGGGAAATGATGCAACCAGATTTTGCTCCTCAGGTTGGAAACGGGTGCTGGCAGTGGACACACAGCGCATCTTCCCGTGGAAGGACTAGCTGGTGCTTCTCTGCAGGAAGCCTGGCCCTTCCCTGCCTTCCGCCTCTGGAGCCAGCTATAAAGTGGCCCAGGTGACACGAACTGCTGTCACCGCTCTGAAATGCCGTGTCTTCAGGGCCTGGCATGACAGGGATGCTGTGTCAAGACTCGGCCAGTGAGCAAACATAGGAAATAGCTATTTTGTTCCTTCTCTTCGGTTTGCTTTGTAGTTCATTCGCTATTTCATCGTACCTCTCCTCTGTGTGTGTCTTTCCAAATAGAAGACGCCTCCCGATCAGCTCCTGCAAGTCGCAGCCTTTTGCCACCCTCGCCATAGGGCTGGCTCCACCCCGGAGATCCCAGGGCTTGCTCCGTCTTGTTGCCTCCCCGAGACCTGGGAGCTCAGCGGGGACTCAGCGCTCTCTCCGGGCACCCTGTGCAAAACCCAACTCCCCGGCCGTGCGGTTAAGGCCGCCCGAGCACATCGTGTGACCGGGAGACAGGCTGGAGATGTGCCCAAGCGAAGAGCTAAATGTGCAGGGACGAGGATATGAGGGTCAGGAGGTGAGGGGACCTGTGCTACAAGGAGCAGGCAGGGCTTGGAGCAGGGCAGACCAGCTGCGTTGCAGTCTGTGTGTTTTTTCCCTCCTGCTGATCTCTTTCTGGGGCTCACTGTGCTCCAGCAGCCTGTGCGTGTCCTTTGCTTGGGGCTGTAAGCCATTGGCCCTGTTTTCTTCAGGGGGGACAGCAGAAACGTCACTGTCCCTTGATGCCATGCTGCCTGGAGAACGCGGTGGCACAGCTCTGTGCTGGAGCAGCCCCTCCGTGCGCTTCCCTGCGCTGGCACAAGCAGCAGCTCAGACACGGCCGTGACTCGGAGCACTCGAATCGCCTCGGGAGGAGCCACCACCTGCCCGCTTCCCGCTCGCAGCGCCCCGTGGCCCCGTGACGGCATGTCAGGCGGTCACATGAGCTCGTCACCTGCCTCCTGACACGGCACGGAGCGGACGTGGGCTGCTTGCGGTGGGGTTGCTCTGGACATTGCAACGAGCAAAAGTCGGCAATGGGTGCCCTGCAGGTTGGTGCTTGGCCTCTGACTTCCCAAAAAAGCCATGCAGAGCTCTCCTGTTCCCTAACCTACGTGAAGCAAGACCAGCGTTGTTGCAAGGGTGCTGCCAGTGGCATTGACTCCTGGGGCAGGAGGGAGGCTAAAGGTAGCACCGAGCCTTAATATAACATGGAATCATCCCTTAAAAACTTAGGTCCTTTCATGGGGGAAGATTCAGCTTTTCTAAGAAATGGAAAACTGTTTTTCCAGAAATACCCGGGTGCTTCTCACCACTCAGAGGTGCAGAGATGAGACAATCCTCTGGGTTTGTAAGGGGACATGTGCTGAACCTCGGCTGATGACGGGAGCTGCTCAGTCCTTGTAGGAGCTGGAGAGCTGGAAACCATGAACTGGCTGCAGGAAGGACTGTGACAAAGATCTAGGCTATTTTGGGGAAGGAAGGAAAGAAAAAGAGGAAGCGCTTCTTTGCTCATCTCTTTCTTTGCACGAAGTCTCTCTGTAAAGGGGAGCTCTTCCAGCTGGTGGCAGAGCTCAGAGCTCCCTCCTTGATGACCTCCCCGAGCTGCGTGCACAGCGCCTGCCTGAGTGGTGCCCTATTTTTCCCCACTGATGTGCTAAGCTAACGTAAGGCCTGCTTTTATTTTCATTCTTTTTCCCCTAGCTGTCCCCCACAGCTGCATTTCCTCAAGTGAGCACAGAGCCTGCAGAAAAACCCCAGGCAGACGTTGCAGCCGCAGTGCAGCAGGAGGACCCACAGCGGAGGGTACCCTAGCCCTCTGCGTAGGCGACAGCGTGGCTGGGACAAGCCAGGATTTTCTGCCTTCAGTTCCTGGCTCACATCCCACAAGGCGGGGGCTTTCCTTCCTGCCTCAGTTTCCCCAAAAAGGGATATTTTAGCGGCCCTCTCCATTCCAGACAGCTCTTGGAGAGTATCCAGTGTGTGAGCACGCTGTGTTGATGGCATGTGTTGCAAAACAAACGTGGGGATGAAAGAAGGTATTTCTATTTTGTATTTCTTTCCAAATAGTGTAGAAAAGCCGTGTTCCTGACTCCAGGGGGCTGGAGAAGGATTCCCCCAAATCAAGCGGGGCTTATGTGTGAAACCCTTTGTGAGCCCTCCATTTACCCATCATTTACCCATCGCCTGGGGGATATGGCTCTACATTTACGTTTTGTTTCCTCCTCAAGTGTCCTTGCTGTGGGAACTGGGAACGTGCTTAAAGCGCTGGTTGCAGATGGCTCCTGAAGTAGTTCTTGAATAGTGGGGTTTCAGGGCATTCTCCTCCCTGCTTGGGCCTGGGCTGCCTACTAATACCGTAAATCTTCTGGGACAGCTTTTTCCCCAGAAATGTGTAAGAGCTGAAGAGCTGCTGAGCTAGAATGCGTTGGCCCTCGCCTGGGTGTAGTGAAAGTCTGTGCACCTACGGGTGGCTCTGCATGCAGACCATTATTGTGCTTTGTGTTCCCCGGGGCATTTATCTCCTTGGTGGGACTGGGACAGATGGATTGTGCTGTGCGATCGGACGAGGGAATTTGGCTGTGATTCTTCCAGCTCAGCAGTTCGTTCCCATGTCAGGGCTGGGACCAGCTCCGTGCAGGAACACGCCTGGCTCTCCCATCTTACCTAAGAGCTGCCTTCCTCCACAGAGATTAAAGATCTTCTGGCTTCACCCCCCTCCTGGCCTGATATATTCCTATTTTTAACAGTGCTGTTGCGAGCAGTTCCCCAGGGGCTGTGAGGGTGTTTGCTATCCCCTTGATAAATTTCACATCAGGACTGGATGATTTGCTGAAAGCGCTGCTCTGGCTGTGGCAGTACTTCAGGAGGAGAAACCAGTTTCTGGTTTTTGGGGACAAGTCAGACTTGACAAGCACAACGCCATCCAGTTTTATAGAACATAAACCTCTTTTTTTCGGTCTCTGTATGGAGCCTGCAGTATCTCACCTGCTCTTGCTGCAGTGCTAAGGGGTTGCTGGAAACTGGCAGAACAGGGCTCGCTTCGGTGACGTGGGAACTGCAGACGGGCTGAATCACCACTGAGCAATGGTTGATGTGGTGGTCATGGTCGCTGCTTCGTGCGCTCTCACGGACGAGGCACAAGCTGTCTTTTGTTCAGATCAGGGTAGGAAGGCTCCGTACTGTGTATTTCTAGAGAAAATTGTGAGCACATCGGCGTTGTGCTGGAGTCCCCATCAACACCCCTTGGCTGCGAGAAGCCAGAGAATCGCGCTGGGAAGCAGATGGTGCAGGTGTTACAAAAGCAAGGAGAAGTTTCCAGCTTGTTGGAGCAGTGCAGTTTTCTTGATAGAAACCCATGACTTGGAAAGGACACCTCTAAACATCTTCTGTGCATGTTTTGATTTCTTTGAATCTAACGTGTAGCTGGTGAGGCCTGGCAAAGAGGTATCAGGTGCCAAAATAACGTATGTGTGGGTGATGTGTTGTCGTGGCTCGGCTGAACCATTGCCAACCAGAGCAAATAAATGTGGCCTATGCAGCTGAGGCTTCGTCCTGGGGGAGTAACTCATTCACTCTGCCTGAATGCCAGGCGTCTGGGATGGGGACCTAAATACATCTCTAAGCTCTAGGGGCAGGAGAAGGCTGGGAAGGTCCATGAGACCTAGGAGGGGACTTGTGGCAGAGCCAGGAGCAAAGCCCAGAGCCCTGACTGATTTCTGTTCTGAACCACTTGGCGATGGCCGGACTGCTGTAGCGGTAGCTGTGAAGGAGGAGGCTGCAGCCCAGCCTGCCAGCTCAGCAAACAGGGATGGTGTTTCTGTGGCTGTGCTGCTGCCATGTCCCTGAAATGTGCATGGAGTGACATTCTCCATATAATTTACTGCCTTAGGGTACTCTTAAAACCAACTGCTGCACCCTGTAAGTAACCCGCATTGAGGCTGCTGCAAGCTGAGAGAGGGGAAAAAAACTTGTTAATGCTGTATGTGAGTGTCAGCATCTCCAGCTGTCTCCTCTGTTGGGGTGTTTCAGCCATTGTCTCTCCTCTTTGCAGCTGCAGAGCTACTTTGCTGCCTGTGAAGATGAGACGCCAGCCATCAGAAACCATGACAAGGTCCTGCAGCGGCTCTGTGAACATCTGGACCATGCTCTGCTCTATGGGTAAGTGTTGAGCCTGCCTCTGGGTTTCCTGCATGTGCTTAGATGCTTTTCACTCTGCTTTGCCTGTGGACATGCACACAGCATGTTGCAGGGGCTTGTCTCAGCATGGGGAAGCTATCTAGGCAGCAATTGGGAAGGGGATAAGAAAGCCCTCACTTAACCTTCCTCTGGGCCCTTCTCTTCTTCCAGACTGCAAGATCTTTCCTCAGGCTACTGGGTGCTGGTCGTTCACTTCACCCGCCGCGAAGCCATCAAACAGATAGAAGTGCTTCAACACGTGGCCACCAACCTGGGACGCAGTGAGTGTTTGCAGACACTGCCCTGCCTCTGAGGGCAAACTTCAGTCTGGGAACAGCCAGCAGGCAGCCTGGGAAGGTTGTAGTGGCTCATGCTCAAGGGCTGGGGACCAGGGGAGCTAGCAGGCAGCGTAGGGCTGAGCCCAGCTCACCTTGCTCAGGCCCAGAAGGTGGGAATGCTGTTGTCCTGCATTATGGCTCTAGAAATAGCACAGCCTTGTCTCTAGGTCAGACTGCTTCTGCTGCCACAAAACCAAAGCAATCTGCTGTGCTGTGCTCTCAAGAAGGGTTTATGGCAGATAGGAGACATCACCTCTCTTGCCCCAGAATGTCTCACGCTAGCTGTCGTTCGCCTGATGCTGCTTCTCCCTTGCTGCACGATCTCTGTAGCAGATGTTTGGGACCATCAAGGCCACAGGACGGTCGGTGCCGAGAGACCTCCTCTCTGCCTGATTCTCCCAACACCCTTCATCTCCCACGCCCTGTACCGGTGAGAGCAGAGCTGAGCACAGACTCCGCCATCACCTCTCTGCACCAGCCTTTATGTAATACCTCAAATTGCACCCATGCTGATTTAGAGCGATTCTCCCTCCAGCTCTCCTGGCTGGTGATCCTGCTGGAACTGCCAGCGGGGTCCCATCACGCTGTAGGGGTGTAGTTGTGTCCTCTACTGGCTACCATGCACACACTCTTATTCTTCTTTCTACTGCAAGTCGTGAATCTGTCCATTCATCTCCCTCTGGCATTCTTCCCACAGATTTTCCCAACAGCCAGTTGCTCCCCTCAAATCATATGAATGTGAATGAACAATCTCATGTGATTTAACCGATTTGTGATTATTTCCAGGCTTGCTTTGCTTCTCAAGCTCTTCCCTGCAGGTAAATCCCTCTTCCGCTTTGTTCACAGGCCGGGCATGGCTGTACCTAGCCCTCAACGAAAACTCATTGGAGAGTTATTTGAGGCTGTTCCAGGAGAACCTAAGCCTGCTGCATAAATACTACGTCAAGTGAGTATGCCAGCCCGTCCTTTTTTGGGGCTCTTGTTGGCATCCCTCCTTGTCAGAAGCAAGAAGTGCCAGTGTGGGAGCGAGAAGTTGGTCAGGGTCTGATCGTTTGCAGAGGTGTTGTGTGCTTAATGCAAGGATCCCAGGTGTGGAGGCACTGTCCTAGAAGAGATGCTTGCAGGCTCTCTCATATTTATCCCAGGAATATTCTCTATACCCTTCCGTGCCTTCCAAGAAGCTCTTGACCCAGCTCTAGTAGACACCTGGAAATGTGGCTGTGGAGTGGCTTGGGGACAGCATGTAGCAGAGGCTTGTGTGCTCTCAGAGCCTTAAGCTCGGCCATTGCTCTTAGAAAGGAGGCAAGCAGCAGGCCCGCAGCTCTGGGGCTGTTTATGGTGTAGCTCAGGGACATGTCACCAAAATTAAGAAAACAGAAGCAGTTTTTCCTCTCTTCCACAGCTCTAAAGCTCTTCTGTTTTATCCATGTTGCAGGAATGCCCTGGTTTGCAGTCACGATCACCTGACCTTGTTCTTAACGCTGGTGTCTGGGCTGGAGTTCATCCGCTTTGACTTGGATCTGGTGAGGGGGCAGCGTGTTACCTGTCTGCCTGCTGTGACTCTGGGACAGAGTGGGGTGGGCGTCCTGGCTGCCACACATCGCGCTGCCTGGTCCAAGGCACTTTTTCATTGGCAGTCCTCTTGTTGAAAACGTGATGCTCCCAGATTGACAGGGGCAAAGGGGAGTCACATTTGCAAGTGTGGTACCAAGTGCTGGCAGGTAAACAGAGGTGCACACGAGGCTACTTGCTGACCCTCGGTGTCACAGTGAAAGAGGAGGGAACTGTCAGGTTTCCTGTGAAAGGAGCAGAAACGGGCAGTCAGAGGACATTCAAGGCAGTCCCATCATTTCGTTAGCTGTGTGCGGTGGTGACTCAGATCCTGACTCACTCCACACTCTTCTCTGCAGGACGCTCCTTACCTGGATCTGGCCCCATACATGCCAGATTACTACAAGCCTCAGTACCTGCTAGACTTCGAGGACCGCCTGCCCAGCTCCGTGCACGGCTCGGACAGCCTCTCTCTCAACTCCTTCAACTCTGTCACCTCCACCAACCTGGAATGGGACGACAGCGCCATCGCTCCCTCCAGTGAAGGTAGGGGGTCTGGGAGAGCGGAGGCGAGGCACTGGGAGGGGTGAACTTCCCATGCTAGTTACCTGAGGCCGCAGTTCCATACAAGGGTGTGTGTTTTTGTGAGAACTGGTAAAATCTCCCCATGGGGTGAAAACTATGCCCATTTCTGAACATGAACAGTTCAGTATGCACGGCTGCAGAGGACCTTTTCTAACTGCTTGTTTTGCAGTTGAGAGACATGAATAATTTGGAGGAGGTGGGGAGTAGTTTCCAAAGTCTTCTCCCCATGTCTGAGGGAAAAGCAGCCAGTGGTCTCAGAAATGCTGCTTTTTTCTCTTTAGGTATCTTACCTTGAGCAGGCTGATAAGCTGTGATGCTCACACCCTTATATGTATCACAGACGGCTTGGCCATGTTGGGTGTTGTTCCTGATGAACTGAGAAAACGTGCCTTTTGCCTACCTCCTCAGCCCACTTCAGGCTGGAACAGGCAGCTCTTATGCTACGGGAAACGTGTTCACAAAGGAACATTTCAGCTACTGTTGCTCCTAATCCAGAATACATTGACCTGGTTCCTTTTGTGGTGCCAGTTTGAGGAAAGCAGGATCAGGAGATTCTGGAATAGATGAGGTGCAGTGAATTCAGGACTGTGTCCGCCTACAGTCGGGTGCCCTCTGAGACAAGGGTCTGCCAGTTGCCTTTTATGTGCAAGGACTGCAGTCCCTAAAGACACTGAGGAGGAACAGCCCAGGAAGCAAGATGCCAGGATGGGTGTTAGCATTATTTTAGCAAAGGGCTTTGAAGTACAGCACTGCTTTGGGCTTTTCTGTGCTGTCTGCACATGTGCTGCATGTGTGAAAGGGTTTGCTTTCAGAGAGAAAGCAGCGAGGCCTCTTGGCTTGCCAGGGTGCACAAGCCAGCACCCTTCCCTGAAGCATCGCATAGCACTTTTGTATCAAAGTCCTGTGTAGTTGTCCTTCCTCTTCCCAAACAACCCTCAAATCCTCTGCCATGCATGACAAGCCCGTTGGTAGCACCCCAGGTAAGTTGGAGACAGCAGAAGGAACCTAGCAGTAAAAGTCATGGGAGGAATCTCCTCTGTCCTCAGAGGCTGGGAATAAGCAGCATGCATGTTTCACTGCATACTGCACCCCTTGTCTTGTACTCCTGTTCCTCCCTTGGCAGAACATGTCTTGGTGCCAATGCACCTCCTATAACCGATTGGGCAAGGGGTGCCAAAAAATTTGGCTATGCTCTCCAACCCATCTGGTGAATGGAAACTTGGTGCTCGAGGGTTTGAGAAGAGGTCCAGGAGATCTTGGAGCTAGGTTTTGGATTTGGCCTCATCATAAGCCATTCTGTGTGTCCAGGCAGTAGTTGTGATCTGTGCCTCAGTTTCCCCATGTGGAGAGGGGTTTGGTGCTGGTGTAGCAATGCAGTCCCTCACTGTGGGACCAGGGAGGTGGATGTGTGAGAACCCCAGGGAGAAGGCAGTGCTGCTGGTCCTCCAGTAGGGAGCGGGTTGGGGATCCAGTGTCTGTCTGTTTGAGCAGCCCCTTTCATCTCTGGTGTTCTGATCCCATTTAACTTCATTAACCATTTCACTGCTCGTCGTTTCAACAGGAGCATCTCACTTCCCTGGGAATGTAGGTGGAGTTGGGGAATTTAGGATCAGAGGACAAGCTTTGCCCTTTAATCAGACCCCTGGCTTTGCAAACATTAATGAGTCAAACGTCACGGTATCTGTGGGAGGTAAGTGTGAAGTGGGGAAACTGAGGCACAGAGCACTTAAATTGCTTCCCAAAGGGGATCCCTGGCTAAGAACCCAAGCCCTGTGACACGCCACTGTTTCTTTGTTTTAGCTTTCCAGCAGCTCTCCTGCTGGGGCCTTCATCCTTTGCTGGTCGCATCGTAGCTCCTGCAATGTAAATATTCAGCAGTAACAACTGCTAGTGCAGCTGGTTTCCATTTGCATTTGTGCTCCCCAACTATGTTCTCATGCGTTTCAGATACCAGTGGAAGATTATTTTGTTTCTCTCCCTTCCCATCTCCCTCCCCAAATCCCTTTTACGCTCTCCCCTGTCCCCCTCCCTCCCCACTACTTGTATTTCTAATCCTGAGTTTTATCCCTCGTTTTTGTAGATTATGATTTTGGAGATGTCTTTCCAGCAATGCAGTCCATGCCCAGCAGAGACTGGGAAGGTGGGACATACTCATGTGTTAAAACATTTTGTTTTTCTCTCTGCATTGCTGCCACCTGAAGCTTGCTGCATGCTCCCCTCTTCACTTCTTTAACAAACGCACACCACATCTTGATGGAATTCAGTAGTGACAGAAAGAAGTAGAAAAGATCCTTCAAGGGGGGCAGTTGTGTTTCATCTCCTGTGAGACCACGTGCAGAGCTTTCCCCAGCTCCTTTTGTATCCAGACATGTTCACCTGGCCGTATGTCCTGGAGCAGAAGGGGTGTTTCCCTGCCTCTGACTATGCCTCTGTGTCTTCTAGATGTCTTTTGCCCTTGCGCTCTGTGCAGCAGACGTGAGGCTGAAGTTTCAAGTGTAGTGCTCTGGCTCCTCGGTGCGTGGTGACCTGTGTTGGTAGAGGAGCCTTACACCACGTTACAAAAGCAAAGTTGCAAAATCGCCCCTGCTGCGAAGCTGGCATGCGGAGATCAGCAGCCATCTAAAATGTGTGACAGTGCCAGCTGATCTGACACCAGATTGTCTCTTTGGGGTAAAGCACACAAGGTGCTGATTGAAAAACTGATCCACGTTAATTGATTTCCTGAAAGTCCTGGAAAACAGATGAACGAATCCTGTCTACTTTATTTTTGGGCCTTGTGTGGAGACTAATCTGGGAGGTTTTGTTTTCCTTGGACCCTATGCCCTGTGTCACAACATCTCTCTTGAAGCCATAAAGCCATAACATGCACTACATGGCTGGGCTCAGTTTGGGTCACTACTTTTTTTTTTTTTTCCTTTTTTAGTACTTTTTAGGCCAACTTATCAGCTATTTATGGCCTTCATGGTCAAGAGCATGTGCCCATTTTAGAGGAGTTTGCTCTCCTTGCTCCACATGCAGTCCACAGACCCCCTGTGTACCCTGTATGCTTCACAGGAGTAGGAAATCTCTGCTTTACCCCTGGAGGAAATACACTCACACTCAGTCCTTTATAACTAAAAGCTGCAGCCAGAATTACTTTGGCCAGTGCTACCTGAATATTTGGGAATACTCTGCCTGAATTCCATGTGGATGGCTCTTGGGCTCTAACACACTCCCTCTCATCTTTTTTCTTACCCTACGTATAGAGATGCTCACTTCTGTCATTGCGGCACAGCATGAGCTGGGCACGTTGCCTTCAGCTTCTCCTCCCTGCAGCACGGACAAGGGCTGGTGAGCTCCTCCAAATCCAGTTTCTCCGTTCAAGCAGGGTCTTGAGTGGCAGAAGTGGGCTGGGGTTGTCTCTGAGCACCTGGGTGGTGCTCAGTGGTCATTGCTGGTCCAATGTGTCCCTGACACCTGAGCATACATCTGAAGGGGACAAACCATGTTTCCACACAACACCCAATAAGCAACCTAACTGCGGGTGCAGTGTGCAGGCTGGGAGCCCCCAGGGGACTTGGGACACATCCCTCTAGCTTTTGGAGGTGCACGCAGCCCCGTATGCAGGTCCTGGTTGCAAAGTGGTGCCAGTGCAATCTGCCACTGCTCCAGGCTCAGGGCTGTTGAGGCCGAGTAGACCACGGCCACAGCTAACGTGGCATCTTAACCCCCCAGGTGAGCTTCCTGCTGCATTCCTTGCCATTTATACACAGAGCAGGGGGTTGAGAAAGTTTGACCCATTCCCTGTTTTCAGCAGATGCATTTGGAGCAAACTGTCTTTTGGACAAAGATTTTAATTTTTTTTTGTCTTAGCAGAACCAACAATGTTTAGGCAAAGTGACGTTCTTACAGGCTAGAAGATGAAGAGGGCTGAATAGCTTCTAAATGTTTTATTTTTCCCTCTCCTTCAATGCAATCATTAAAAAATCTACCTCGTTTGCTTCCTTTTATACAGTTTACACACTCCGTACTGCAGGGCAGGCATTTCAGCAGGAACAAAGCAGCATTTTGCAATTGGCCCTCCCAAAACTGCTTTTATTAGATTTTTTTATTATTATTATTATTATTTTTTACTAGAGGCTTCATTTCCTAACTCGGGACCTACACCCCCTGAGTCATTCTCCTGGGGTTTTCATTCAGAAGGGGTTTCCCTGCCTACCATGAGGCTTCTAGTTGTTTTAGGAAGTGAACGGCGTCAGGGAGGAGAAGGGCATGGTCACCTTCCTCTAACGCTGACTTTGTGGATGATAATGCTGAGCATGACTGCTGCAGCCCTTCTCTGCTGCTTCTTTTACTTCTGAAGACTAACATGGGCCAGGGTGGTTGTGCTACAACCTGTCTGTGCAGCCTGCTGTCCTTGGGAATGCTGTGTTCCCTTCTCCGTGCTCCCGTCCCCGTGTCGTACAAGCAGAGGAAAGCAGCCGGCTCCGTCAGGCGTGCCGTAGGGACCATTGCTTCACGGGCTGGCTCCGTGTCTGCCCTTACAGCTGAGCAAGCATCTTCCCGGGACCCAGTTGCAGGGAAGAAGGCGGTGCTGAGCACTGTGGGGGACCCGGTCGGCCAGGCTGAGCCTGCTGTCCCAGCCCTGGGGAACTTCTGATGAACAAGGGGGGTTTCTGACAGTACCTGCGCAGCCCTTTGGTGTAACGTGCTGCTGATCTCCGTGCCTCCACTCAAGGTGGAGGTGCCTGTGACCACTGGGATGGGAACATTGCTCCCCGTGCTTGTTAGCAGAGCTAAGGAGTCATGGCAGCTTGACCACACAAGCCCAATACCACGGTAGGTGCAGTTATTTCCACCTAACTTCCCCTGGGCACTTCAGCCGCTGTCATCTTGCAAAGGAGTGCCATGGCCCCAAGACCCATTGGTTCTTTCCTGGGGATGCTTCCTCTAATTCCTGATCCAGGTGCAGGCTCCTGAGTGACCGAGCTGTTATTTCCAAGCATTTTCTAAATTGCAGCGGGTATAAAACACAGAGCGATGTTGGTTTGTACCCTGGCCTCTGTCCTGCCTCGCAAGGAGCCTGCTGTCTGCAGCAATCTCTGAAGTGCTAAGCGGGGCCAACGGTGCTCTGCTGGTGCTGGGGATGGTGCCTCTGGGAGCAGCGGGGAGACTACTTGGTGCCGTGAGACCCCAGCCTGCAGCTTTGCTTTATTTGACATGATCCAGCTCTTACAGGGTGCCCAGGCTGATGCTAATCCCACTTTTCCCTTCTTGTCTTTGCAGATGGAGATCTCACAGACACGCTCAGCTGCCCACGCTCTACTGCCTCGGAGGCAAATGGCAGCAAGGCCTCCGTGAAAAGCCCAACGCAGCGCTATAACCCCTTCAACGAGGAGAAAGCCGACACGCTGTCCTCCACTGAGACCACCCCAGTGCACATGGCTTCCCAGGAGAAGGCAGAAGCTACCCCTGAAGGAACAGACCAGTCCGAGAGCTGCACGGAGCTGGAGGTCATCAGGTGGGGACAGAGCTGCCTGGCCTAGAAACACACCCTCCAGTGTCACCTGTCACTAGGGACTGCTGATGTGTCACCCCTTCTAGCCCAGCAGAGACAGTACCTGTTGTGCAGCCTTCATAAAATCAGAAGGCAGTGTTTTTTTTGCTTTGTTTTGTTTTTTAATCCTAGATGCCAAGTGGTCCTCTGTAAGTGTTAACAGGGCTGATTCCTTGGGGCTGTAGAGCTACAGACTGGCTCAGTATAAACACCTTGCCCAACAGTCTGTGTTAGAGAGCTCAAAGGACTCTGCGGGCTTTTATTGTCAGCTTTCTCCAGTGGGTGGCAGGTTTGCAGTAACTCTGGGTCTTAGATCTTCCTTCCTTCCTCTTGTTTGTCAATAAGCTGTGGCTAAACCTGTTGAGGGAGATGTGTCCACACACCTGTTGGCCTGTGTTTGACTCTTTGCGGAGGAGAGCCTTAGGGGTCCCTCAGAGCCCTTAAACCCAGACAAAGAGTACAAGGCTCTGTCTGCTTATGCCTGGGGATGGAGACACCCCAAAACCAGCTCAGCAGGCCTGTGCTTTGTTCTCATGCCTGCTTTTCCTGGGAGGTGCAGAGCAGACATCTGTGAGATGAGTTACATTGCACCCTGTGCTCCAGCAGACGTGTGGGAAGGGGAGCCACACCATGCTTGCTTCCCAAACAAGAGGGCCGCAGTGCGAAGTGACCTGGCAGCAGCTCGGTGCTGTGGAAGGCCTGAGTATTTCCTGGTGTGCCATTCGTTTAGAGCAGGCTGCAGACTGCATCTCCCTCTTCTGGCAGCTGGGGACATGGCATTCCCACGTCCTCTCCTTTCTGCAGAACCCCTCTCCCTCCCCAGTGTCCTGTTCTCAGTGATTTCTCCCACACCAGTTCAGCTACGCATCCACTTGTGATGCCTTTTGCAGCTAAAGGAAACCCAAGATGCATCCAGCAAGGGAATGCCTCTCTTCTTTCTTTAAATAGATGGGAAACTGTCTCCATGCCTTGTGGTGTGTCTGCCTTCCTTGTGACGGCTGGCATGGAGACTGAGGCAGTGGGGCTCTGTGTGGCCGCACACTGAGCGATGTTCTTGATATGAAAGTTTATCTGTGATAGGGAAAATTGCAGAGGAAGATTCTTGAAAAGGGGTAGGACCATGGACCACTATCTGTGTTTTGCACGGTCTAGGCAGGCAAAGACAAGTGATACTTGTGCTGGTCTTTCACCATGCAGGTTAGCCAAGAAAAAGAAAACAGGCAAGAAGAAGAAAGCAAAGCCAGAGGAGCCAGCGAACACACCTGTGCCCACGGTGCCCAAGACCAGCACGCAGCAGGCCAGTGGAGACAGCGGCGTGAACGGGCTGAGCGACAGAGAAGACTCACAGAGGGATGACTGTCCTGCTGCCCCGGCTGGGGAGCCAAGCCCGGGTGGGCAGGAAGAGAGTCGCGAGCGCTCTGCCCTCAGCCAGCTGGCTTTGCGCATCCCTGAGATGAAGGACACGTCCATGGAGAGCGTGGGGCAGCCGCTGAGCAAGGTGATGGACAGGCTCAATGGGCAGCTGGACCCGGGCGGCTGGAACGCCCCCCTCGAGCCCCCCGGGCAGTCCTTTCGGACTGGCACGCCAGGGGAGACCCCAGATGGATCGTCCTCTGGCGACTTTAGTGAGGGGATTTCAGCCCCCATGGACTTCTACCGCTTTACCGTCGAGAGTCCAAACGCTGCTGCACCAGGTGGTGGCCACCATGACACTCCAGGGCCTGGCCAACCGCCACATGTTTCTGGTAGCCCTGAGGCTCCTGAAGAAGAAGAAAGTGGAGAGGGAGAAGCAGTTGGGGCAGTAGAAGAGTCTGGAGGGGTGAGCGTTGAACCCCAAAGTGGTCATAAGGCCCCCACCAATCCCGAGGCTGTCCGTGAGCAGAAGAAGGAGCAGCCCAGCCCTTCTCTGAGCAGCGCCGAGGACTCTGGGGTGGAGGAAGGTCAGGGCAGCCCTTCCGAGCTGACTCACCCTTCAGAGTTCAGGTGAGGCTGGGTTTGCTCAGCTCAGTGTACGGAGTCCATGCGAGCACAGGGAGCGTCTTCCAAACATAAACAACTGCTGGTGCTTTTCCCTTTGTACTCTGTTTGGGAGGGCAAAACCCATCTTTTTCCAGAATAAAGATGATGCTTAAGGGGTCACGAGGTGATGGTCTTGGCCTTAGGGGCCAACAGGTGCCCTAATAATGCACAAGTTCACTAAGGAAGGGGATTTGCCCTTCCTAGACCTCCCCAGCCCCACATCTGTCCATTCTTTAGCCTTTTCTGTCTCTCTTCACAGGGTGGATAACAACCATCTGCTCCTGCTGATGATCCATGTCTTTCGGGAGAATGAGGAACAGTTGTTCAGGGTAAGGTGGGCACAACCTGGGGGGGCACCCTGGTCGCTCTCCTGCAGAGGGCCTGCTCTCCCGTGTTAGCTGTGTACTGAGAACTCCTCTCTCCACACAGATGATCCGAATGAGCACCGGGCACATGGAGGGGAACTTGCAGCTGATCTATGTCCTGCTGACAGATTGCTATGTGTACCTGATCCGGAAAGGTATCCCATTGGACTCTACTCATTGGGGCTGCTACAGCAGCCTGCAGGACTCTCAGTTTAGCAGGGACATAACCCCTGGGAGGCCTGGGAGTGAGGGCTGGAGGGAGCGAGGCTCACCTGCCTCATTCATGGCTTGCTCAGTGATTAGGGCTTCATAACATCTGTCTAACATCTTTGTCAGTGACTTTGGCAGTGGGATAGCGTGCACCCACAGCAGGTTTTCTGATGGCACCAAGTTGTGTGGTGCAGTCCACACGCTGGAGGGAAGGGATGCCATGCAGAGGGACCTGGGCAGGTCTGGGAGGTTGGCCTGTGCAAGCCTCATGAGGTTCAGCAAGGCCAAGCACAAAGTCCTGCATCTGGGCTGGGGCACTCCCAAGCACAAATACAGGCTGTGCAGTGAATGGGTTGAGAGCGGAATGGATTGGGGGTGGTGATTGACAAGAACTTCGATGGGAGCCAGCAATGTGCACGTGCAGCCCAGAAAGCCAACCGTACCCTGGGCTGCATCAAAAGCAGCACAGCCAGCAGGGCGAGGGAGGGGATTGTCCCCCTCTGCTCTGCTCTCGTAAGACCCCACCTGGAGCCTGCGTTCAGCTCTGGGGCCCCCAGCACAGGAAGGACATGGATGTGTTAGAGTGAGTCCAGAGGAGGCCACAAAGATGATCAAGGGGCTGGAGCACCTCTCCTGTGAGGACAGGCTGAGGGAGCTTGGGTTCAGCGTGGAGAAGAGAAGGCTCTGGGCAGCAGGTCCATTGCTGCTGCTGTGCGGTGGCCTGGATGCAGGCAGTGCTGGGCTCCTTTGCCCCCGTTCGTGCAGCTCTTTGTTTCTGTGCCAGGGGCAGCGGAGAAGCCGTACATGGTGGAGGAGGCCGTTTCCTACAATGAGCTCGACTACATTTCTGTGAGTGCTGGAGGGGAGCAGGGGGAGAGCAGAGGGTCAGTGCCCACCCCTCTGGCTGTAGAGATGTCAGCAGCGACATGGTGGGGTGATTCTGTGGGGCTCTCTGTCCATGGGGAGCGTTTTGGCCAGTGAGTTCTTGAGATGTGGAGAGTTAAAAGTGCTCCCCCTCACGCGCCACCTCTGTGGATGCCCAGCTTGTTTGTGTCTCTGCACGGGCAGCAGAGCAGCTGCTGACCTCCTTCCCTGGGGCCAGGATGCCAGGTTCAGCCCTGCTTCGCTACCCTTTGTCCTCCGTCCCGCTTCCCTAACCGGTCGTATGTGGCGCAGGTTGGGCTGGATCAGCAGACGGTGACTCTGGTGTGCACCAATCGGAGGAAGCAGTTCCTGCTCGACACCGCGGACGTGGCTCTCACAGAGTAAGCGGGTACCACGCGGCGAGCCGCGACGCTTACATCCCAGGGCGTGGGAGCACAAGGGACTCCCATGACAGCCCCTCACAACAAACGTCCTACAACCAGTGGGGATTTGGGGTTTGGTTTGGTGCCACTAGCCTTTCTTCACCTTACTGGTTGAGGGAGGTGACCTGCATGGTCATGCTGAGGTCTGGGTTGGGGATGGGTGTCCGTCTCCCAGCTGTCTCACCCATCTTCCTGAAGCTCAGACTTTGCAGCCACCGTTGTCTTTGGTCTGTAGGCTGATTTCCAGACCCTTTGGTCTGGAAGACCAGAGCCCCACATGAAAGGGGAACCGCTTTGGCAGCAGAGCACGTGACGTAGATGAGGGGCTGTCTGCCCTGGCCTCATCAGGGATCTGTCTCCCTCTCAGGTTCTTTCTGGTGTCCTTGAAGTCAGCCATGATCAAGGGGTGCCGGGAGCCCCCCTACCCCAGTATCCTCACCGATGCCACCATGGAGAAACTGGCACTTGCAAAATTCGTGGCCCAGGAGTCCAAGTGTGAGGTGAGTTTGGCTGTCACAGCTGTCACCAAACATGGTGGAGTGTCACGCTAAACACCCTCCCGTTCACATCTCTGCCCGTCTCTCGCAGGCCTGCGATGTGGTGGTGCGTTTCTACGGCCTTGTTCACTGGGAGGACCCCATGGACGAGGCGCTGGGACCCTCTGCCAATAGCTACACCTCTGCCGAAAACGCGGTCACGAAGGACGGCATCCTGCACTACAAGGCGGGCACCTCGTACCTGGGCAAAGAGCAGTGGAAGACCTGCTTCGTGGTGCTCAGGTGGGTGCTGAGGCCATGGGTGGAGGCTGGAGTTGGCTGGGGCTCATTGGAGAAGACATTAGATCGGTTTTATTTTGCTGCATGCTCCTGCTGCCCAGGAGCAGCTTGGGAGGAGGAGAGAGCCCATCTCGTCACCTGGGAGGCTGAGATAAAGCCCCCCATTGTGGCTGCTGCCAGCAGGAACACCACCCCGTGGGGCTGTGTGTGTGTAGAGGGCTAGGCAGGAGCGGCTGTGGGACCAGCAGAGCTGAGCTGCCTCCAGTGACCACCTCTCATCTTTCCAAATGGCAGCAACGGGATCTTGTACCAGTACCCCGACCGCACCGACGTCACGCCTTTGCTCTCCATCAACATGGGGTAAGTAGCTGGTGGGTTGTAGTGCCCAGGCTCGGCAGGGCTCCTCAGGATCTGGGATCAGTAGCTCCTCGGGATGTTCAGGGAGGTGCTTTGGGGCAGGGGGTGATATAGGCCATGCTGCAGGACGTTTGCATGTCAGTGGCTGGGTAGCGAGACTCCTGGATGCACGCAGATTCCTGTTTGGATTGGGTCTGATGCATGCAGCTGGGGATGGGCTCATTTCCTCCTGCTTTTTACACGCCAAGCTGCCTGTTTGCTGGGGAGCTGGCCTCTGAAGGGCGGACATCCTCCTCCAAGAGCCACGCTGGGACACTTGCACCAAACTCAGCTCTGACTCTACTACGATGTGTAGAGATGGAGGCCATCCTTGGAGCAACCACAAGGGATGTGGCAGATGGGAAAGCAGCCCCTGTGGACAATGGGGGTGGTAGACGGCACAGGGAGGGCGGACGGAGGCAGGGGCTGCTATTAGGATAGTGCTGGCTGGTCCGTCCTGCTGACCTCCGTCCTTTCTCCCAGCGGTGAGCAGTGCGGGGGATGCCGGCGCTCCAACACCACCGACCGGCCCCACTCCTTCCAGGTGATCCTGACAGACCGGCCCTCCCTGGAGCTGAGCGCCGACAACGAGGAGGACATGGCAGACTGGATGCAGTACTTCTGCCAGGCTGTCTCCAAAGGGGTGAGCTGGGGATTGGCCGCAGGGGTGGGCAAATGGACCCCTCCTTCACCCTGAGCCCCTTTGGGCCCGGCCTCCGTGGCCCTTCCCATCACAGGGAATCCTGTTCCCCAGGATGGCAAAGCTCAGCCTGAGCACAGCCAGGGTGGAGGGGTGGCAGGGACCAGGGAGCGATGTTTTAGGGTCCAGAGGAGGTGGTTTTTCTCGCCAGAGGCACGGGGCCCCTTCCTGCCAGGTTTTAGCTCTCCTTCCCCACCCTGTGCAGGTGATCCCCCAGGGTGTTGCCCCTACACCTTGCGTCCCCTGCTGCCTTGTGCTGACGGACCAGAAGGCCTTCACATGCCACGAGGACTGCCAGACAAGCTTCTTCCGCTCACTGGGCACCATGGAGCTGACGGACATCACTGCCATTTCCACGGAGGCCGGCAAGGAGTACTGTATCCTGGTGAGTGTGGTGCTCAGGGGCTGGCCCTGCGCTGGGCTGGGACCCTGGCAGTAACGCCTGGTTTCTCTCCCGGTGTTCAGGAGTTTGCTCAGGACCGCAAGCAGTTCCTGCCCCCCTGGGTGCTCTATTTTAGTTGCACTACAGAACTGGAGAGGTTCCTCTCAGCGCTGAATGCTGCGTGGAGGAACATCTACCAGGTGAGTGTGCGAGGCTGTCACACCCTTCCTACAGCAGCAGGGTAAGTGGGGCCCGTGTGCTCTGAGGAAGGTGTGGGTGATTTTTTCCCTGCCTGTAGGCAGAGCAAACCCAGCCTTCCTGCGAGGGACAGGAGAGCCACAAAGCTGTGTCTGTATAACCATGGGATGTGGGATTTGGAGCAGGGGAAATGTTGGAGGCCCCCAACAAGCCAGGCCATGAACAGCCAGCACTGGCAAAAGAAGTAGGAAAGAAGCTGGGTCAGCCCTGTCCCCCTCTGTCACCAGTATTCGTGACACAGATGACTTTTTATGTCTGTTTTTGAGGCGGCTTTGTAATGAGGAGGAGGAGCTGTAGTTCATCCCTGCCTGACTGCTCCGCACATTTCAGGTCGACCTCCTGCACAAGGCCATTCTGGATGCCACTGTCAAGAAGAAGTGCGAGGACGCTCAGAGCCTCATCAACAGCGCCTGGCAGCGCAGCGACAGCCTGTGCCGCGGCCGAGCAGAGCGGGACCCCTGGTGTTAGCCCTGGCAGGGGCAGGACAGCTGGTGGGACACCCTGAGGCGCTTTCAGAGAGCGGGCACAGCACGGAGCCTGTAACCATCTGCCCTGTGGCCAACTGGCACCCCAAACCCTCCCGCCGTCGCTCTGTCCCCACCAGCAACGTGCCTGCAGGTGAGGATCCTGCACCCCATCCCTGCCACTCTCTGCCCCGAGCCGGGGACGTGCAGCACGTTGGCGGTGCCGCTGCGAGGAGAGGCACGTGGTGACCAGACACTTCACCATGCTGGAGCCGAGGCCAAGCTTGGCCTCTTTCCCTGTACAGCCTGCACCCTGCTCATCATCCATCTGCCACGGGGCAAAATAATTTGCCTTTCAAGGAATACTGTACTGGTAGGGGGAGCAGGGTGGGAGCGGGGTGGGCTGGGGTTGGGCACCCACCTGTCGCAGCAGGAGTGACGGTCAGCACGGCTTTGTTCATTTCAGAACAGGGTAGGTGGCGGATGTGGCGAGACGGGAACACTAAATCACTACCGTGCATGTTTTCTCCTTGCTAATACAATCACCACGTACGGCACCGCTTTCGTCTCCTTCCCAGCCCACCTCCGGGCATGGGAACAGCTCACCTGGAGCTGGTGCATCCAGACATCACTGCACTGAGGTTGAGATCTGAGGTGGCGGGCAGGGAACGATGGGGAAGGAAGAGGGAATGGGGCCAAAAATTTGGCTTTGAATATTGTGGCTGTTTACGAGCGGTACGGTTTTAGGAGATGGCAGAAGCTGGCTCAAGGCTTGGACATGTACTTGGACAAAACCCAGCCGGCCCCACGTGCTGGGGGAGAGAAGGGATCGAGTCCCGTGTTCTTCAAATGTCCTAAGGGCTGTTGTTGTCATGCCTGGGGCCCTTGGCTCGCTTCATCCACCACCGGCATGAGAGGGAGCAGAGGCAGCAGCCCTGTGCTGGACCCATCCCCCTGCCCTCTG
Source organism: Stictonetta naevosa (assembly GCA_011074415.1). Lineage (NCBI taxonomy): Eukaryota > Metazoa > Chordata > Aves > Anseriformes > Anatidae > Stictonetta > Stictonetta naevosa. The sequence continues at coordinate 7,668,834 of CM021717.1, read as the reverse complement.
CAGCGAGCCCCTTGGGGCACCGTTGGAGCTTTTAAACAATAATACAGAGATCTCATGTAATATATGTTCCCAAAGCCTTTTTCTGGGAGGAAACGTATGTGACTGAATGTATATGTATATACATCTGCTTCCTTTCCCCCTCCCCAAATAAATGTTCATTGGTAACTCGGACCTGGCCCTGTGCCCTGCGGCTGCCTGGGGTCCCCCCGCCGGGCGCTGCCGTTCCTCTGCGGGGCGATTTTTGAGCCGGGCTTTGGCTTGATGGAGGGAGCCGGAGGCGCTGCGGTAGGAGAGGAGGAGGAGGAGGAGGAGGAGGAGGAGGAGGAGGATGGTGAGGAAGGGGCCGAGCCCCCGGCGGGGTTCCCAGCCCAGCCAAGGAACAAGCAGCGCCAGAGCCGCCTCTCCCAGCACGTAAGCACCTCGGGGCTGTGGGCTTCAACCCCCCTTCCCCATCGCCCCTCCTCGCCCCTGGGGACCTCACCGGGGCTGGGAGGGATTTAGGGGACGGGGCTGCCGCGCTGGGCAAGCACCTTGGTTTTTCACAACCCCCCCCCCCCCCAATAGCCCCCTCGTTGGCCGAAAGGTGAAACCCAGGCACGGCTGTAAAATCAGGGAGCGGGGGGGCCGGGCGCAGTGAGCCCTGCAGCCTTTTAGCCCCAAAAGCTCCGATTTCAGGTCCCGGCAGCAGGAGGGGGGCGAAGCCCCCGAACCCTGGACCCCCCCTCCCGGGCCTTAATTTTAATTCCCCGCCGCTTTGGGCTGATTTTTTTTTTTTTTCCCTCCCATTTGCGCCGCGTCACGCGGGGGGAGGGCACCCAGCGGGGCTCTGGCTGCGGGGGGGGGGGGCGCGCCCCCGGCTGACCTCTGCCCTATATCCCGTCCCCACATCGGGGGGGCGGCAGCGGGCTGGGTGCGGGCCCGGGGGGGGGCTCGCCCAGGGGCGGCGCTCGGGGCCCCCCCGTGCCCGCAGGGCGAGGAAGGTGGAGCCTGGCGCCGTCCCCGCGGCGGGCAGGTGCTGCATGGCGGCGGGCACCGGCAGCCTCGCCCCCTTCCCCGCCGCCCTGCCCGAATTCCCCTGTCCCCCCCAAAGCAGAGCCCCGAGCCCCCAGGGCTCCCCGGCCGGGGGGGTTCCGCCGGCGGCCGACCTGGTGCTGGGGGCCGCGGCCGGCTGCATGGCCTGCGTGCTCACCAACCCGCTGGAGGTGGTCAAGACGCGGCTGCAGCTGCAGGGCGAGCTGCGCGCCCCCGGCACCTACCCCCGGCCCTACCGGGGCGTGCTGCGGGCGGCGGGGGCCGTCTGCAGGGCCGACGGGCTGCGGGGGCTGCAGAAGGGCCTGGCCGCCGGCCTCCTCTACCAGGGGCTGATGAACGGCGTCCGCTTCTACTGCTACTCCTGCGCCCTGGCCGCCGGCTGGACGGGGTGGCCCGGCGGCACCGTGGTGGCCGGGGCGGTGGCCGGGGCCGTGGGGGCCTTCGTGGGCAGCCCCGCGTACCTGGTGAGTGCTGTGGGCCGGGGGGGGTTGGGGGGCTGGGGAGCTCCCCCCCAAGGTCCTCGAGCATCCCAGCTCTGCACGTCCCCTGTCCCTGTCCCGGCTCGGCTTTGTCCCTGAAATGGAGGGGACGCGTTGTGCGTGCTCGGCATGCCCCCGGCCCCTTGGTTTGTCACCCACCCCCCCGGAAACCCTAGAGCAGAGCCCCCGTTGCAAGGAAATGGGGGTGTTTTCCCCGTTTGTGGGGGGTCCCCCCCTCTCCTGGGGCACAGAGCGGTCGCGGCTCAAAGGTGAGGACACTGCAGGTGGCGGCGGGGCCCTTTGCCCTGGGGCAGGAAGGGAAAGCGGGGTTCAAAGTCTGGGGAGGGGGGCACAGCTCTGAGCCCCCCCAACACATCTGGGCACACAACATTTGCTGGAGGGGCTCAGATTGACCCCAAAAGCTGCTTTTTTGGCACTAACGAGAGATGCTGAAGCCCCGGGAGGGATACCAAGCCCTTCCTGGTGTTTTAGCATAGGGGCAAGGGGGGAGGAGGGGAAATTTGTCACCTGCGGTCACCCGGTGTCACCGTCCCCACAGGTCAAGACCCACCTCCAAGCCCAGACGCTGGCGGCCGTGGCCGTGGGCCACCAGCACAACCACGAGGTGAGCGGGGTCGGGGTCGGGGGGACACGAACCGGCAGCACTCCGGCCGTGCGCACACCAGCAGCAGGGAGGTGGCGGGGGGGGGACGTGGATCATTTTGGCCAGCGGCTATTTAAAGCTGCCGTTTGGCAGCCCGACCCACACGGGTGCTATAAATAAACGGCGCGGGCTGCGAGGTGGCGCTCGGAAATCATTCATGTGACATTTGCGGGGTGCAGCGACACCGGGCCCGGTGCCACCCGCGTGGTCCCCACGGTGGCTTTGTGGGTGAAAGCCAAGGGGGTTTGGGGCCACCACCTTTTGCTGTTCACCCCAAATTTTGCCTCTTCCCAGAGCATCTCGGGTGCCTTTGAGAGCATCTACAGGCAGCACGGCGTGGCGGGGCTGTGGCGGGGGGTGACGGGCGCCGTGCCTCGCGTGGCCGTGGGCTCGGCCGCGCAGCTCGCCACCTTCGCCTCCGCCAAGGACTGGGTCTGCCAGCACCAGGTGAGTGTCCGGCGGTACTGCACCAGTATCCAGCACCAGTGAGCATCCGGCACGTGCTGGATGCGGCCCCCGAAATGCCTGGCTCGGCTGACGGCCGCCGCTTCCCGCAGTGGTTCGAGGAGGGCAGCTGGGCCGCGGTGCTGGCGGGGGGCATGGTGAGCGGCGTGGCCGTGGCCGTGACGATGACGCCTTTCGACGTGGTCAGCACCCGCCTCTACAACCAGCCTGTGGACGCCGACGGCGCGGTAAGGCCGTGCGGGGAATTTGGCTTTTATTCACCCCGGGATGCGTCCGGCAAGGAGCTGCAGCCGCCTCCTCTCTCCGCAGGGCAAGCTGTACCGGGGGTTTTGGGACTGCTTTGTGCAGATCTCCAGCAAGGAGGGGCTGCTGGGCTTGTACAAGGGCATCGGCGCTGTCTACCTCCGCCTCGGCCCCCACACCGTGCTCAGCCTCTTCTTTTGGGACGAGCTCAGGAAGATGGTACAGCAGCAGCCGCCCCCAGGGCCGTAGGAGTTGGCGGCGGTTAATAAAGGGATTTTTTTTTTTTTCTGTTTCGCTGGAGCTTCAGGGTCTTTGGGGCGCTGGGGCTGGGGGCTGGGATCCGGTGCAAGGCCTTGCTGGCGCATCAGGCCGCAGGATTAGGCTGAGGATTTGGCCAAATGCACTGAGCGGGGCCGGGAAGGATAGCAGCAATGCCAGGGGGGCGAGGAAGGATGCGCGTGCTGTGTTTCAAGCCTTGCCGCTGCCCAAATTTCCCCTCTGCGGGGGCTGGAGGTGCTGCCCGAGCCTGGCTGCGCCCAGCGTGGCGGCTCCGTCGGCAATGATTTACCAGCCGCGGGGAGCCTCCGCCCGCAGACCTTTGAGCCAGGGCCTGGCTGCACCGCGGCTGCTCCACGCCGAAAAATGTTCTCCCTGGGGTCCTGGCTGCCGGCGTGGCCCGGGCTGGCGTGGGGCTGGGCTCTGCTGGATGCGCTGCTGCAAGGTGAGAGCCCGTGGGGCGGCATGGGGCGGCGGGGATGGGGGGACACGGTGACCCCCTGCTGCTTGTCCCCACAGGGCTGGTTGGTGCCTGTGCTGTCTCGGTGCTCTGCAGCCTCCTGAAGGTTTATCTCTACATCCAGTGTCTGAAGTAAGCTGCCACCCTTCTTCCCCCTGGGATTTGGTTTGGGGCTTCTCCTCTTGGGGCTTCTCCTCTTGGGGCTTCTCCTCTTGGGGCTTCTCCTCTTGGGGCATCTCCTCTTGGGATCCATTTTTAGGAGCTGCTTTAAGCACCTACAGGTGCTGAAAGGGGACCCAGGGATGCTGGGGGCTGCGCCTTCCTCTCCCTCTCCCCACTGTGGGCGACCCCATCCTGGTGTCCCCCCGCTGTCACCAGCGACCCGGCGAGGCAGGAGCTGAAGGCAGCAATCGGGGCACAGCGGCGGGCGCTGGAGCTGCTGCAGGTGCTGGTGCTGACGGGCGTCTTGGCGCTGGTGGGCTCCCGTGTGGCCGCGCTGGTGGTGCTGGAGTTCTCCCTGCGTGCCGTGTCCGCCCTCCTCTCCCTCGGCAAGGTGAGCGGGGATGGGGAAACTGAGGCACGGCAGGGTGGGAGCCGCGCAGCCCCTCACTGCTCGCAGTGCCCTGCGGCATGGAGGAAGCCGTGCAGTGCCCTGATGCTTTGCAGCCTCCATGGGGAGGACGGGGTTGGGAGGAAACCACGCACCGCTTTGCACTGCTGCAGCTCCTCGCTGCTCGCAACAGCTGCAGGGAGGAAGGCGATGGGGCTTGCAGGAAACCATGCGTCGCTTTGCAGCGGTGCAGCCCCTTGCTGCTCTGCATCTCCCATGGGGGCTGCGGGGGCTGCGCGTGGCCCTTCGCCGCTTTGCAGCACCCGTGGGGAGGATGAGGGCTGTGGCATGGAGGAAAGCACGCGCTGCTCTGCACTCGTGCCTCCCCTTGCAGATTCTCAACAACTGTGGGGAACGTGGGGGCTTGCCTTGCAACAATGCATCCCCCTTGCTGCTCACAACACCCACGGGGCACGCAGCTGCCCTTCCTCTTGCTGCCTTGCAACTGCTGCAGGCAGGACGAGGGCTGCAGCACGGAGGAACCCACACAGGGCTCCGCACCCGCGCCTTCCCTCGCGGCTCTGCAACCTCGGCAGCTCCTGACAGCGCCGTCCCGCTCTCGCAGGGCACCCACAGCAGCCAGCTCCTCCTGCTGTGCCAGTACTCGCTGGGCTGCGGCGTGTCCTGCGGCCTCAGCTTCCTCCTGGAAGGGGCTCCCCACGGGACGAGCAACCTGGCGCTGGCGGCGGGGCTGGCGGGGCTGCTGGCCGTGCACGCCCGGCGCTTGGCGCTCCACACCTGCAGCCTCTACGAGCTGCACAGCCGGCAGCGCTACTGCGGCGTCTGCATGCTGCTCCTCACCGCCGGCCACCGCATCCCCCGGCTGCTGCGCAAGGCCCTGGTCATCACCTTCACCGTGGCCGACCTGGCCGCCGTCTCCCTCATCAACCGCGATTTCCTCTCCACGGCGGAGGCCGTCCGCTTCTGGACGCCGCTCACCATCTGCTACACGCTGCTGGTCATCTACATGCAAGGTGAGAGGCGGGCGGCGTATCGCGGAGTTTGGGGGAACCCAGATTTTGGGGACGACCCGATGTTCAGGCCAGTCCCCCATGGGGTTGCTTTGCAATACAGACCCCGAACTGTGGGGCTCGGCCAGCCAGGTTGTTCCCCCTTGGGGTAGCTCTGCCACATAGACCCCAAGTTTTGGGGGCAACACAACCAGGAGACCATTTGGGTTCCCAAAATTTTGGGGATGACCCAACCAAGGAGGACATTTCCCCATGGGGTGGTTTTGCAATAGGGATCCCAAAGATTTTGAGGACAACCCAATTGGAATGTCACTTGGGTCCCCCAGATTTTGGAGATGACCCAACCAGGTCACTTGGGTCCCCCAAGTTTTGGGGACAGCCCAAAGTTGGATGAACTTCCTGCTGTGCCTGGTTGTGGACGAGGCCACCCTGACACCGTGTCCCCGCAGAGGAGCAGCGGCCGAGCGCAGGCGGGCAGGCGGTCTACCAGACGGTGCTGGTGCGCATGGGCGGCCTCTTCATCCTCCTCCTCACCGTGGGCCGCTGGGCAGACATCCTCCACGTCCTCCTCTCGCTGCTGGGCGAGCTCTGGTGCCTGCTCCGTGCCGGCGTCCTGCTGGAAGCGTGCCGGCGGCAGGTGAGTGCCCCCGACGCAGCCCCAGCGAGGGGCTGCAGGCAGGCCCGAGGCCACGGTGAGGGGCTGGCACCCGCCTTTCCGCTTCTCTCCCCTTCACCTCCCGTAGGATCTCACCCAGCAGGGATCGTCCTGAGAAGAAGGTGTAAGTGGGGATGAGAAACGCGGGGTGGCTTCACCCAGCTCCCCACCTTCTCCCCGCCGCGCTGGAGAGCCCCTGTGGGGACCAAGGGAAGAGGGCTTCTGGAAGGCGCTCGACCCCATCCCGTTGGACACGTGGGGGGACGCTCACACGGCCCCTGTTTTTGGGGGCGACCCCACAAGGCTGTGACGGTGCTGGGGGTTGGCTCCCTCCTCCTGCTCAAAACGTGGGATTCTGATAGATGTCCCTGTCCTCGGGGGGTGCATGGCCACGTCGCCATGGTGTGGGGACCTCCGGGGCTTTATAAAGCATGGAAAATAAAGGGTTTTTTTGTTTTGTTTTGTTTTTTCAGCAAATGCCTGGGCAGAGCAAGCCGGGGGCCCGTCATGCTGGGGACAGGCTTGGGGACAGCCCCAGTGGAGGGAAACTGAGGCACGGAGGGGGTGTCCCCACCTCCCTGAGCCCCCTGAGCCATGCCAGGGGGCACCTGGCCCTGCGCAGACAGGGTGCGGGGTTGGGGCAGGGAAGCCCCTGCCCCGGGAGCTGGCACTGGGGGCCCAGCAGCAGAGAGGCTGGGGCTGCACGGGGCGTCCTGCGTGGGGGGGGGGGGTGGCCTGGGGCAGCTGGGAGGTGCATGGGGGGTGCATGGGGCATCCTTGAGGGGTGTATGGGGGCAGCCTGGGGTCCTTGGGGTGGAATGGGACATCCTGGGGGCTCTGGGGGGGCACAGGAGGCATTCTGGAGCTGTGCAGGGGCACACGGAGCAACCTGGGGGTGCACGGGACTGTATGGGGGTGACCTGGAGATGGGGGGGGCACGTGAGGCATCCGAGGGTTGGGGTGGGGGGGCGACCTGGGGGCCCTGTGGGGCACACGAAGCATCCTGGAGCTGTATGGGGGGTGCATGGGGCGTCCTGGAGGTCCGCGGGGTGCTGTGGGGCGTCCCGGGGCTCTATGGGGGCACCCTTCGGGTGCATGGGACAACCGGGGGGGGGAATGCATGGGGTAACCTGGGGGGTGTGGGTCATCCCCCAGCACCCAGGGGCCCTCTGGGGACCTGGGGGGGGCCTTGGGGCCAGGAAGCTCCCTGAGGTCTCACCGGGGGGGGGGGGGGGGGAGCACTGCCACAAAGGGGATCGGCACCCCCCGGGAGGGGACAGGCGGCTGGGGACTGCGCCAGGGGGGCAGGGGACCGCAGGGCCACCCTCTGCAGGGACAGGGGGGACGCCCCGGTGGGGGACGGGGGACTGCAAAGCTGCCCCCTGGGTAAGTGGTGAGGGGACAGCAGGGCCGTGAGGGGACAGAGGTCTGGCCCCCACCCTGTCCTGTCTGCCTCGGGTATCCTCACAGGGCCCGGGGGGTCCCTGGGGCTGGGGGGCAGCCATAGGAGGGCCACGTCCCACCCCAGGTTGGGAGGGGATGCCCCATAAGTGGCCCCAGCCCCATGGATCCCACCCTGGGCTCTGGCACCCCAGATTTTGGGGCAACTCTTGCATGGCCCCTTCCCAACGCCACCACCCCAAAACACCTTGGCAGAGGGAAGGGGAGACCCCCCCAAAAAAGTGAGGTGCAAGCCCCACTAATGCTGCCCCCCCCCAGCTTCAGCCACCCCGGCCGGTGGGGCGGCAGCGGGGCCGCCGGGAGCTCGGCCGCCCCAGCACAAAGAGGAATGCACCGAGCACATGGTTCACATTAGCCCTGGAGATTTTTTTTTTTTTTATGATTATTACTTTTTTCCCCCCCTTATTTTCTGCCGCCCGGCCAGGGAGCACGGCAGCGGCGGCTGCCCGGGGCGAGGATTTGAGCGCCGGGCGAGGGCTGGCAGCGCCGGGGCCCGTTTGGGTTTTGCCGGCGGGGAGGGAGGGAGCACGCGAAGCCACTCGGGGTTTTCCTTTTCCTCCCTTTCATTTGAGTCAGAGGCTGAAGTCACCGGCGCGCTGGTCCCCGAGCTGTTTCCCCGCCGCAGAGGATGCGGGGATGCCCGTGAAGGGGATCTGGGGGAGCGGAGCCGCGCCGTGCCGCCGCCGGGGTGCCGCATGAGACCGGGCAACTCGTCGCACGGGTAGGTGCGGGGACGGCGGCGGGGAGGAAGCGCGTTTCCCCCTCCTCCCCGGGCAGCTGGGCTGCTTTTCCCCTGGCGGAGCCGCACAAACAGCCCTTTTCCTTCCCCGCCGGGGTCGCTCGGGGTCGGGCGCATCCTGCCTGCGCGGCGGGCGATGCGCGGGGGCCGCTTCGGCGCCTTTGTGCCTCAGTTTCCCCAGCTGCAGAAAGAAAAATTGGGGTGCCTCGTGCTGGGGGCGGTAAGGGGGAGATAGGGGAGCTCGGGGACCTAGAAAACACCCCAAAAGGTGTGCAGATGCTCTCGCAACCCTATTTCCAATGGGCAAGATGGGTTTCTCCAGCTGTTTCACTCCCGTTTGGGCAATAAGAGGGAAAAAGCAGCTTACAAAGCTCGCAGGAGGCTGGGGTTGGCCAAGGAGGCTTGAAAAGGGGAGACCTCGGGGGCTTCACCCGCTCCCCCCGCCGGGCGCTTTGCCGGGTCCCTTTACACCGCATCCCGATGGGCACGAGGCCGTTTATTGCCGTGACGTGGGACGGGCACGGGGCCGCTCGTTCCTTCTCCCTTTCCGGGAGGGTGAGGAGGAGGTGGGTTGAGGCCGAAGGGCAGCGCGGCTGCAGGCACACCGAGCTACCGGCACACCGGCAGATTTCGCTCTGTTGTTTATTTTATTTTCTTTGTCTTATTTTTGAAAAAAAAATCCAGCGCAGCCCCGGCCCACCTGCCATGTCCACGATGCTCCCCGGGAAAGCGGAGAAGAGGATGGCTTCGTCCGTGTTCATCACCCTGGTGCCCCCGCGGAGGGAGGCGGCCATCAAGGAACGGCCCCAAATGGGGGTGTCACCTCCCGTCCCCGAGGGCACCCATCGCCCCCGGGCATCCCCGCCACAACCCCTGGCTTTGCCCAACGGAGGTGAGGGGCGTCCGTGGGGTCCCGCGCGCGAGGACGATGCCGGTGCCGAGGATCCCGTGGTGACGTGGGGGGGGTCGGGGGGGGGATTGTGCTTTTGGGGAGGGGTGTTTCTGGGGGGTTTTCCCCAAACCAACCCCGGACTGGATCCGGCTGCTGGGGAAGGGCTGTGTTTGCTCTCCCTCTCCGGGCACTTATCAGCTCTGTTTGTCTCCTCCTGCCGGGCCGGCGTTTGCTTTTGGGGCTGGTCGGTGAGCGCTGCGGCAAAGCGTCGGGGTGTTATTGCAGGGGGAGAAGTGTGGGATGGGAGCTGGCGTCGCCCTCCCAACGTGCTGTGCCCGGCTTTTCCTGCAGAAAGCTGCCCTCGGTCCCCACCAGCGCCCGTACCTTCGTCCTCACCAGTCCTCATCCTCTCCGAAGTCCCCCAGCCCTTGTCCGCGGAGGCGCTGGGTCCGGCGCTGCAGCAGCTGGACCTCGCAGCGCCTGCCACCCTGCAGGTCAGGCCCACGGGGTGCCATCGCCCCCGCGCCTCAGTTTCCCCACCCTCGAGGGCTTCCACATAACGCGTGTTTGCCTCCTGCTCACCAGGCTCCTTCTGCCTTCCCTGCTGAGCTGAGGCCGCCCAAATTTCGCCAGGAGCAAGCAGACAAGGCGCCGTGGCAGGATGCCAACGGGCACCTGGAGAGGGACGGCTCCAGAGGTGAGCAGGGGGACCCGGCTGCGCGTCGCAGGCTCGTCCCCAGCTGGGGGACGCCGAGGCCAACCCCCCTCATCCCCTCCCGCAGACATCTGCGCCTTCTGCCACAAAGCCGTGGGCCCGCGGGAGCCGACGGTGGAGGCGATGCGGAAGCAGTACCACGCCGACTGCTTCACCTGCCGCACCTGCCACCAGCGCCTGGCCGGGCAGCGCTACTACCAAAGGGACGGGCGCCCCACGTGCGACGCCTGCTACCAGGTACCCGTCCCGACGGGACGCTCGGTGCCCCCAGGGATGTCGGGGGGCGCCGGCATCTCGCGTGTCCCCCCCATCGCCTCCAGGCCACGCTGGAGAAATGCGCCAAGTGCCAGGGGCTGATCGCGGAGCGCATCGTGCGTGCCATGGGCAAGGGCTTCCACCCCAGCTGCTTCGCCTGCACCGCCTGCGGCCGGGCCATCGGCGCCGAGAGCTTTGCCGTGGATGAGCGGGACGAGGTGTACTGCGTGGCTGACTTCTACAGGTAGGAGAGCAGCCCTGGATGGGGGCTTTCAGCTGGTCCCTGCCGCCCCCTGAGGCTCATCTCACCCCTCTTTTGTCCCACCAAGGAAATACGCCCCGGTGTGCGGTGCCTGCAAGCTCCCCATCATCCCCAGTGAGGCCCAGGACACCTACAAGATCGAGTGCCTGGGACGCAGCTTCCATGAGAGCTGCTACCGCTGCGAGGTACGGCCCTGGGGGGCGGGGGGGGCGAAACACAAGTGGGGTTGTCCGGATGCCTCCGCAAAGCACCCGCGGTTGGTGTTGGATGGGTTGGCCACAAGGTGGGTTTTGTGAGAAAGCAGGGTGCAGTGGCGCGGCGTCCCGCATGGCGCGGCGTCCTGCATGCGGTGCAGCGCGGGGCTGAGCTGTGGCCTCCGTGCCCCTGCTCCTCCGCAGAGCTGTGGGACGCCCCTGTCGCCGGAGCCGACGGAGGATGGGTGCTACCCCCTGGGCCAGCACCTCCTCTGCAAGTCCTGCCACGTCCGCCGGCGGAACGAGTCGTCCTGCTAAAAGCCCCCCCTTGTCCCACGATGTACCCGCAGGGAGCGGCGGGACCGGCGTTTTCAGCACCACGACGTGCAGGGACCCTGTCCCTCAGCCCTCTTCCCAACCGCTCGTTGCGAACAGAAAAAGCCCTGGAAGAGCAGCAGTGGTGGGCGAGCTGAGGTTTCCTTTGCCTTTTTTTAAAACAAACAAACAACAAAAAAAAAACTCTTCTGAGGCCGTTTTGGTTTCCTTGGTGCTTTTCTTTCTTCTTGAGCGTCCTTGGGGTTTCATTTAAACGTTTCTCTCTGGGGCGATGCAGAAAGCAGCACTGATTTAGTTCCTTGTAGTTAAATAAAACCCCAGCCTAAAAATGTAGTTTCTTTCATCCGCCCGTTTCCTGTGTCCCAGACCTTACAAAACACAAGTTTGCAAATAGGGAAAAAGCCACTTTCTGACTTACGGACTGCTGTGGGTGGCAGGAGGCTGGACATGAGCTTGCTTGGGTTGCTCACTGGTAACGCAGCTGATTTTGGGGTGGGACGTGGTGATTCAGCAGGCTGTGGGAGAACGGAGGGTCATTTGGGGGGCTGGACTTGGGATTTTGCAATGCAGCGCTGATAAAGGGATGTTAGGATGTTTGTTTTTGCTGGTTGTCCATGTGCTGTCTCAAACAAGTCTCAGAGCCAGCAGAGGGCAGCCGGAGCACAAATTCCCCCATCAGGCAGAAAAAACTCTGTCTAAATTCTGTCTTCTGTATACGACAGCACTGGTACCAATGCCTCTTTTTTGCATCTTATCCGAGCTAATACTGCTCCGCTGGCAGGAGCTTTTTGACTTTCCTTTGGTCCAATATGGAAAAAAAGGCAGAAATTAACCCCTTTCCCTGTGCTTCTGACATCTGTGCAAGCAGTGCCACCAGCGCTCCTTGTTTGTGTTTGGGAGTGTTTTACAAGCCAGCCGGACAAAGAGGGGGTTTATTTTTAACCAAAAGTGTTCACAATGTCACAGATCCAGTGCAGAAAAGAGCAAAAGCATCTGAGATCGTATTTAATGTTTTCCTGGTGAGAAAAGGAAGATGAAACAAACAAAAATAATAATAAAATAATAATAATAATAAAAACCAAACAGGCCAAACAACCAACCAGAAAAACAGCAGATAAACGCTTTGGGGTCACATTGAATAACATCTCTCCAGCACGTGCTGTATTTCTGAACGAAAGGGTTAACGTCTGGGTAATGCATGCACTGGAGTCCGGCGGGCTGGCTGATTAATCACAGCAACCCCGCAAATGTTTCCTGCCGTCTCTCCCCATCTACAAAGCCTATTACTCACGCTGGTAATGTGCGTCTACGGCCATCAATCAGGTCACAACTCGCTGTAAACTATTTATAAATAGGATGCTCAAGTAAAGTTGTCATTCCCAGAGCCAGGACGGTCACGTATGGAGGTGGTTTTGGGTCTGGCTGGCCAGGGACGTCTCCCATGCCAGGGAAATCCCGTTCTCAAAACCAGCTCTTGTTTCCAAAGCCTCTGCTCTGTGGGGAAAGCCAGGCACCAAAAGGATGCCAGAAAAGTAAAAAGACACAGGCAGGACCGTGGGAGTGGGGAAGGGAAGTGCCAGAGAGAAAAGGGCTTCCCACTTTTTTGCAGTATAGGTGTTTTCCAGACAAGGTTTTCAGGGAGGATGGAAACACTGATGCTGAGCAGCGTTTTGGATGTGTTATTGCGTTGCACGCTCGTTAATCCCTCTGTGCAGCACCTTTGGGTGCTTCACTGCCACGCTACCCCCCTGTAGAGCTAAAGCGAGAAGGAGTCTGGTACTTCCCCACAGAGCGAGCCAGGACAGTCTGTTAGCACCAGGACTAGGGTGATTTTTAGCCAGAGGCAGGGAAAGGTTTTTTATCAAGCCTTGGAGGGGAGAGGAACAGGGCACTGTGCAGCTGGAGAGTTCAGTGGCGTGGCAAAGGGATGCAGAAACGGTCAGATTTGGTACTTTTTTCCAGGAACAGAGGATGACAGGAGTGGGCAGATAGGGAGGTAAGCAGATAAAGGCTGATTTAAGCTGCTTTCTTGGTGGATAAGGGGAGAACCATTATGAGCTGGGGCCTGGAGAGCGTTGTTAAGCCTGAAAAGCACAGCCCTGGGTTTTCCCCTGGGAGGATCTCGAGGAACTGCGCTGTATTTCCAGCCCTGGCTGAGCCGTGCAGAGGAGACATTGTGGGGGTCCAATCCAGCCGACGAGCAAGCAAATGCAGTCTGCAACAGCCCAGCCCGTCCTTGGGCTCCTCACCCCCTTACAAGCGATTTTGCAAGGGGAAAAGTTTAAAGTCTGCCTCCTTACTCAGCACCAATGCACCTGGATTTGCCAACGAAAATACAAAGCACGCCTGGAGCAACGCGAAGCTACAGTTCTGCCCAGGGAGACCCCACAGCCCTGCAGAGCCCCGCCGAGACCACCCAGAGGTGTAAAATCCGCTTGAGGTCTCACTTGTTGCCTTCCAGCAGAGGTGCAAAAGGGCACGGAGGAGAGCCTGCGAAATGCGCCGGCCGGGCCCTGCCCGCCCCTTGGCTGCTGCAATCAGCCCGTCTTTTCTTGCAATTCCTCTTGGCAGGCCAAGGCGAGCAGGGAGGGACCTGCGAGGCAGGCTGGCTGCCCTCCAAGGAGAAGCAAATGCAAATATTTCTTCACTTCGGCCTGGGTGCGGCCCGGGGATAAAATTTCTCTGGTCTTTCCCAGAGAAGGCATCCGATACCATACCCTGCTGCGGGCCCAATTTGCTCCCAGGAATAGGAGAGTGTATGACAAAACCTGCAAAGGTTATCTTTCTTGCGACTCAAGGGACAGCCACGTTTGTTAAAATGAGCTTTTAAATTGAAGGATGAGCTGACAGGCATGGCCGTACTGTTTTTAAATCGATGATCAAGGTCTTGGTTTGTAACAAATTGTGCCTCTTACAGGTTTTGTTTGTAAGCTGAAGATTTTGGTGCAGCATAAGCAAGCCTGTAAAGGGAAACGGGTTGGAAACTGCCCCATCAACCGTGAGAAATGCGAAAAGCAGGCGGCGGACAGAGGGGAAGAGACGATCCGGATTCCTCACATGCTTTCCCTCTGCCATCACCGCCTCCAAGGTGCTGTTGGCCATGAAAAGCTGCCGGGGAGTGGCGAACGAGAGCCAGCCACCAGCAAAAGCTGTGGCAAAATGGGTCAGTTCTCAGGAGGGAAAACTGAGGCTAGAGCAGTTGAGGGGGCACTGCTGGCTGGAAAGCTGTTAATGGTGATGCTTTGTTTTCCTTTTAAACAGGACGGAGAGCTGAAGAGCTGGGTTTTTCCTTTGGTCGACCTGAGTTAATTACAACCATATCCCAGCCGGATTGCTGCAGCGTTGTCCTTTCTGGCAGACCATTCGGACACATTTCCTGCATCTTCCTGGATTCAATGCAACCTAAAAAGCTAACGGCTCTTTAGTGAAATGTGGTCTGGTTGAGGTAGAAGGATGAAAAGCAGCCGGAATCATTCTGGGTTAAAAATAAGTGGAGCAGTGCAAGCCCTGAATGTCTCCAGCTTCGTGATTTGGAGCATGGCCAGGATGTAAAAACAAAAAAACAAAACAAAAAAAACCACCATGCACTATTCTCCTTTTTTCCAGTCTCCCTGCAAAAGCAAGCCATCCAGGCTGAGGTATGTTTATGGGAGGATCCTAAAGCAGGATCAGGCTAGGATTGTCACCTAAATACCCAGTGCTGGGATTTATTTTTAACACATACTGTGTTTTTGATACGCGAGGCGAAATCGATGCAGCCTGTTACGCAAGCGTGTTACCAGCCTGCAAATTATACACTGTGTTAAAAAAAATCAAGGAAAAAAAAAAAAGGAGGAAAAAAAACCACAACCCACCCTATTTCTGAAAATAGATGAATGGCACATGTCTGCAAGCAGGGCTTTGACATTTTATATCCCAGCTTTACTTCATCGCATCAGTGGCGATTACAGCATCCTGCAGCCCCATTTCCTGGCGGTGAATTAACGATTTTCACTTGGACCTGACTTCAAGCAGCTTATGTTTCTTCTTTATTTGGCGGGGCTGTTGATTAAGGTCCGTAGGTGTGGGGTTTTGTTGAAAAAAATATATATGTAAAGGCTGGGATAGATTTCTCTCTGCATTTTGCAGCAGCGGGGCGTTTGTCAGGGCAGCTCATTGACCTCGGTGACTTATCACTGGAGGCAGGAGATGGGGGGGAATATCTCCTAAAAATAAATATATCCCTTAATTCTCCGTGTGGCTAAACTTTCCCTCACAGCCCAGCCGGGGGAATAGACTTTAATCTCCTTTATGCGCCCCTGCAGATGGCTTCGTCCGAGGCAGGATTGTGCTGAGGCGATCGGCCTCGTCTCTCTGCCGCCGGCCGCCTCCATTTCTCGCCGACCCTGGCGTTTTAAGGGCATCACGTAGCCTCCCCATTTTGTGGAGGGAAGGGAAAAAAATAGAAAAAAAAAAAAAAAAGGAGGATATTTGCCTCACAAAAGAGGGAGGAGGAGGGGGCCGGGGGCTGCCCGCCTCAGGCACCACAGCGCCGCCTCGCCCGCGCGTGGCGGCCGCCCGCGGTACTGCAGGAGCCGCCCCGCCCGCCGCTCGCTTCACAAAATGGCCGCCCGGCCAGGCCACGGCGAGCGGCGCCCAGGCGACAAAATGGCGCCGGGCGGGCAGCTGGGGGGAAGGACGGGCGGCGCGGGGCCGCGGCGGCGAGCGTGGGCAAAGCCGTGCCAGGAGCACGGCCGAGCGCCCCCCCCCCCGGCGTGCGGGGCCCCTCCAGGAGGGCTGTGAAAGCGCTGCGGGTGAAACCCGAGCTCCCCCCGCGCCTTCCTCACGCACCCCCCTTGTCCCCTCCGCCTTTGCAAAAGGACGCGAAAATGCCCGGAGACGCGCGTTTTCACTCGGCCTCGGGGGCGGCCTCGGCCTCCCCCCCGCCGCCATCGCCCCCGTGGTCCCCCCACGCCACAGCCCGCCAGCACCGACCCATTTGGGGTGTTTTTTTCCCTCAGAGCGTGAAGATTTTGGGGCCAGCGTTGCTGTTTCCACCACCCCCTCCACACACACGCACCCCGAGGTGGGTAGTTCTATGCCTAATTCTTTCTCCTCCACCGCTTTTTCTCCTTCGCAGGGGTTGAAGCCACCGCCTGTCGCTCTCCTCACAGCGTGGAAAATGCCCAAACGTGATTTTTTTTTTTTAAAAAAAAGGCACCGAAAACCCAAAACACCCAAGGAGTGATTTATCTGCAGAGCTGGAGGGGCACGGGGAAGAAGCTGCTGCTTGCCTGGCTCCGCACGACAGCCTGCCCGCCATTCGGGTAATTAAAAGCATATACTTGGTGTGATCAGACGTGGTAATACCATAAAAAAAACACCCCGTCACATCCAAATGCTCGCTGGAGGCTGCAGCCAAGGTACCACGTACACTTATTTCTTCTTTTTTTTTTTTTTTTTGCTAATGCTGTCTTGCCTTTCTCTGCACCACGGTATTGTTACATTATAACATTGCCCTAGCTTTGTTAAAAACCACACACCTAAAATACTATTACTTTTTTTTTATTATTTTCCCTAGAATTACACATTTAGGCCCATACAGATGGTCTTTTATTTCTACATATATTTATATATCTCCTTCTTCCAAGGACTGATTACAGAATATAAAACAAAAGCCACACACCTAAAACACTATGATTTAATTACATATAATTACTCCATTTTTGGCCCGTATATATGTTTGATTTTATATTTATATATATTTATTACCTGTGTTTTGCTCCATTGGCTTTCTACTACAATATATCCTAAAAGCAGAAGAAAAAAATGCCATCATAAAAAAAAAGGAAAGAAAGAAAAAAGCAACCCATTTCCTTTTAACAATCCATGATGGAAGTTTGTGCCTGAATGTTTTATTTGTTCCACAGAGATGTAGATTTTTCCTTGGGATATTTGGGGAGGATTTTTTAATTAAAAGAGAAAAAAAATAAAAAATGAAAACAATGAAACAGAACCAAAAATGAAAAAAAAAAATAATACAAAAACAAACCCCAGTAACTGAAGCTGCAAATGCAATCAAATAGTCCAGATCAGACAATTCATTGTACCGAAAAGAGAGGACAAATTAGTTCAACTTAAGTGGCAGGGCTTTGCTGTAGCTCCGGGAGGAGGGATCAGCTCCTTTATTCCACCATCTAGCGCTCCAAACACCACCATTTTTTGTGCTTTTGTGTTGGTGCGTTTTGTTTCCAGCCACGCAGGCTGCAAAACCCCGCCGGGCGTGCATATGTTGCATACAGGCAGAGCCGTGCCCCGGTCCCTGTGCATTCCTTTCCCTTTTATTATCTGCTCTATGGCTCGCTCTTTTTCTTTTTTTTTCTTTTTTTCTTTTTTTTTTTTTTTTTTCCCTCTGTGGGTAGGAAGGTTTCTCTCCTCTCCTCAGCTTGGCTGCTTATTCCAGAAGTTTCTACAGCAGAGGAAATTGCACGGGGGAGGGGAGCACCCACTGCGGAGCCTTTGCCGCAGCGCCGGGCAGGCGTGGTCCTGCCGCCGGGGGAGGAGGAGGAGGAGGATGCGGAGGATGCACCACCTCCCTCCCTCCCTCCCTCCCTCCTTCCCTCCCTCCCTCCTTCCCTGGTTCGGAGGGGCTCTGGCGGCTCGCAGCCTCTTTCCAAGCCTCTCCCCCCTACTACAATTCCCCATCCTTGAAGGGGGTGCTGGGAGGTGTTTGCAAGGCTTTTTTTTATTTTTTTCTTTTTTCTTTTTTTTTTTCTTCCCTTCCCCCCTCCCCCTTTGCTAAATAAATTAAAAGCAGAGATGTCTCCTGATGGAGATGGATGAGGCTGGGCTTACAGCAATGGGGTCGCTCGCTTGCATGCGCTGCCACAGCCTTGATCTGCGGAGCAAGGCTTTGCTGCTGATGGCAGAAGTGACCTTTCCCAGGCGGTGGGAGAGAGGCTTCCCCTCGCCCCGACGTGCTTCTGCTTGGAATTCATTTTAAATAGCAGCGTTATTATTTTTTATCCACCCCCCCGAACAGCTTGCTGTTTCAATGATTTATTTTTTTTCGGTAGCCCGTGGGTTGAAGCTTCCTCATGATCCGTTTTTGTGTGTGTGTGTGTGCGCTCTCTGAATTGCATTTTAAAATTGCCCAGCTGGAGACAAGTCTTGATTAGAGCTGGAACAATAGCTCCATTTTATTAATAATGGGAAGGATTTACAATTGTACAGCACCTTCCTTGGAAGGCTTTCAAAATCATTTGCAAACACACACAAATTTAAGCTTTCACAGCCCTGCCTGTGAGCTGGGTAAGTATTTTAATAGTGCCACCAAAAATCACGTAGACCTGGAATCGGTGGCAAATCTCCATTTTTGAGTGCTAGAATAATGACAGATCTGGTGGGTTTTAGGGCTGCAAAGCTGGGAGGGGGTAGGTTGGTATGCGGGATGGATAAAAGCTGTAACCTAAATCTGTTTAGTGTTCTCTAGATGCAGAGTGTTTTGCTGTGTCCTGGGAACTGGGCTGTTATTTCTCAGCCTGCTCCACGCAAGCGACCCTTCCTTTTTGCTCTTTGCCGGAGTGAAGATGTGGACTTGCCTGCTTGTCAATAAACATCTGCTTATAGATTTTTTTTCTTTAATTCATTACCTTTTTGTAGTCCCCAGGTGACCTCCTTTAGTGCTGGCTCCACTGTGGTTTGACCACAGCTTTGCATTAAAGCAGGCTGCGAGCACTAATGTGTCTCCATGCAAGCCAGAATGACCTTGCCTGGGGGACTGGGCCCACCAAGCTAATGCAGATGCTCCGCTTCGATTACACAGCCCTGCGTGCAGCTTTTTTCTGCACATCCCTTCCCTGACCCAGGTAGTGCAGGGGACTGTTGCAATATTATGGGTGAAAGCTGTCTTCTGCCGTATTTTTTTTTCCTCCTAGGGAAATGCAAGATTGTTTGTGTAATTCCCACGCCACAGCAGATACCTTCTCTGTAAGTGCTGTAAACACGCAGCGATCCAAGAGCCGTGGGGGCAGTCGGATCTGGCCTTGCCAAGGACTGTAAGGCACAGTGGTCTGGTTGTGTGTGTGCTGTACAGTGGCCACAGAAAGCCACAATGTTTCTGTGGTTACTTCTGTCTGGATAGCATGAGGAGGTCCCAGGGCTTCCCCTTCCCACCGCTTACTGTTTCACAAAAGAAAAGGCCGGTGCTTCTGGAAAAAGCTCTGCCTTGTGGGCTTTAAAAACAAACAAACAAAAAAGGAATAAAGAAAAACTGCTGTGGATTAGTCATCTTTATTGTTAAAGGAGGCTGTGTTTGCTGGTCCTATCTATGTAATGCAAGTGCATGTGAGATATTAGCTATTAGCTTTATTTGTGAAGGCTGGTAATGTGCTCTGGTCGCTGCTCTCTGGAGTTGTGCCACCAAGGCTCCATCAGGCTGCTGCTGGCAGGTGGAAAATCTGACAGTCTGGCTTTTCATACCCTTCCATCCATTTTCCCTTTTCACTGCCAATATCTCTGCATTGGCAGGTGTGGAAACACAGAGGCTGTAACAACAGCAAGTGAGGATAGATGAGCTGTCCTCTAGAGTCCGATGCCAGAGAAGAAACCCCGGTGTATTTTTTTTTCTTGCCTATGGTAGCTTTTACTCTAAGCTCAATTGACTGTATCTTGTGAGAAGACTGAGTTTGATCCTTTTGGATGCTAAAATCGGTGCTGTTTTTAATCCTTTGTTTTTTCCCCTTCCCCATGGTCACACAGAAGAGCGAGCCAGGCAATTAAAATGGGATAGCAAAGGACAGCTCCCTCCCCCTTTCCCCTTTCAAAAAACCTTCCAGAGTTGTGTGCTCTTGAACTGCTGCATAGGCAGAAAACATACAATGCAGTTGTCAGCATTGTGCTGATGTGTGGCACATTAAAAAAAAAAAACACACACACAAAAGGGGTGGGGAGAGCAGGCGCCTCCAGGGAGTAAAACTGTGGGGCCCCTTTCCCTACAAGTGAGCAGACCTACGTGCAATAGCACATTACTCCTAATTTTGCTCGGGCAAATGCAATGTGCAGACGTCAGAGGGAGCGTTGCAACATGCTAAATTGTGTTGCTGAAGATCAGGGTCCCCTTGAACTATTTTTTTTCTGTGAACTTGCTCCCATGAGATGTTGCGGCTTCACTACTTGATTCCTCAAAGTTGTGCTTGCTCACCAGGAAGAAGGGAAATACTTCCTTACTGGGTGCAATTTCTTCTGTTGTGTTGCAAAATGTAATAAAAAGCGCCTGGTTCTGGTCTCTCCTAGGTCGCGCGTGACTTCAGCAGGCAGAGCCCTAGCAGTTCCTAGTGAGCAAGGAGAGCAGGTATCGGCACCTTGTCGTTAGCCTTCCTTAACGAGAATATTGGGATTGGCGTTGTGTGAGTGCAGCCTTCCGTAATGAGAACGTTGGCATTGGTCTTGCGCGAGTGCCTCTGGCTGACCAGCGGAGAGGCCCTGCCCTGCGAAGCTGGAGCAACACCTAATGAGAAACGCAGCGATTTCATTGCCAGCGAGGCAGCCTGGTTGCTGCAGTGATTTGTAGCGCAGCTATGACTTTATGCTCTTCTGGCAACAATTTAGCTGAGGATTAGTATGAGGTGTCCAGGCCAGATTTCATACCGTGCTCCCTGTGCCGGAGAGCTGGGGGAAGCTGGTGTGTGGTGTACGTGAAAATTGCCAATAGCTCATGTGCCTGAAGCCTCATCTGTATTTGGATTAAATGAGCGTGGGCAGGAAAATAATTTTATTCTCTTGCTAGGATGTGTTTGGAGATACGCCTTGTGTTCCTCAGAGGCCTCCACAGGCCTGCAGGCACAGTGGACCAACAAACTGGCCGTTTGGGATGATTTCATGTTTTCCAGGCTGGCACATCCTGTGGGACTCAGAATTACTTTTCCTTGGCAGTTTGGGACAACTAAGTGAGAGTTACCTTGTGAGTGCTGAACTTTTACCGCCCCATGCTTTGGATTGAAGAGTTACTAGAACTACATCCGTGAGGTTTCCAAGCTAAACAAAACCTGAATTTCTGGTGCCAAAAAGCAAGCGAGTGATAGAAACCTCCATTCCTCCTCTGTAAAGGGGGAAACCACAGCCTTTCCAGCTTTCCTATTATAGCAAAGAGTTAAAAAGGCGTAATGCTGCATCGTGAGGTCTGCAGAGCTAGTGGTGGGGTACAATGAAAGCCAAAGCTAGACAATAAACTGTTCTCCCGTGGTATAGAGGATTTAAGAGGTGATAGCTCTCAATGCACAAGCACTTTTCTTCTGTGCCTTTTCCTTGAAGTGAGAGTGATCATGGCATGAACGTGCACAGTCTGCTTCGTTTAAAACACGGTTACGTCGCTTCGGTATCAAAATGTCGTTTGGTGAAACAAAAGCGCTGATGGTGGCTGGCTTGCAATTTATTTTGTGCTGGGTGTGCCGATCAATCAGATGGGGAATGTGGGGAAGAGCAGCCTTCAGCTCTCAGGACTGGACTGTTTTTTTGTGTTAAACTCTTGTCCGGCAGCATCTTCAGCATAATTTGTGTGATTCCTCCTGGGCACTGCATGTGGGGCCTTTTATGTAGTTAATGCACAGCAACGGGGTGTTAAAAATGGCAAGGTACAGAATACAGTGATCTCTTCAGTCCAAATGGTTTGGTTTGGTTTTAAATCCTTTGCAGTGTGGGGCTGGCTTCCCCCCCCCCTTTTCTTTTCCCCTGAAGCGTCCTATTTTGCAGCCTGGAAGACTGAAGTCCTCTGTCTGGTTGTTGAAATACCCTGTGTTTGGGAAAAACGAAAAAATGAGCAGGTACAGCTCCTCATGTGGTCGTAGCGATCCTTGGGGCCAAGGCAGAAGCTGGCACCTTGATGTTTCTATTTTTTTCCCTAAATTTCGTGAAAAACTAGGTATTAATCCTAATATATCTGCTACACAGTAAGCAGGAGTGAGCTCTTTTGCAGTCCTGTGAATACACATGGTGTTTTGGTTGCGTGGCTTAGCAATTGCTCTGTGCGGTGCTGAAACGTCTGTTTTTGTGTAGCAACGTATTTTGAAAACAGAAGTGTGCTTTTATATATATACAAACGGGTTCACTGTAAACCAAATTCCAGGGGCTCCTGAGCTGTGTTTACTGTGCTGCAGAAGGTAGCTGATGCTAACCCACTGGCTACAGTGGCAGTATTTTGTGGCAGCTCCCGTCCCCAGTGCTGTGTGGATAAGAACACCACCACCAGGTTTAGCTGGGAGTAGTGTTTGGAAAGGAATCGCTAAATTCTGGGTGCAACCATTTCAGTGACTTGAAGGGAGTCTTCTGGACAGAGTTATCGCATCTCGAAGGCTTGGAGCACTAACCCTCAGAGAGGCAAGAACCAAAATCAATAGCTTTATTAATACAAATCCTATGCTTTATGTTGCTTAGCATCCAGAACTGGGCTTTGTGTTCAAAGCGTTATCGTATAAACCAATACCCTCCATCTTGGCAACACATGAGCCCAAATATCAAACAGCACCAATCCCTTCTTGGAGAAAATTATCCGTTGCATAAAATGTAATGGGTAAGCAATAAAATTAGCCCGGTAATTCAGGCTGGCTTGAAAATGAGATAAAAGCCTGGCTGGCAATTTGATATTCAGCTGCCATACTGTCACGTTAATAAATATAGTCAATGAGCAGGAAGGGCACATAAATACATTTTCCAATGGCAAGATGGAGGCTGGAGCTGGCCAGCTCGAACAAAGCAGAGCTCCGAGCGTTCCTGGTGCCGTCTGAGAGCCCTTGGCTGAGCAACACACCGTTTTCCTGTAAAAAGCAAAGCAGGCTGGATGCCTGCTGGACACTGAGGATAATCGCTGCGTGCCGTGGCTGCGGCCGCTGCAATCCTTGCAGGTCTCTGGTCGATGCAGCCGGCCGATGTCCCCAACTGCGGGGAGCAGTGTGACGCCTCCCTTCCCCATCCCCAGCTGCACTGCCGCGAGCTCAAGAGGCAGAGCCCTCGCTAAGCCAGAACCAAGTATAGGAAGTCACGGTCTTAGCAAATATAGCTCTGGTTGCTGTCCTTGTTCGGTATCTAATCTTTTCTTTTTTAAATGTTTGGCAAGCAGTCCCTGCAACACGTGGCAGTGTGCTCCACCACTTGGGTAAGACACGGTGTTAAAAATGTTACGAACATTATGTTACATGTTAAAAATGTATGAACTTGCCTTTTCAAGTGTTGTCTGCTCGCTCTGTGACGTGCCCTTCAATTTATTCACATTTCCTCCTAGATGTGAGGCTGTCTCTGGCTGTTCCCTTCACTTTTTGTATGGACCCCAAGGATGTTTTCTGATTCTCCTGCCCTTTTTTTTCTCCAAACCGGAGAGCTGCTAACTTTATTGGCTCCTTATATGGCAGCACCATTTTCTCACGCCTTTAATGGCTCTCTTTTGATCTGTCCTGTTCTTGCTTTGCTTTTCTTGATGTGAACACAGTGTTCAAGCTGAGATGGGTTTATAACCTGCTCCCTCATTAATATCTGGCCTGGCATTTTAATCCTCTCCAAGTGGTGATAAGAAACATGCAGATGTTTTAACTGAGTGTTTGACCGAGATACCCAGAGATAGCTGGGTTCTCGCTTCACCTACTGCGTGTATGAGTAATTAAATTGTGCCTTGCCGTGCGCCGGACCCTGCCCTGGTGTGTGCCGAAGGCCGAGAGGCATCAGGTGGAGGAGAGCAGCTGGACTCTCCTCTTCTTGGCTCTTTACCCCCTCAAGGGGCAGTAGCACAGGGTGCAGGGCTATCTCAGCCCTTGGTGCTTGCCACCGGGCTCGTGTCATCAGCAGTGCCGGGACCGTGGGCTGGCACAGGTGGCGTGAACGCGTGTCCCTCCTGCAGTGACAAGGACAGCAGTGGTTGCTGCCACATAAGGCTGGTCCTTTATCGAGGTCCCTTTGGCCTCCTGAGATGGAGGTTGTGCTCTCTCCTGTCTTGAGCATCAGCCCGTGTTCTTTAAAATCTTAGGGTGAGCTGGAGGAATCCTGTCACGGCGGCATTGCCCAAGTGTGGTTGCTTGTTGCAACTGGGAACAGTTTTCCCCCAAAGCATATGAAAAGCATCAGGAAGGTCCAGAGCTTCGTTTTGCGTCAGGGGCCGGGGTTTGTGCTCCTCTTCCACTTGGCTTTCATGTAAATGGAGCCTTTTAAGCACTAATTTCAACCATTTCTTCTGTCAACAGAGTCGATGCCTTTGTTTGCGACAGCTCCTGGTCGGCCTGCAGACGTCCCTGCCGGCCAGCCCGCTCTCAGGATTGTGGTGTGACAGCAGTGACCCCGCGTGAGGTTTCTTTGAAGGCCCCCGAGCCCGTGTGGTTTTCTCTTGTCCCTTGGAGGTGCTTCCCTGGCAGGGAGGGAGGGAAAATGGTTGGAAATGTTGCCTCAGCGAGCATGCCCAACTGGGGAGGGGAAAATACGGCATCAAAAAGCCACCTGATGCATGGTTTGAGGGAAGGGGGGTTCTTTCCTCCCCAAAGTGGGTGCCTGTGGAGTGCTTTAAAAAGGTATAGACAAGTAGCTCCTGCTCGTTGGGCTCTTGACCAGTTAAAACAAAGAGCTAAGCCCATTTCCATGGAGAAATGTGTGGTGGAAAACTCTGGTGGAGTACATTAGCAATGCCTTTTTGTGTGTGTGTGTGTGTGTGGCTTGGTCACATGTTTTAAATAATAGATGGTTTGCACGCAAAAGATTTATTTATTTTTAATCAGTAGATCTCAATTTGGCAGAGCAGTTTAACACCCATCATCACTGGGGAAACTGAGGCACGGGGCCATGAAGGGATCAGCCTGCAGCCGTGCCGCAGAGCTGGGGATAAGACCCAGGTTTGCAGAGGCTCAAGTTGATGTGCGTCAGAGGTCTGATTAAATCAAGAGATTTGCAAGTTTAAATGACCTATAGCTCGATGACTTTGACCAGTTGCTGCCAGAAGGTTACAGCCGCCCTGGGCAGGGTCCTGCCAGACCGGGCGGCATCTTGCAAGGTGCCCACCAGAGATTAACGAGCGTGGACTGAAGGCAGAGGCGGCACAGTTGAGCTCCGCTCATCCCAACAAATAAGAACATGGTTTTAATCAATAGAAAAGCGCCGGCAGCAAGCGGGAGGCTTTGGCCAAGGAAAATACTGAAATATTAGTCTGCTCTCTGCGGCGAAAGCAGCTAACTGGCTTATGTGGCTTCAAAAAAAAAAAAAAAAGTACTAATGGCCCTGGGTGCGTGTTCAGTTTTATCCTGACCTCAGACTGCTCACTCGCTGCTGCTCTGAGTGTTGTGGCGGTAATCAGTTGGGCATTTTCGGGCACATAAATGAGCAGTAGTATCAGCAGCGCAGAGTCTCACTTTTTTTTCCTGTAGGTGAAAAAAAGCTACCCTCCAGGTTAAGGATGTGTAGCTCCGGGTTCAAGAGCTGCCCTTCAAGCAGGGATGGGTCAGACCGCGGCCTTGTCAGCAGTGTTAAGTACCAAAATCCCTGCAACTGTAATTTCACATCCTGGCACGCTCTTTTCGGCACTGCGTCCTTTCACGGCGGATGCCAGGGTGCGAAGTGCTGTCTGCCCTGTGCCACTTGTCGTGGGCGGCTCACCCTGCCAGCACTCCAGCACCGGGGCAGGTACAACTTTTGCCAGCAGCGTGCGTGGAGCTGTAGCTCCCAGTGGGTGCTTTCCTCAGAAAAGCTCCGCAGAAAATCCACGCTGGGGCGCGGGAGCAGGGGATGACTTGCTCTCCGAACCTCTGAACGGTGGGAGTTTGTTTTCCGCAGTTCTCAGGGCGACGCGGCCTCCCCGTTTCGGTCGGGGGAAGGATTTGGCAGCGAGGCGCCCGTGGCCGTTTGCATAAGAGCGAGTATGATTCAGTGACCTCCCTCCCACCGCCAGAGCGCTTGGCGGGCGGCCAGCGCTGCCAGCCCCGCGTGAGGTTGCATATAGCTCTGAACTTTGGAGTCATTAGAGATAAACAGCGCTATAGGCTTGTGAAAGGCCGCGCAACGCCGGGCCCTTGTCTGCCTTAACCTAAATTAATTTTTTACTCGCTCTTGCTGATTGCATCAAGGCAGTGCGCCGGGCTTTCCTTTGCCTCGGTTTGCATGGCAAGGAAAGGGGGAGCCTCGAGGCCCCGGCTTCTGAGCGGTGTCCGTGGGACAGCGCGTGTCCAGCCCTGGCCCCGTGGGAGCCCCGGGGAGCGCTCCTGGGAGCACCCTGGGGTGCTGGGGGGGCTCGTCCTGACCCCCTCGCGTCGTGTCCCCTTCCCTTGTCCGCTCGCCCCTCGTTACACTGCAGCCCCCCCTTCGCGTGGTACCCCACGCTGCGTGACGCGGCTCCTTTTTTTTTTGACAGCACCGTTCCTTGCAGCCCCCTTTATTCTCGTCTTCACCTCCTGTTCCGCGCAGCGCCCCGTTTCTGCAGGCAGCCCCCTTTATTTTTCGCACCCTGTGGCGGCGCTCCCCCCGTTACCTCACATCGCAGCCCCTCTTTTCCTCCTCACCCCCTTTCCTGCGCCGCAGCCCCCGCTCACTGCCGTATATCGCGGCCCTTATCGGCTGTCTATAGGGGACGTGCACCCCCCTTTCCCCTCTTGCACCCCCTTTTTGTAGAACTCCCCCATTTCCCCTTTTTCAGGACCCCCCCCGTTTCCCCTCTCCTTGCTGCCCCCCAT
>CM021717.1:7608184-7642057 GCA_011074415.1 Stictonetta naevosa | reverse complement strand
GCGGGGGGAGGCGGCCGGGAGGCCGGGCAGGGGCCGGGGCCGGGGCAGGGGCGGCGGGCTCGCCCCGCGCCGCGCAGCATGGTGCGGGAAACCAGGCACCTCTGGGTGGGCAACCTGCCGGAGAACGTGCGCGAGGAGAAGATCATCGAGCACTTCAAGCGGTGAGTGGGGCCGCGCGGCGGCGGCGGGAGGGAGGGAGGGAGGGAGGGAGGGCGGGGGAACCCCTGGGGTCGAGGAGCAGCGGGACGGGGCGCGGAGCCCCGGGGCCGAGCGGGCTGTGCCCCGCGGCGGGGCGGCCGCCTCCGCCTTACCCCTCCGGCCCTCCGCCGTGCGGAGCCGTCCGGTCGCCGCCTCGCCTCGTTCTCGGTGCCCTTCGTGCGCGGCCTCCCCTCCCCGAGCCGCGGGATGCTCCGGTGCGGGCGGCGGCCGTGCCCCCGCGCTGCCGGCCCGGAGGTGCCGAAGGGGACGGCAGCACCGCAGAGAGCCCCGAAGGCAGCAGCTCCCTGCCCCGGAGCCCTCCACGAGGGCAGCGCTCCGCGGGCCGGGCTGGTTATTGTTGGCTGTTGGTGTTTTTTTTGTTGTTGTTGTTGGTTTTTTTCTCCGTGTGTCGGTGCATAGATTACCCTAGCTCCCACGGCGCAGCTCACGAGGAAGTAGTGGCTGTTGGCATGGTTGTATTTTCCTCCTCCCCGCTGCACATTTCCGTGCGAGAGGAGGCTTCTCGGGAGTCGCAGCAACACCGTGCCTGTGGGAAGCGTGCGCGCACAAAGTTGATGCCCTGCGCTGCGCGCTGGAAGCTTCTCTTAGGAAAAAAAAAAAAAAGCTGAAGGTGACGAGCCCGGGGTGCAGCTGCTGACCTCCCGCCAAGTGATTTTTGGGTTTTGTTTTGTTTTGTTTAAATTCCGAAAGGATTTGGAAGCTTCCTTCAGTCTGCTTCGCTCGGCTGCCTTAGCGCTGGAAAAATGACGGCGCGTCCTTAATAATGAGTCACCATGGGAAAAATAGATGTGGTTACCAACACGCGAGGAGGCCGGGCCGGGGACAGCCCGCTGACAGATGGCGGGCCTCGGCTGCCTCCCTGCCCGCAGCCTCGGCCCGAAAAGGGGCCGTGGGGTGCTGCCCCCAGCCAGCTCACAGCCCCCCGGGTAGCACCGTGCCCTGCGTGGGTCCGGGGCCACGGCTCGTGGTCTCCCCACTGCGGGTACACAGCCCTGGGCCGAGCCGAGCGGCCCCGGGGGGCTTCTCCCTGCGCCCGGCTGCTGCCAGGCGGCCTCTAAAATGGCGGCAGGGCCCCGGCGGCGTGGGCAGGCGGCGCGGGGGCTCGGGCACCCCCGGGCTGTGGGCAGGGGGCCCCGCCGCAGGGCGATCGTGAGGGGCTGGGAGCCAGACGTGGCGGAAGGGCCGCAGCTTCAGTAAAAAAACAGGAATCATAAAAAAAAAAAAAAAAAAAAAAAAAAAAAGGCTCAGCTGCGTATCAGCACTCGGAGCGGGGGCTGCGCCGACCTATTTACCGTCGCTTCTCTTCGCGTTTGCCCTCCCCAAGCCTTGCGTTCTGCCGACGCCACCGTCGGGTGCTCTCTCGGTGGCTCCCACGGAGGGGATGGCACTGTGGCGTTCGCCCTGGTTTGTGGTGTCCCCGAGCCCAGGTCGTGGGATCGGGCGTTATACAAAGGCCGGGTTCGGGGGCAGAAAATGCGCTGCGGGGCTGTTTGTTTAATTCCAGGCATAGCTAGCTGAGGAAATACGAGGCACTCGAATGGAGGTGGAAATTTGACATTCCTGGGTCTTATTTTGTCCGTGCCTCCTCTTTTGTAAGATGCATTAAAGCAGGAAAAAGTTGCTATGGTACTGTTGCTTAGAGATGGATGTGGAAAAAATGGTAGGCTCTGAATTAATTACCTTTTCTTTCTGTTGTTGTTTTTACCTTTGTGAGTTTCGATTGGTGGCTTTGAAGGGAGGTTTGCTGCCAGGCAGAACCCTTCATTCCTATGATTTCTCGCTTTGTTTTGAAAAGAGATTTCTTTCAACGTTAGTGCGTTTCGAGGAGGCCGGTCTCGCACGAGTAAACACACGGCTAAAATACGCTCCAGCCGCTCTGTGCCTGTGCTCTACGCATCTGGCTCGGGGTGCAGGTACCGAAGGGGAGGACGAGGGCCACCGCGGGGGTCCGGCCGCCCGGATCTCTGCCGCAGGTCCCCGTAGCCCCGGGTGCCGGCGAGGCGCAGGTACTGCCCGCGGACAATGGAGCCGCGCTCTTTGTGCGCCGGGGCTCGGTGTCGTGGGCCCGCGCGGGGGGCGGCTGCGACGAGGAAGGCCGGCTTCTTGGAAGGAAGAGTTGTCGCGTTCGGGGCGCGAGCCCGGGGAGACGGAGCTGATCTCGGCGAGATGGAGTTCCCACCCATCCCCCTGCCTGAGAGCGGCCGCTGGCGGCACCGCGCTGCCAGCGGGAGGGAGTTGGGGAGCAGCCCGCCCGGAATTCCCCCGGCCTGGGCAGCAGCGGTGCCCGCGGGGTCTTTGTGTGTCCCCTCGGCTTACGAGGTGCTGCGGCTCCCGTCTTAGAGCCCGCGTGCAAGCTGTCCTGCTGTCGCCCAGCCTCTGCTAGGAGCGAGCTGGGGAAACGCGGCCATCCTGCTTCCAAAGAAGCAAAATTCAAGGACGACTCTCAAACTTGAGGCCTAGCAGGCGTGCTCAGTACGAGGGGTGTGCTGGTTTTTTCTTCTTTTCTTTCCTTGTCCAGTTACTGTGGGCACCTTGCTGGGGTTTGCGGGCTTTCAAGTCATTTTTTAAGAGAAGGAATTAAGATGAAAAAGGCGTCTTGCAGAAGCTATCTTTTTGGTTGTAAAACATTCTTGATTGGTTACAACACTGTTTATGAATCCTCCTCTCAGATGAGCAAATACTGAAGTTGGTCTCAAATCCTTGGCTTATTGAGTAGTGCTATTTTTTTTTTTTTCCTGAAAACTCCTTTTTATATATTGTCTCCATACTAAAAGGGGTAGCAAGAAAGTGATTTTGTGTGTATTGGAAAAAAAAAAAAAAAAAGAAAAGAAATCACTCTGGGCTTTTGTTTGGTTCTCCTAGGCAGCTACTCTCCTTTGAAAAACTTCTTTCTAACGTGCTGTATTTTCTTCCGGTGAGTTACTCAGGCATTCCTGAATATGAAAGCAATCGGGACCAGGAGCTGGGGTCCGCAGTTAAGCTGGAGAAAACACCAAGCCCCTGGTAGGGTGTCGGCAGAGCTGGGCGCGCGGGGAAGCAGTGGCAGCAATCGTTCTGGGTTCACCTAATTAACGCTGTCTTGACTAGCAGGAAAAAAGTCATTCACCATCACTGGAACAGATGCTCGGCAGCTTGCGGAACAAGGCAACTAAATATAGTAACAGTTGTCCCCAGCACAAGTGTTGGCCTTCCATATTTTTTTTTCCCTGTGTTTTCTCCCGGTTAATCTGAAAGAACACGGCTTTGTCCCTTTATTGGTGTTTTAAAGGGCAAGAGGAGTAAAAGCCTCTTAATTGCGAGCCATGTGACTTCGGTATGCCATCTCGTATTCCGTGGGAGAATGAACATGTTCAGAGGGGCAACCAAGCCCAGGAGAAACCCTGGGTTTCGGGGAACAAACGCGCTCCTTTAAAGTCGCTGCGAATACGTTGCAGATCAGAGCAGCCTTGGAGGAGACAAGTATCGTCACGTTTCCTTAAGCCTGTTGGAAAAGCAGCGAGCTTTGTCCGGCGTCACGCTGCTCCCACTCCTGGTCCGAGGGCTGTAGGGTCCCCTCTGGAGAAGCGGTTTGCGTTTTCAACACCGCTGCTCTTTGGAGTTGCTCTGCAGTACACGGGCGTAATCGAGAGCACGTGTTTGTTTTCAGTAACTTCCAAACAACATTCGGTCAGCGTACAGGACAATGTTGTGCCTGACGGTTGGGAGCCTGGGAACACGGAGCCTCCCTGCTCTCTGCTCCCTGCATTGCCGCGGAGGGCGAAGGTGGCGCAGCGGGATGTGACTGCTCCCCGGCTGGCGTGGGGCAGAGCAGTAGGACCCCCACCGGGGGACTGGCCTGGGGCCCCGCGAAGAAAACCCCACATGGCTGTTCAGCGTCGGAGCTGTTTGTTTAGGACAGCACCGTTTCTCCAGCCTTCCCCGCTTACGACACCAGCAGGTCTTTCAGTGCCTCTCCGCAGGAACAGGCTGGAGTCGGACGTAGGAGCGCTGCAGTTTTCCTAGTAAAATTCTCAAATACGTTCCCGGGCTTTCATTGCTTATAATCTAGTAATGGTTCTTGGATGTCACTTAAGGTGCAAACACACATGGGTAGTTACACTAAATCAGCTTTGCATATAGAGGTCCCTAACCAGATGTTAGGTGTATCTGAGGAAGAGGCAGGAGTATGGATGCGGAATGAACTATTTCTGCTTTTTTCCCCTCTGTTCTTACCACTTCTGGGTGATGGTGTTTTCACAGCGCAGGCGCTAGCCTTTTCAGCTCAGCGCCTTTGAAAGGAAGGGGAAGGTAAAATTTATGCCTGTGCTTTGTTGAGGCAGTGTCTGGAACATCAGGCAGCGTTGGCTCTTGGTTATGCTGCGTTTTACAAACATGTCCAGTACGGTGATCTTAGTTTTGCGGAACACAAAATGCAGGAAGATCGTGGGAAGGCATTTGGTTGGGGGATTAAGGCACGGGGATTAAGCTAATTGCCCAGAATCGGATGGGAAAGACAGACGTGGAAGGCACGAGGTGTGTACTGCCTTCCCGAGTCTAGGTCCAGCTCCTTAGCAAAAGCCTGCCTCGCACCGCACGAAGGCCTTTCAGTCGAGGGGCTAAAGGAGCACGGGTGCTGGCGACTGCCCTGCTTTCCACTACCGCTCTGGAGTTGCTGCCGTCCCTGGCCCCGATGGAGAAGAGCCCTGAGCTGTCGCCTGCATCTTCCCCACGGCCGAGCTGTGCAGAGGGACGGGTGCTTCGGGGTCTGCGAGTCCGCTGGCTGCTCCGCGTCTTGCTCTTCGTGTGCACTTGAGGTGGCAGCTTGGTGACGCCACGCTTGCCAGGGAGATGCCTATATAATTACTTCAAAGGAACTTAATGAGGAGCTTCACAGAGCACAGATTGGGACTAAGCTTCTATTAAGTGTTTTTAAACGCTGAGCCGTGTTAGAAAGATAAGTGGATGTCACTTGGTTCCAAACTTCTGTCCTCTGGTGAGCCTTTCCAGCATTGCTTGTTGCCTGAGCGTTCTTCGGAGGGTCCTGGTTGCGTGTCCTGGTCCTGTTCTGGCTGAAAGGCTGCTCTGAAGTTACGCTGGCTTTTGGTATTTCTTGTGCTTACTCTGAATCCCATTGGTACGACCATAAATAATCCTGACGCCCTTTCTGGTGGATTGCTGAATGCCTAACTCAGTCGTGTGAAAGCTCCGTGAGGCTGCTCGACGTGCACAGGAGATGCTTGTTGGAGCTTGAGAGTTGCCGTGGCCGAATCTGGGTCGCTGGAAGCATTTGGCTCCTTGTGGAACCCCTTCTGTGAAGAGAGAATGCAGACTGGTGCACGGAGGACGTAACAGCCCTTGTGAGGCATACACGGATGTTAAACCCATTCATCAACTTTAAACAGGGGACTAGGAAAGGCCTAAAGCTGTTTTCGATAGGCTTGTTGACTGTTTTTTTCCCCCAATGCTTTTCATAGGACAGAAAGTCATGCCAAGTTCTCCGGCAGATGACCTTATTGCAGTCTTAAGGTGTGTCCAAAATTAGGTCCTTGTCTTCGCTGAGGGCCAAGAAGCGCCAGCTAGCGTTTCATAAAAAAGGAAGCAAACATCCAAATGAGCGGAGGGCAGGCTGCAGTCCTTGGGCACGTTGGTGAGTCAGGATGAACCCGGAGCTTTGTTTCCCTGAGCCGATGTGCTGCGACTGCAGACTGACTGGCTGCTCTGGTGGCTTCACGCTGTCGTCAGCTTGCGAGCAGGAGGAGGAGACGCGTTCTGCACGTGAAGATGCACCCGAGGAGCAATGACTGCCAAAGCGAGGTGTTCTGGCGGCGTTTGGGGATGGTGGGGAGGGGCTGAAGGTGAGGGTCGCCCCTCCTGGCTGCGGTCAGGTTGCTTCAGCCGGCGCTCCGGGAGGCGCTGGTGACGGGGTGTAAGCAGTTAAGTTGCTTGTGGGGTGGGTAAGGTCTGGTTTTGGTGGCTACCAAAAATAAGCACTTGCGAGATACAGCGTATGTGTTTTTTATTAAGCTCCGTGAACTCGCTGAGGTCTGCGAACGCCCTGAAACCAAAGACTGGAAAGGCAAACATTCTTAAACAATGAACTAAGGAATAAACTAGAAAATATGATTACTCTCCATAATAAGATTTTGAGTTTAGCTGCGTCTTCGGCATGCCAATTTGGAAATCTCGTGGGAGGAATATGAGCCTGAAGATGGAAATTCACAGTGTACAACCAGCCTCGTGGCTTACCTTCACATGAGTCTCTGTAGTGTTCTGAAGATGATTTGAACAGTTAATGAAAATCAGACAAAAGCTGCTTTTTTTGCTGCCGAGCTAGCAAGTCTCTGGCTCGGACCTGATGAGGGTACGTGCGGAGGCAACGCCGGAGCCTTCGCCTTTCTGCCTGCCTGGAGAGCTCCCTTTGCGGCTGGGTCATGTCAGCTCCGGTCTCCTCGGGTCCGAAAACCCGTCTCTAATGCTCGTCTGCAGTAATGTTTTAAGATGTGATGACGACTTCTGTGTAATGAATAAAACACGGTGACTGCTTTGGTTTCTGCATTTCCATAGTTATTGTTTAACCTACTAACACTGTGTAATCGTCGCATGCAATCTGTAAAATCCCGTAGTGTGAAGATAACATCCCTTAATAAAAGAATAAACAGTTACAGACTTTTCATAAATATACCACAATATATTCCAGGGACTGCTGCAATCTGATCTGTTAGCGGGGTAGATTGACTCTGAAGGCAGTGACTCGGAATTCATTTGAAGCAACATACTTCTCAAGACGGATTTTTTGGAAGTGTACCCTGTAGCTTTGCGTGCGGCTGGCTCCGTACGCTGTTTTGTATATTCATGTGTTGTCTGAGGTCCAAATATTCATGGTGGCTTGGGTGAGAATGCAGCAGAATTGGGATGAGAAAGGAACATCAATTTTCTGCTCAGAGAAACTAATCATGGGAGACGAGCGGCAGCCTCTCTCAATGACCAGTCCCTGTTTAAAAGACCCAGACACTTTTTAAGAACAAAAGGGAGGTTTTTGCTTCCTTTCTCTTCCCCTTTTTAATTAAGCTCAACGATTTAAAATTGAAAGCACTTCCTTTTAGTACACTTAGATCTGTGATGTGCGTGGCCAAATCTAACCAAAGTGTGCTGAACGTGCTCTGGTCTCGTGCCGAAAAGCGAGATAAATCCGAACATCCCTGGGAGCAGCGTGGATGGATGATCCACGCCAGCGCTCTCTGCGGATGGAGGCAATGGTGGCTTGTTCGTGTCTTCCTCGTGGATGCCCTCCTAGCCAAATACAAGACCTTACGTGCCTTCTGTTACCCTCTGATGTGGTAGGAAACTAGAACTGGGTTCCCACCAAGCTTTTGTCACAGTGGTGACCGGGTACACAATCACAGCTGGTTTTGAAGTAATCTTTTAGCTCAATGAAAAGAGTGCTGCCAGACTGTAACTTCTCTAACGAGCGGCGAATCAGTTTTCACCAGGTAGAAACCTGAGCTGCTGATGTCCTCTGTCCGTGGGACTCATTATGAACAACTTGATGTCCCTGTTGCGGCTGTCCCCACGCGCGGCACGGAGCGCTGAGCTGGGGTCTGTCTGATCGTGCTGCTGGCGTGAGTGCCTCCCGTCCCCGCCGGCGGGGGCGGCTGCCAAAAAGCACATAGAGGCTTATTTCAGCGTTCCCTCTTCAGGCGCTCTGTGGCAGCTGTGGGTGACCCGGAACAGTCAGCAGGGCAAAATAAGAAAGATAAATTGCCAAGTTGGATGTTTAAAGTAGTCATCGCTGGAGGAAAAAGTCTTCCGGCCTCATTCACATCCTGACTGTGAGGAGAATAAAAGCTCAGAATGGATAACTATCTCCCTTGTATACGGAATCAAATCTGATTTAATTTCAGCAATTCGTGCTCGTATGTGAGATGCAGCTCTTGGAAAGCCATCTCAGTACGCGTCTAGGTGGCTGACGATGTGCACAGTGACCTCTTTGTAGTCAAAGCTGAAAGGAACCCTTGGTCTTCTCCTGAATTCTCAAACAACTGATGTATTAGTAGCAGGGAAGCTTTCTATGTTTAAAAAATAAGTGTAGTTTCAACGTTGACATAGATTGTATACGTGGCTGAGGGTACGTCGAGATGTGCGGGATCTGGCGGAGCTCAGGAAGCGTCTCTTCCTCCCCATTGCTCAGAGACTTTGGTCCCACAGCTGGGGTGCCCGTTGCTGCTCTCGCCTAGCTCACGTCAGAGTGATTTGTGACAGTGGGCATCTGGGGGTGAAGCAGATCAGCAGAACAGCGTCAGGAAGGCGCCCTCGTGGTGCTGCTGTAGCTGGCTGCGTTAGGGCAGGAGGAGCGCTGTCAGTGTGCGGGTCCTGGCACGATTCCCCCCCTGGTTTCAAGAGAGTGACCTGCCTGGAGCGGGTGAGCTGCTGGGGTCGGGGACTTGGACGTGTCTCTGGGGCTGCTTTCCGTGAGGAATGAATCTCAAGGTGTTGAGGCTGGTTGCTCGTTCAGACGGTAGTGGTTCACGGGGAGGAGCGATCCCAGTGCTTGGGACGGTCTCGGTGAGGGCAGACAAATCCACTTTATTTTTATGTTCTTCTGGAATACAGTTTCTTGGAAAACCTACAAAACCTCATAGGAAGACAGGTTATAAAGTTTGTTTCGCTAGAGAAGTATGAACCAGTGATCACCGAGACTCATAAAGCCTTAAGATGGCACGTATTTAAAGTACTTTACAACATGGCAGGGAGACCATAATGTTATGACTCTGCGTTTTCCTCCATCTGCTGCTGAATACATGCAAAGCAGGGCTTGGAGAAGCAAAACTGAGATGGGGATTTACCCTTCCGTGTAAGAATGAAAAACCTGATTAAGCAGGAGATGCCCCTACAATGCAAGTACGCTCTTAAAATTGAATCCAACCAAATCCTAAAAGCATTCCCTCAAACGAAAAGGCTTGAGCAATTCCTGCTCAGAAAGCATTTAGTGTAGCCTATCACCATCAGTATTTTTGAAGAAAATCTGCTGATTATGCTTTAGGCTGGAAGGAGAGATGCCCTGGAGATGGAGTTTGGTGCCGTGCATCTGTGTAGGTTGGAGGAGAACGAATTGCAGTGCATCGTCCTTGATAGAGTGCTGTTGAGCGTGTTCTCTGCCTTGCAGGGCTCCTACAAATTCCTGTAACCTCTTCAGGCTTCTGGGGGTGGTTTTAGTGTTCACGAACAGTCTAATTCTTATATATTCTGATCTGCTAAGAGAGCAAGACTGATGTGATCTTGCCCTGCATGAGTATCTTCCCTAATCACTGTAGAACCCGTTAGCCAGTTTCAGCTAAACTTGAGGGCAGAGGAGGTGCTCGCAGTCTCAGAGATGCAATGTTCCCGTGCGTTTCATGAAAACAAGCGGTTTTAATAGAGGAGGGAGACCTGATTAGCGGCCCCATGGAGAGAAAAGCTGCAGTGTGCGTACAACCCTTATTAGACATTAAAGAATCCACATGGGAGAGAGGTGTTCCTAACCGTGGGAAAAGCTGCAGTGGGAACTGGCATTTATTGGACGCCAGGGAATTCGACCTCAAGACATGCATCCATAAGAAATGAGTCTTCATTATTACTGCACACAAAGCTGCTTTGATTTTTTTTTTAATAATACGAAAATGTGCATTACCGGTGAGCCCTGCTGTGGGTGCTTGTGTACTTCTCGACTGTGCAGAAGTGGCTGCTGGTACAAGTTCCTTACCCACGGAGCTTCTGTCATTTTGCTGGGTGGCCAAGGCGGCTGTACTGATGGAGCTTTAGCCCACACTGTTCAGCGCTCAGCCCCGCGCTGCGGGACGGTCAGGGTTTGCCTTTCGGCCCCAAGGCTGGCGTTGCAGGAGCTGCCGGCTGCGGCGAGGCGCTGCGTGACCCGCTGACTGCGGGCTGAGGGCTCTTCCAGCTTGCTTCAGGTGATCCCGGTGCCCAGAGCGCGGCATATTAACACCTCGGCGGTATCCTGACGGTGACTTTGCTGTCAAGATGTAAATAAAATGTCGTAATTAGGACTGACTGTTACTTTGGGTCCTAAAATGGAGCATTCAGCTGAGCTGTAAGCTAGAGGCGAGCGCTTATTTCAGCGTGGTTATCTACCAGACTATCTGATATGCCGAGCATGTTGCTCTTAAATAACAGGTATCAGAAGCATCAGTGAATGTGCCTGTGCTAGCTTTTTAATTTCCTACTTTGTCATCTCTTATGGACGGATTACGAGCGTAGACAAAGCCCTCGCTGTTCTCAGTGCGTGGCAGAAACACGTGCTGTATCTCATTAACAAAACCCCTGTTTGCAGTCAGAGCTGGGAGATTTCCCATAAAATGCTGTTAGGCTAAAGTGAGCAGGAAAATGCAGGATAGGCC
Organism: Stictonetta naevosa; assembly: GCA_011074415.1. Classification (NCBI taxonomy): domain Eukaryota; kingdom Metazoa; phylum Chordata; class Aves; order Anseriformes; family Anatidae; genus Stictonetta; species Stictonetta naevosa. Next base: position 7,631,465 of record CM021717.1, on the reverse strand, counting down.
TGGGCTCGGCTAGTATTTGGGGCCGAGGGGAGTTAGGGTTGGCACGTTAAGGGTTCAGCCCCGTCATGTCAGCAGTTTGCCTTATTGCCGTAACCTGGTTGATGGTTTGTGCTCCTGGACTTTGAGAACTGTTTAAAAATCTTTATTGCTAGAGAGCTAGCAAGAATGCCCTGCAGAACTTTATTTCCCCCCCTCCCCCCCGAAAGGTCTCAGAGCCAATAAAGATCACTCTAAACAAGTTTTAAAGCATCTGAGATTGCAATCTCGAAAAGCATGGGAGCTTGGTAATTAGGGCGTGTTTCTGAATCACTGCTGCCACAAGGTCTGTTCGCTGTACGGTTTAAAACCAGCACTCCTTGTGATATGGAGAGCTTTTATTTTGCGTGGTTTGTGAAGGTTAAGGTTTTCAAAGCCTTATATCGTGTGGATTCACCACTCACCGACAAGCTCTCCTACTCTTGATCATCCAGAATGCTACCGCGGCCGCTTGTGATGGCTTATTATGGTAGGAAAAATCATTTTGTGCAAAGAAAGGTAGGAGTAAAGGCATGGAATTTGCTTTATTTTTAGCCATCTTTAACGTGACATAGCAGCTGGAGATAAGGAGCGTCGGTGCCGTCCGTTGAATCTCTGGCGGCTGCTGGAAGTGCTCCATACGTTGCTGGCAGCTTTGTGCCGCTACCCGCGGCCTGGTTGGTTTCGTCCCCGCGTGGTTCCCCGAGAACCCTGTCCTTAGAAAACGGGGAAGACTCGGAGGAGGGCTCCACGGTGGTGCCGTCGGGTTCTTTAAAGGGGCGTGTGTGTAGGTACAGTAGATAAATACTCTGGAACGTCACAGTATTTTCACCGCAAGCCTGAAGAGCCAGTTGCTCGGTTTCCAAGACGGGTTGACGTGAGGGATTGCTGAGGTGCTCCGTGCGGAGCGTGGTCACGAGCCCGTGGCCCAGCTGGCCGCAGTGAGTCCTGCAGCAAGGTCTGCCTGCAGAGCAGCTGCTAGCGAAGGCCGGCGGCCGTGTGTACGTTTCCGTGGTCGTCACCAAGCGCTCGCGATACTGATTGACAAATTCTCCAGGTTTGAGTGACAGGCTTACAAAGACGAGCAATTGTGGCTCATCAGGGCTCATTCCCCGCATGCTGTTCGTTTTGAGTAGTTTTCCAGGACTGCGGAATTCAGCCCGTTCTCTGTTGAGATTACGTTTCCATTAGCGTGCATTATTTTTGTCCCAGCACTGTGCCTGCACTTATTTATGGCCTGCCTCTGGGTTTGCTTTCTGCTATCGATCGGTTGCTGTTTTCGTGAAAGGACCCAAACCCAATGATGCGGTCTGCGCGTGGTCTAAGTACCTTTTGTTTAGACTCCTCTGTTCTGTATCTGTAAGCTCTCAAGTCTTCCTTCCATGCTAGACATGCGATGATATTTGGCCAAAGATATCCTGGTCCTCTGCTGAAGGCATGACTGGAGGCAGAATGTAATTCCAAAGGCTTGTGCCACTTAAAAGCACGTAAATATTTTCCATGGCAAGAAAAGTACGTGGCTATAATGAACATGAAGCAAGGAACACGGCGGCACATCGTTTCTTAGGCCTGTTGCCTTTCCTCCCCGTGGTCTGCGCCGTCAGTGGCGTGGCTGCGAGGGCCATGGCCAAACTTGTGGCCCTGGGTCTTGGCTCTTAGCAGTGTTTCCTAAAAAGAGCTGGTGGTGGGCCGAGGACCGGTGATCCGTGCCAGCAGGAGGGCCCAGAGGGGACGCTCACGGAGGTGGCCTGGCGGCAGGATCCCTCCGGAGCCGATGCCGGCAGCCTTGGTGCCGGCGCTGCCCCGCCACGGGAGCAAGTGCAGCGCTGGGAGCACGCGGGCTGGGCTGGCGTTACGAATAAGGAGAAGCGAGGCAGACATCTGGCTAAGTATTACTTCAGGTCACATCGTTTTGTTATGAAATAGCAGCAGAGGCAGAGGAACGCGATTGGCGGGGGGAAGCTTCACGCCGTGTGCGCGTTTGACTGAATACTGCAGGCCGTGACGTGCCTGCGCCATAGCATAACCGGCGCGCACAGAGCCGCCCGCGCGCTCCCGATGGCTAAAGATAGCTGGCTGTAGCCGAAGTGAACCCAGGTGGATCCAGAATACCCGGCCGTCCCCTCGCAGCGGTGTGCCTTCTCAAATCGTGCCCCTAATCAGCGGTGCAGAAATGAGCACGAGAAACCTGTGTTATTTTCGATCTCGCGATGCGTCTCGCATGCAGGAGCATTGGGCGTAGCATCGTGCCGGCTTCTCAACAGCGGTCGGGTGATGTTTTTGTAGGCTGACCTGCAGAGAATTCTGCAGTGCTGAAAATGGGTGGGTATGAAGAGTTTTTGCAAGCTTGGGGGAGTCAGCATGAGAAACAAGGAGGTGATCCGAATTAAAGTGGGAATCAGGGAAAGCAGTTTAAATTAAAAAAGCGATCGCCCCTCTGATTCCAAGCTACCTTTTCCTACGGTGCGTGTGCCGTCTTAAAGGAGCTTAACCGCTTTATGAAACCACTCAGCTAAATGGTAATATTGGCTTACTGAATATTTGGCTTTCTTGTCATCCGCCCTTTGTTCAAAACGCCTTTGCTCGAGGAGGGCAGAGGCTGCTCATGCCCGGGAAGACGCCTGCCGCACGCAGTGAGGAGAGCAGGGCTGCGGCCGGTGGCGGCGCGGTGCCCGGGGAGCCGGCACAGCCCAGGCCAGCACCGTTGGCGTGCGGCGTTCCCCAGCCGCCGCGTTGTCTGCCGGTACGGGAGGAGGCTGCAGCGCCAGGAGCACGCCGAGCGGCCGTGCCAAGAGCCCAGAGACATTTCGGCTGCTTGATTATAGAGGTGCTTTGATCTACAGTGAATAAACCGATAATGGTTAAATGACGAATTCCTTTTCTTTGTCTGAAAAGCTGGATTAGCGTAGCTTTGTTCAAGCAGTGATTAGCCAGCAACTTTTTTTTTTTCTGAAAGGGCCACCAGATTTCTGTTTATCGCGCGGTGTTAGTTGTGCGCTGGTAGAGGGGCTCGCTGACATAACAGCCCTGGTGTGTCGGCTGTGATTCTGGTTGAACTATAACCCCCCCTGAAAACACAGCCCCAGCCTGCTTTGCTACAATACGGGACAGGCTGGGAGCTAATGATTAATCGTCATGAGTTCCCCGGGCGGAGAGGCATTAAAAGCCTTGCTTTCATTAGGGTCCGTGGATGCAGAGCTCAGCGAACGCCTCTTTGTTTTCTGCCGGGTCTGCCAGCGATTGTGAAACGCAGCTCGGACGGGGCTGACGCATAGGTGCAGGGATGGGCGGTGTGGCTTTAGAGGAGCCGCTCTGCGAACGTTACCAAAGGTCGCGGCGATGCCTCCGGTCCTCCTTTGTCCCCTCTTCCCAGCCCTTGGGACCCGGACAAAGGTTGCGTCGCGCAGTCGGCTGCTCCTCGCAGCGCCTTCGCCTCCATCTTGCCTCTGCTCGCCGTCTGCTGCCGCCTCGCCTCCCCCAGCCCTCCCGAGAGCATCGTTCTCTTGCCATGTGTTGTTCTGCTGCAGTAACCCGTCTCGTGATGCGGCACTGCAGATCTCCCCTCCTCTCCCCCGGGGATTGGATGCGGAGCGATGCGGTCCTCGTCCCAGTGGCGTGGCACCGAAGGATGCGTGTGGTCCCCCGGGCACCGACCTCGCCGGGCAAGGAGGACGCGGACCATCCCCGTCGGCGGCCGGCCTCGCGTGCTTAGGGCTCGCTGCGTCTAGGTTTTCTCCTGTCCCCCCATCTGCTTATGCTCCCTTTCTCCTCCCCCCTCCTGGCACCCTGGCTCGCAGCAAAGACGATTGTCACAGATGATCCCCGGGGCTCGGCAAGGGCACGGTGCAGGACACCAGAGCACGGCGTGCATTTGTGGTGCTGGATTAACGCGCCCGCCCCGAGCGGGGTGATTTAGGGCTGTGGCTGCAGGGGAATACAGCAGTAGCCTCCCCCCCATTTCTGGTTTAGGGAAAAAAAAAATACATTGTCCCCATTTTCACAGCAGTCTTTTTTTTTTTTTTTAAAAAAAAAAAAATCTTGAAATAGCTGGCAACCAAAGTATGCTTCTCCCAATATAAAATCTGAGCTCTGCCTGCAAGAGGTGTGCGTTTGCTGGGTGATTTTGCTGGTAGAGGGGGAGCATACTACACTGACGTTCTGTATTTTCTGCACTTCCTGGGCAGCATTAGTTTGAATATTTGAATGTTTTAACACATTTCTGCATCTTCTGCAGCAAAAGAAAATAGGTGAGGTCTGTCTGTGTGGATGTTATAATAACACGTACGTGCCGTGATTTCAAAATTAGGGAATAAAAGAATTATCAGGATAGTGAGTGGGAACAGTCAGAGAGCTCATTTCTGATGTAACTGGCAGGCAGCACTTCATATTAAGTAGGCTCTGGTGATTGCAGTCAGAAAGGTCAATTAAGATTTCAGTTTTTTAGAGGAGTGTTAATACATTTATTTTTTTTTTTTTTAACGGAAGATTGTAGACAAAGTATGGACTCACGTTGCCAGAAACCAAATGTGTAAACAGTGAGCAAAAGGAAGGTGCATGTTCGAACCAGTCAGCTCTGTAACTGCAGCCTTTAGAAGAAAAAGGAAATCAAAGTTAAAGCACTGTCCTATTGCAACAGCTTTTCTTTTGTTTGTAGAGAGCTGGCACTGAAATGCACGATAAAGGGGCTTAGGTGACGCTAACTAACATACCGTGTTATTTTTTGTATTTTTGTCTCGTTTGTTCATGGCAATCAATCTAATTTTTTTTCAAATGGGCTCTTCCTGTTTTCGTTCCCCGTTCTTCCTTTCCTGTTGCTTCTCTCTTTACACGTGCTACATGCAGTCAGGCCCATTTTTTTTTCCTCACACAAATTTTAGGAACCACGTCCTCTGCTTTCCTGGTCTTTCTAAATCTTGCCTTCAAGGAAAGGTTTGATAACCTCACCCAGCCTCAGAAGGGTGCAGACCCGGAGAAGAACCTTTCCTGCAGGACCATGATTTGTTCCTGGCTGGTTTTCGTTATCATGAAAAATGACCAGTGCCTCACTTTGGTATCAGAGGTTAGAAAGCTCCTCTGAGGATTAACATTACTGTGCTGGACCCACGAGTACAAGGGCTGCAAGCTCTGCTCTGGGCAGCGCACAGCCACGAGTGCGTCCCATCTAACAGGGAGCTTTCAGACTGGCTTGAACGATGCTCTTGTTTGCGCACATAGCCCTTAACGAGCAGCGTGCCCTATTTGGTGGAACAGAAAATAGAGAAGAGTGAAGCCTAAATCCAATCCAGATCACATATGGAGCAGAGTAGGTCAGACTGGAATGAGGAGGCAGGTTTTCAAATCGTATTTAAGAATTAGTCATCCAATAACAATGACGAAGTTTGAAGGTATATGAAAAGCCGTGCATATACCGGAGTCAGACGCGGCTTCTGACAACATTTAGCTCCTCAGACGGGCGATTGTATTAGTTTTTTTCATGCATCTGTAGCTGAAAACAGCTTTTCTTGTTTAAGATCTGTTTACATCTGTTTGGCATTGTGCTGCCTTTGGGAACAGAAAAAAATTTGCAATAGTTCTTTACACAGTTTATAAATATTTCTTCATTATTTTTTCATTTGTGCATCCCTTTCCAGTTCGCCAACACATTCCAAAATAGGTTTGTTGCCTCTTTTTGTCCTGGATTAACATCCGAAGTCACAAACCCTTACCTGCTTGGCTAAGCCTGGCTGAGAGAATGACCAAAACGTGACGTGCGATTCGAAGCTCTTTTAAAATGCTGCCCTGTTCCCCCTTTCCATTTAATCCCCTCCGCTATGGGGGATTAAATTAAATGGGAGCGAAGGCAGCCGTTTCCGCGCGGGATGGGTTACGTGCAGAGCAGGCCGGTGGAATCGCTGTGTCAAGGTCATTTTTTTCTCAAGAAGATTGTGAGGATGTCTTTATTTTTTACTTGTTGTGACACGGTTTTGTGTTAATTATGTCTTGCTCGTCAGATTAAAAATCAGAAGGGCTGCTCTAATTGCGAACACCTTTCTATTTCTTCAGCTGCTGTTGCTCTGTTATTATAAAAGGGGAGATGTCGGGGTATGCTAGCCAAAAGAGAGGGGGGCTGAAATTATTCTGGAAAGGGCACTTGTTTTTTTCCCCGTTTTGGAAATGCTTCCTCCAGCCTCTGCCGTGTTTTGAGATTGGTTTTCCTGCCATGCGTGAAGGGCAAATGGTTTGAAACTGATGTTGGCTTCTCTCTAGGCAATGTTATTAAATACAGTCTTTTTCTGCTTGCATTAATAGTTTTTCTTTTCTTTTCTTTTCTTGCAGATATGGACGTGTTGAAAGTGTCAAAATACTCCCTAAGAGGGGGTCGGAAGGTGGAGTGGCAGCGTTTGTGGATTTTGTGGACATCAAAAGTGCGCAGAAGGCACACAACTCTGTCAACAAAATGGGAGATAGAGACCTACGGACGGATTATAATGAACCAGGAACCATTCCCAGTGCTGCTCGGGGATTGGATGATACAGTTTCCATAGCATCTCGTAGTAGAGAGGTTTCTGGGTTCAGAGGAGGTGGGGGGGGGCCCACTTACGGCCCCCCACCATCACTTCATGCACGGGAAGGACGTTATGAGCGGAGACTTGATGGGTAAGTTCCAAGGTTTCTCTAGGCAGGTATTTTGTATTTGATATGGTGAGAAACACAAACTCGTATATAAGGGGCCCCAGATGGATTTAAAATTTTGGGAATTATCTATGTTTCCTATTTTGGGTTGGAAACGGAAGTGATTTCTATCCCAGTGGCTGGTACCTTGTGGATCCATAGAGGATATTTTCTGCAGCTGGTTGGATATCTACACTTGAAATAAGGTGGTTTTAAGATGGAAGATTTCCTTTGGCCAGCATCGATATTGGAGTTACTCTTTTCTAGAAGTAACGATTCCATTTCTTGGATAATATTAAGGCCTTATTCGGATGTATCCCTACTGCCAGATGGAGTTATCTTACTACAACATGTGGTGAAGTTCTGTATGGAGTATCTTCGGAATACTAGAACCTAAAATTCTGTGAAAGCTTGATGCCTAGTTCTCAGTTCTCACTATCCGCAGTTTATATGTTAATTGGATTGTCACCAAAAATTTCCTAGTAGAATTTAATGATACAGTCCCTTGGATTCTACAAACAACACTTAGCCATGGAAATAACGCTCGGATGGAGAAGACCAAAGGCAGCTTGTGATGTTTCCATTTTGGATCTACATCATTTCCAAGTTATTGGGATTATTCTTTCTGATGGTATTGACAAAAAGAGCTGATGGACATTACTAAATTTTGGAAATTATATATTTTTTAATGCTGGGATAAGAACTACTGCCTTGAATTTATTGGATGGTATACAATCAAGACGTCAGTAGCCATGGGGAGTGGATTACTATCTAGTCTCTTAAAAAGCTCTTTGCTGCTCCACATTAAACGTACTTTAGTTTTTAAGGACGTGGTGCTAATAATCAGTTTGTGGATACACCAATCAAAAATGACTGGGCTGGATGGTTACAAAGGCGGATAGAGGATGCCTGCTGGCCAACAGTGATGAGTGCCCTCGTGCGTTGGGTGAACTACCAGCTGCTTGATTCAGTCATAGGGCTGGAAATTAAAATAATGGATCTATTTAAGTGCCTTCTGTCTCAAGAAAGAAGTCTGGGGGTTTCAGAGTTATGGTTTCAGTCTGGGACTACTTGCTTCCAGTGGAATTTTTTTTTGTCTTGTCACTAAGATTTTTTTTTTCTTGTTGGTTCATCTAAAATATCATTTGACACCCTTGCCCATTAAGAAGGTGGATTACCCCTATAAGAGGGGCCAAAATTGGGGAAGTTATGTTCACAATTCTCTCCCTAGATTTAATTGGGAATATAGGTCGTGTTTCCACACTTGGAAAAGGTTGGTATGTCCTGCCCTGTGTATATTAGCCCCTCTCCTAACCCAAGTCAAACCCTCTCTTTCCACTAACTCCAGTAGTACTTAGTACTAATAGATAAATCAAAAAAGCACTGTAGCCATTAGATTTTCAGCTCTGCTAGCTCCTCTGTCTGTCTTCTGTGTCCTTCTCATGGATAAGGACTTTGTTCTTTTATGTCAGCTATAGCAGTAACCCTTTAGAAAATACTGCTTTTTCTCTTACCTGATTAAATCAGCTTTCACTGATTAACCCTTTGTAGGATGCTAAATGCAATCATTTATAAAAATGTTGATCCTGGTCCTTCAAAAGGGGGAGAAAAGAGACATGTTTCTGTTCTAGACCCTGAAATATCTTTAAAACGTCATTGTTGTGTGCAAGAGATGAGGCAACAATGAATTTTAAGCACGTATATACGTAACGAAATTTTCTGTTGCATTGGTTAGGTAGTTTTTATATATAATTTTTGAGAAAAAAAATGCAGGTGAGACATGAGTTAGTTCTGCAGAAAGCCTGAAAATGAGTTATAATTGAACAGCAGAGGGTGAATATATTTAGAGGATTAAGGATCTAGTGATTCATTGGGGAAGGAATTGAACTTTCTGAGATGCTGATCAAAAAAGATTCAAATCTGATTTTGAGTTTATAAAAGATATTTGAAATATTTCTGCCATTTTAAATGGAAGGCAGACCCGTGATGCAGGAGAGGCGGAGGAAGTACAAGGAGGAATTGGGTTATTAGGATTCAGGGGACTGAAGTGACTAATAATGAATGATTCTGAAGGAAGAATCTGAGAAGGCTGAGAAAAAGGTTGAAATGTCCTTCATGAGATGGATAATTAATTTTTTAAATTAACTTTGGTTACCCTGACATATTTAGAATTTTGCAAGTATTTCTTAAACACTCAACGTAATCATTCTTGATCTTTCATTTTGTGGAGGTAACTTAGACATACCGTCCTGGTATTTGTCTAAATTAGACTACTAAACCATACATAATGTTCCTTTAACTTTATCTGTCAGTTTTGCTATATCTTTATTTGAGAGATCACACTAACATTCTTAGAACATAGAGCTTTCCTTAATTGATATACAAAATGTTTGAAATGCTAAAACAAAATGGGTCGTAGCTACTTCAAACTAGCGTGCCTATAGAGATACAAATTCTGTGATTGCAGTAGCAATAGCAGTCTCAACAAACACTTAGTGAAAAACTTAATTTATACTCTTTGTGTAGGGTTTTAGTGTATTTTCTGGGCCTGCATCTTTTTTAGTAGTTACGAATACTTGCAATTTAAGTATTCTGACATTAGTAACCAGGATGTTTCTTTAGGGTATGCAGCTTTAACAAGAGTTGAGCGTAGTTCTCTGATAAAAAGCAAAATCCCCCCTAAGAGGATGAAATATTTTAGAACAGCAACAAGAAAACCCCTAATTTTCTGGGCTTCTGTGTGGGTAATACTACCCCTTTTGAAAGCAGCTTCTTACCTCTAGGTTATGCTTTGCACTGAGGCTTTCGTGGCTACAGCCCAATTCATGATGCCATTTTTTGCAGAAGGATAATTACAATAGCTCCAGTAATTATGAAATTGAAGAAAAATTTCTGAAGCTCTAAAGCAAAAAATAGAAAACAATTGTTTATTGTGATGTTCAAAAACATCAAGTTTTCCTTGTTTACTGCATTTAAAAGAAAACAAGCAAACAAAAAAAACCCACAACAATTTAAAGGAGGAGTCTGCACTAGAAGGCAGTATTCTGTCCTGTGCAGGCAAGATGCTGGTCATGAAAGCCTAATACGTGTTTAAAACAAAATGATTGCTCAGCTTTATTGTATATGAATATAACTTTGGAGTCAAGTAAAATGTTTTAAGTTTGTCAGTGTTTGCTTGATAGGTTATCGCTGTTTAGTGGAGAAGCAGTCGCAAAAATAAATTCAGTGCTGAAGTGAATGTTTGCATGATTTGCTTTTAGTTGTGCTTGCCCCTTTCTGATTGATTAAATATTTTTCCCCCCTCCTAAATGCAGGGCTTCAGATAACAGGGAGCGTGCTTATGAACATAGTGCCTATGGACACCATGAACGGGGGACGGGAGGATTTGATCGGACAAGACATTACGATCAGGATTACTATAGAGATCCTCGAGAGCGGACTTTACAACATGGGCTCTATTATACTTCTCGGAGTCGAAGTCCAAACCGTTTTGATGCTCACGACCCCCGTTACGAACCTAGGGCCCGGGAGCAGTTTACATTGCCCAGTGTGGTACACAGGGATATCTACAGGGATGATATTACACGGGAGGTACGAGGCAGAAGGCCAGAACGGAATTACCAGCACAGCAGGAGTCGGTCACCGCATTCGTCCCAGTCCCGGACCCAGTCCCCGCAGCGGCTGGCCAGCCAAGCGTCCAGGCCCGCGCGCTCCCCCAGCGGCAGCGGGTCGAGGAGTCGGTCTTCGAGCAGTGACTCCATCAGCAGCAGCAGCAGTACCAGCAGCGACAGGTAGGTCACTCATGGCTGCGACGGACGTGGCATTGCCCGACCCAACGCAACCGGTGCGTGAAGCTTGTGCCCTGGGCTGGTGTTGTTTCCTAAGGCACCCGGAGAGGAATTGGGAGCCAGGGCTGTGAAAACAGAAGGTGTTTTGCAGCAATACTCTGTTCGTTGGTGTAGAAGTAAGCTGGCGTGAAAAGTAAAAAGACCAAGTTGGCATGAAACAAATCCGAGGGGAGCGCTGGTGCCGTTGTTGATTATTTTCTGCGGTGGATTTGTGTAGTGTCTGTAAGGTGCTAGCTAGGCGAAATGGCGATGTGCAAACACAAGGCCCTGCTGAATCCCTGGCTGCTGTCTCCGTACTTGGAGAATGGGGTAATTATTTTATTTGCTTATGTTCGGACATAAGTGAATTTTAAGGTCAAGCTACTTTTTACAGGGCACATTGTGAAATATTTTTGGAAATGATCAGTATTATTGGCCAGTTTCCTGTTAATTCTGTATTGCCACTAATGTTTAAAAGAGCGATATGTTGCTGTTTCATTCCCCCTCCCCCCATTTCCTCATAGCAAAAATTGTGGACTTGGAAGATTTTTTTAAAAACCCAAGTATGCGTTTCCTAGTGATAAATGCATGTCCTTGGTTCTGTAACTCTGTCATTTGTGTGGCTTTATAAACTACATGCAGGGGGAAAGAAGACTTGTAGAGGTAGCCACTGGATTTCTTTTTGTAATTTGAAAATTCATCTTGAAATGATTCTCAGGTATTTGGCTTTTTGAGGGTAGATCCACCCTAAGAGTGGGAACCAAGAAGTTGCCATTGTACCTGTGAATGTTCTATGCTGTTTGGTGAGGAGCTCTGCTCTTCAGAAGGGTTTCCAGAGTTGGAAGCGTTTCCCTTGCATACCAGTTCTTTTCCAAAACAGAAAATATTTATTAAGGAACTACATGTATCAGTATAATAAATATTTGGTGTTCCATTATCACTTTGAATGGAATTTTACCGCCGGTAACTCTAATCAAGGTAATCATTCTCATAAAATCTTATGTGCTTGAACAAGAACCAGAAGGGTTCATTCCATGGGTTGACGCTGGGGAGAGTGTGCAGAGGTGATCCTTGTCGCTGCTGCTTTCTCCTGGGTTCAGAAATCCAGGTTCTGTCTTGGCTGGAAAGGTAGTGAGAAGAGAGGCACCTGCAGAGCGCTGGAAAGGGCTTTTGGGGTGCTTTAATATGTTTATTTCTGACACCTCACTCTCAGTGAGGTCTTAACACTTAGATAAAGGCAACCTTTTGTCAGAGATTGTCACGCTGAGTACGGCTTAAAAGTTGGTGAGACTTCAGAGATCTCAAAAACCAAGAGAAGATGATTTGAAAAAGAAGGCCTGGTTACATTAAAGATTTAGGGGAAAAAAAAAAAAAAAAAGGCAGGAAAATTTATCTGTTCTGGTGCTCCTGTGCTTGCAAAGTGGATAGAAGGAAGTCCAAGAAACTCTTAATGTTTATATATTGTTTTCACTGTTGGGATGTTGAGACTGGGTGAAATACTGTTCTGAATTTTAGAGGTCTAAATATTATCCCACTGGAACAAAGTTTTAAGATTAATCAGAAGATAAGCATTGTCTGCAGTGTTCTAGCATTTCATTTCTTGGCAATTTGTATTTCTAGTAATGGAAAACTGGATGATACTCTGGGAGGAAAGGGAAACAAACATTTTTTGTCATATTAATAAAACAACTTTAACTTCTGGTTAGCCCTGAAGTGGTCAGGCAGGTGGGCTCGATGGTCTTCACAGGTCCCTTCCAACTGTATTCAGTTCCGTTCCGTTCCATTCCATTCCGACGCTGAATTGCTCTGTAATTGTTTGCATTCAAGAACTTTGTTGCTAGAGTCTCTTCCCTCGGTGGAAAAGGCGAGAGGAGTTGTGTTTGCCTAGAGAGGTGGGTCACCCACCCACGGACAGCCACAAAGTCTTCAAGGACAAGTGTTGAGGCCTGTGAAAACTTCAGGGCGTTAAATACCCCTGGGAATTTTGTTTGTGTGGCACCATCCCTGAGGTCCTGAGAAAAAGGAGCAGAAACGTAGTAAAGGAGAAGTCTGGGCTTCATTCCTTGTGTTGTGGTTTTCTAAGAGCTGTGTAAAGTAAATACGATTTCCATTAAATGGTGAAGATTTTCCTGGATAATAACGTGAGGAATAGATGCTACAGCAGATTATTTAAAAAAATGAACAAAGCCTTTATTTCATAAAAGTTTGGAGTTCGTTGCATTTGATCTCAGCTAAGCTTCATTTTAAATGTATATTCAGAGGCATTTATAGAGGGGATTTGTAATGGGAACTGCAAAGGAGTAATTTAGAAGATAAGACCAGAAAGAACACAGTCAAAATAAACCATGCTCTCTGAAGCAGGGCTTTCCATCTTTTTTGATGTGTGATCCACTAAAAACAAAACAAAAACAAAATTAATGTAGGTGTAGGCCTTTCCAGAAATGCCAATTGTTCAGGATGCTCGGTAGCGTTATTCTCGTTTGTCGCATTTTGTGGCCTCTTGGAAGCCGTCCACTGGGCCAGGATGGGAGAAGTGCCCTACGGGAACCCTGTGCCTGGCACCTGCATGGGGCTGAGTGACACAGCCTGCGCCGTGAAGTTTTCTCACGTGAGGTTTCTCATTCCCCACGTTACCGGAAAGGTGGGCTTGGGTTTTGTCGATCTCCTTGAAAGAGAAAAAAAAAACAACCTAGAAAATTGTATTTGCATTTACTGCTACTAGAATCATTGCTTTCTCCATTTTGATGATTTGAACGTGCAGCACAAATGATATATTAGCAAACATACTTTCTGTACTGTGTCATGGAAAAAGCTGAATATGCATGAAAAGTATGAAATCCCATAGGAAGTAAACCAGATTTTGCTCGTGCCCTGCCCAACCTCCTGAAAGAATCCCCCCTCCCCCTGTATTTTGTAGAAAATGCTCTTTTTCGGCTGCTTGTCGAGGTGTTCTAATGAGCTAAAAAAAGTTCTGTACATTTTTTTTCAGTTTTGTAATGTCAAATGGCTTTACACATTTCTTACTGTTCCATGTGTTAGTGATTATTTTTAAAGCTTTGCTGCAGCAATGTATTGAATCACATGGCACGGAGAGCAATGGAACGTTTTGCTCTTAAAAGCTGAGCACACGGTGAAGTGCTGTGCTGAAATGGAATTTAAACTTATTTACAAAATCCTGGCAGAACTATTTGATTTCCTATAGGTGGTTTCCAGAATATGAAAGTGCGAATACTGCATGTACATGTGGGTGTTAGTTACATTTAAGTGACCTGAGATTTCCTTCTGCCCTCTTTTTTTAAGGTGCTTATTCGGTTGTCTGATGTTGAGGATGTTGGAGGATACTGATTTACTGGATGACTAATTGTCTGTAGCTTGCACCATAAAATAGAGCTTTCTGTGGAGTTATAAAAGCAAATGCAACATAGATGTAAAGTTTCATCAAGATTTAGGAGAGCGTAGTCATTCTTGAAGTGCTGAATTAAAACTATTGTAAGAAGTTGCAGACAGATGTCTGAAAATGGATTTTTTCCATGATTGTGACATCTGCACTTAAAGTTCTAATGACGAGTGGGCAAGGCTTTCATAAAGTAATTAGATGTGTTTTTTTAATCAGATTAATCTGTGATGAAATACTTTCTGGAGCGATGAGTTACAGTTCGGAATACGTATGTGTTATTTTGCGTGTCTTAATATTGAAATAAACTGATGAAAAATGCTGCCAAGAGAATTTTAATGATGGGAAAAGCAGGCTCTGTGAACCCTCCCATGGAGGCTCCCTTGTATTTTATTTGTTGGGGGGTTCTTAGTGCATTTAACAACCGAAGTGAAAGCAGAAAGTGAATTTGGTTTCATTACATAATGTGGACCTTTCCCTCCCATTGTCTTCACCTCCTCTTTTCCGCTCAGTTTGTCTGCCAGCAAGCGATGAATCATGGACTTAGAGGGGGGATTTGGGGTTTTTTAGTGGGTTGAGAGATGCCTCGGGTGGGGACAGCTGAAAAATAAGGAGAAGTAGGTTAAAGGCAGTTGTTCAGTCTTGGTTTAATAATCTGTGAGGTGGCCTTTGCTGACGTTAAATAATTGCACCTAAATTTTGTACTGAAAAGGCACTGCAGAGATAGCCTGAGTGTTTTGGATCTCTCTTCCACTCTGGTGAAAAGCTTCAGGGGCTGAGCACATTCCTGTTTGCATGGGAAACAGAACTGGGTTAAGATTAAAAACAAAACAAAAACATTCCATAGAGTAGAAAGCCTCCTTTTATAATACCACAAAGGCAACAGTAAATCCCAGTAAGAGCCAGGCGAAACACCCCGTCTTTTCCTTTTGTTCGCATGCAGCCGTGTGCTGCTTTGATCCCTCTGTAGAGGGAAACGCGAATCATGGAAAATTAAAAAATCTGACCGAAACCGTCTCAGGGTTTTGTCACCAGCTGCCTGGCAGTTTCACTTCGTCCTTCGGCCTTGCTGCTCGTGGCCGCTCGTCTAAATATAACCGGCAGCGGCCTCTCGCGCGCCCTCGCCCCTGGGAGCGTTTCGGGTTTCTCGAAACCGAGCGCAGCCCGCTTTGTGCAGCGGGAGGCATGGCCGTGCTGCGGGGCTCGGAAGACACGCACACAGCCCTCCCTCGCCGCCCAGCGTGCTGCCGCCGTGCCGCCCGTGACGGAGGCGGACTCGGGCCCGCGGCCTTGTGCCGAGCGCTGGGTGCTGGCAGGCCGGCCTCGGCCGAACGCGAGGGGCCCGAGGGGGCCCGGGGGGGGGGGGGGGGCTCAGTCGTGCCTCAGAACCGGTCTGAGCCGGCGGCGGCCGGCCGGGCCCCGCGCTGTGCCGTGCTGTGCCGCGCCGCCCCCGGGGCGGGCTTCCGATGGAAATGGCGCCTGTGGGCCTGAGGGAGCGAAGGCCGCCTCGGCTCTCGCTGCTCGCCCAGCCCTGCCGCTGCGGGTGGCTTCTGGCCCTGGAAACTCGGCCCCCCGAGGCTCCTGCCCCGCTCTGTGACAGGACCCCTGCGCAGTGGGACGCAGTGGCAAAAATAAATAAATCTTGAAACACCCCCTGAAATGCTTCCTGAGTAATAAAATCCTTAAACGTGTTCACATCGTCTTGTTCAAATGCGGTTTTGCATGCTGCCAAAGAACCGTGGACGTTTTGCTGCAATTAATACCCCCCCCCCCCCCCAAGCGGTCCCAATAATAGCTGTTAATTGCTGGCTCAGAATAACAGAGCAATTAAGCCCCTTCCTAAATTTGCAGAAGTAGGAGTTGATCTAAATCTGGTCTGTCCGTGTGCATGTGTGGAGGTTTTGTTTCTGCAGCAGGGCCCAGAAGTTTATCTGCTGCTGCCTTTTCCAAGTGCATTGGATTTCTCTGAAGGCAGAGGAGGGTTGCCCTCTTTCGTTAAATTAATTTCACGTTGAGAGTCTTAAAAGTGCATTGTGTGGGGCTGGAAGCAAAGGAAGAGGGTCCTGCAAAAGTACCTCCGTGTTATAACAATTACAACTATTTTGATTGTCTCAAATGACTTCACGATTTTGCATCCCATTAAAGAGATTTTATTTTTAATGCTGTAAGGCTGCTTGCAGTCAGATCAGTCTTCGCTTAGCGCATTTGTGGTTGAGTACAGGGATGGTGGCAGCTGAATCCAGAACCTTGCGTGAACTTCCCTTATCCTCAGCTTCCTCTGCTGGGGAGGGAGACTTGCCGTGTTGCAAAAATGACATTTCCAAATCACCTGTAGACAGCAGCAGGTCTGCAGGAGCGGGAGCTGGAGTCTGGTGTGATGGTTGGCGATATCGGGTCTTCTACCCTGGTTTTCAGGAACAGTGGGCAAAACCTGAGCCGTACCAAAAGCTTTGCTTCCTCAGGCATCACGGGAGACGTCCTCATGAGTTTTGTGCTGCACGTTTCCTTGAGCCTGTGCACACCAAGGGAGCCTGGATTTCCTTCTCAGGGGTGTGCTGAGGCCCGAGGAAGGGCTGGTTTTGTTGGTAGATGGGGTTTGACTTTGGGGTTGCGTGTGCCTATTAACAAAATGGTCACTTCTAATTGCATTTTTAAGGCTTTGATTTCCTTCCAAGTATTTTGCCTAATCATCTTGAGTAGGCTGAGGGAAATAAAGAATTAGCTGAGGTCAGGGAAGTTGAAGCTGCCTGTGTTACTTCTCAGAAGCAAGGCTTAGTCTGAGGGATGCTGAAGGCAGGAAGGAATCAGTCTCCTTTTCCTGCAGTACTCTGTAAGAGCAAGGGAAATCAAAACCCCCTGAAAGCCAAACAAAACAGGGAAACCACCAAGTGCGATAGGCTCCGCAGCGCTGGGTTCCTCCCTCTGTGTCAGTGGTCCAGATTCCTCTTTCTTGGATAGAAGTAAGTCTAGGATGTGAATCATGGCTAGAATAGATGAGAGGCATCGTAGTCTAGAAGTGCCTGCTGGTCTACGCTGATGATGAAGAGCGTCTAGACAGCTCAGATGGAGACACAGGCATTACAGGCACCAAAAGGTAGGGGAGAGGATTCCCATCGTAAAGACCTTTGGAATAATAAGCAGTTTCATAATTTCTAATGAATATTCACATGGGGGAATGAATAGAAAAAGAGGAAGGCTGTATTGAATGCTTCCTGAAGAAATACCAGTCATTATGATGATCAAAGGAAAAATCCAGCCGGCGTCTATGCTCAGTCATACTTACTTCCATTAAAGCATAGACACGGTGTCCCTTCGCATCTTAAAGGTCGAAGATGCAAATGCAGCGATTTGTTTTTTCCTAAGGATAATTTTTTTGGCTCTGCCAGAGCTGTGGATGCAGGCACTGTAGTACATTCCTGGCCTTAAAAACTAAAGGGCCGGGAAAATAGCTCTCTTTGAAGCATATTTGAGAGACCTTGGCATTAACCTTAAAAACAACTTTAGGCAGAACATGCTGTGTGCAAAGTAAGGTGACCTGGATGTGGATTAATGGCAAATAAACCTTACTGGAAAAAAAAAAAAAAAAAAAAAAAAAAAAAAAAAACAGTATATCCCCCCTCGATCATTACCCATTGAATTAACTGTGTAACTGATGCACTTAGATGTGCCCTCAACTTCCAAGCATCAAGCATGAAAGCTTCGCAGCGAGCGATTAGATAGCCCTCTCCAGAGCCTTACGGTCTGCTGGGAGTGCTGCGTTTACAAGTGGAAAGTCCCAGCCTGGGAGAAGTGAGGGCTTCAAAGTTGTATGAAGGGGGAAATAATTTGTGTGTGCCAGGGCATAGTCCTAATTTTTTAAATGTCCTTTTTAGTATGGCTGCCTGTTTTGTTTAAGGGAAGCAAAAGATGTGTTTCCAAAAGGAAGAAGTGGGAAATGTACTGCCTAGACGGTGTAATAATAAAAATTTGAGAACCGTGCATTATTTATTAAATGCTTAACTGATATGAGAACAAAAGTAGCCCTTTGAGTGTTCCTGGCATTAATGAGATTTCTCTGTGAATCCTTCCTTCTTGACAAGATTCTGGTGATAAAAGTAGGGAGACCTGATTTTTCTTTACTGAGACCTGCTGGATTTAGAAACGAACACCCCGCCTGCAACCACAAGTGAAATGTGGAGCCTTTCAAATACTTCTCTTTGAAAAATGTCTTGAGTTCAGTGTGCAGTTCCTTTATTTAGCTCAAGGCAATGATTTCAGCTAGAAGACACTTAAAAATCGAGGATGGCATCAAGAGCACCTTTTGGAGAATCCTTTCCGCGAGAGGGAAGTGGTTTTCAGGGCAGTTTCATCATTTCTCCCACAGGTGCTTTGCATTTTCCAGATGCCAAGAAGCCTGGGCAAAAATAAAAAAAAAGTCATCGAACTTCAGCAGTCAGGAGCGTAGCTAAGGTACCCGGCAAGCCGATCCTGGCAATAAGGACGTTAACATAATTTATTATCTCTCGTCCATTTGAGAGTATAAAACGTCAAAGGAGTTTCTAGTCTGCCGTGTGATAACGTGTGAAAGAGCAGCATTGTTCTCCTGAAAGTTAATTCCCAAGCCCCAGCAGCACCGAGTCCCCACGGACAAATGGTGCGGCTTGGCTGATTGAGAGGTGCAAAGTGCCCTACTTACTCCGGCTGCTACAGGTTTGACCTCCTTGTATCATCTGACACCTCGTTTGGTAAGAGGTTGCTGCAAGATCTCAAACCCTCAAATTATGTCAGACTTGCAGAGTTGCTTTGAAGTTAGTCCCTCCCTGAAATGTTTGTTTACTGCCTGGCACGTCCTGTTGTCTGGATTGGGAAGGATGAATAGTCAAAGAAAGAAAGCTATCAGGTTAGTGCAAATTTTCTGTTCCTCTTCACTTTCTGAACGTGTGCGGAGCTGTGTTTGGGAACACGCTGGGGATGTCCGATGCTCCTCGGTGCTTTGCTGTGCTGATGCGGGCTTGTAAGTTTTGTTTGTGTGGAGGCAGAGGGAAGCGAAGGACGGCTTGTCATACTGTTACAGGAGAAACAAATAGATGCTATCTAGCAGTTCATGCAGAAGCAGTTTTTGTTGGTTTTGCTTTTAAATGTTCAGTTTCCCTGTAGCTTTTAAAAACCACACGGGGAAAAAAAAATGAAGTTTAATTAAACGCTCTCTGTGCGGCTTGCAGACCATTCCTTGCCATCCTACGGTTCGGAGGTTTCAAAGCCTGGTCTCCGTAAGCCCTGTACCGACAGCAGGCAGGTGGGGCACCTCGGCTTTGCCCGTGGGAATCCCTTGGGAGACCGAAGGACTTCCCTGCTGGAGCCTCCACACCGCCTTGCGCTGTTCCTGCCTGCGGTACCCACGCGGTGTGCAGGGCACAGGTGGAACGGCGTGGGGCGGGTGCCTGGGAGGACTAAGGTTAAGCTGTCTTCCTTTTGCGTTTTTCCCTACGTTGGCGTTTTTTCCCACAAATATCAAAGTCCTCACCCTTGCTTTACAGTCCCAGTTAGCGCGATAGGACCGCCCTGGGCTTTTTGGGGAGGGGGCAGGATGTGCCTCTGCATGTGACGGTCAGCAAAAAGGTGCCCTGCGCGATGCCTGGTCTCCCAGCCGTGCAGGGGTTCAATCACTAACAAACATCGCTGAATTAAGTTACAGAAGGGGCTCTTTCAGGAGTTGCTTGCGTGAGAGAAACGGTCGGACTGCTCCGCCACGTGACTCTGGCTTAGCTTTGTGAGCGTTTGGGGCTGGCATTCCTCTGTGTGGTTGCTTGACAGATGCAAAGACACATTTTCCCCACCAACATGGTACTAGGCTGTAGCACTTTACCTGTTCCAGACAAAGACTGTGATTTTTTTAATTTTGTGGCTTGTGTTTTCTACCCATGAGAAATTTCGCTGAAAGTTCTACTTCTAGTTTTATTTTTATTTGCATGTGGGCAGAAAATGAAGTAATTCCCAAATATAGTCCAAGCCAAGAGATCCATCTGTTCTTGCATTTTTAAATGGCAAATTAATCCTTAACATACAACTCATCAAATGTCTTCTCTTTCATATTGTATGCCGCCTGAGATCACAGAAGCGACATCATTTTCCCAGGCCTTCCATTTTAAGTCATCCTTTACGTGGGAATCACAGTTACCGTCCTGGATTTACAAGGTGCTCGCGTGCCCCACCAGCACCCTGCGCTCTGTCCAGTTGCTGCATTTGGCCTAAAAAAGGATTTATTTTTTTTTTTAAATCCTCCAAGATTATTCTTCCTTTCATCTGGTTGGCATTTCTTTACAAGCCCAGATGAGATATAAGTCAACAGAAATTGTTTCAAAACCACCCTTCGTGTACATACATATTTCTGATGGAGAAGTAGTGCCGCCTTGTCCGTTTCTTTTCCTTTTTCACTTTTTGGACAATGGTGACCGTTTTTAGAAGTACTAAACTTGCACAGCGTTACTGTTGTAAATTGAACTTCTATATTAAGCTTTGCGTGTTCCCAATTTTACTTAAGAGGCATTGTTTATCAGCTGTGTATCTTGGCATGGCTTCCATTGCAACTCCCATCTGAAGAACAATTACATCTGTTGATACGAGAGGACGCAAGGTTTCAAAACCGCTCCGGACCCCAGCAAAAGGGAATTTCAGCGGGCGGCCATGGGTGTCCGGCCGGCGGCGGCGACGCTCCGCGGCGTGGGGCAGCTGGCGGAGCCAGGGCTCCGCAAAGGCACGACGACGCTTTCCAGGCCCCCCGGGACGGGCTGCTGGAGACGGGGGTCCCTCTGCTCTGCCTGCCGTGCCCCCGCGAGGCTCCACTGACCCCGCGGCACGGGAGAGCCGCGCTTCGTCGTTCTCAGCCGATGTAGGGATAGGCTTTGCTGCTGAGGACGCCAGCCAGTGCTCCGCGTGCTGCTCGTCGATGTCGGGGTGGTTGAGGCTGTTAATGCCCAGGAAGTCAGTTGCTAGTGCTTGTCAAGCGAGAGGAGCTGCTCCGTACTCCTCGAGTAAACAAGTAGTAACGCACTAGCACGGGGTAGAGGTGGTGCTCTAACCGGCACCGTGCTGTCCTGGCTCACAGGCAGTAACTTGGAGTAGATTTTTCTTTTTAAGGTGTTTACCAGATGCCTTCACGAAAGCAGTGCAGTCGTTGTTTAGGAAACAGCCTTTCAATGTTGCTTTCTCAGTGTTTTGAAAAGATTTGGCCTCCCGCGAGCCAGGAGATCGAGTTCCTCAAGCTGCTCTCTCGGTGACTCACCGAACGACCTTGGGCAAAGCCCTCGGCCTCTGCTTACCTTATTTTTCCATCTGCAATGCAGGGGTGTTAAGACATACCCAACTCACATCTGCCTCGAACTCAAATGTTTTTTGAAAGCTTTAATACGCTCTGAGGTGGCGGTTGCAAAATATTAATTTAGATGTCTACAGATAGCTGGCAGAAGTTGTTGACTTGAACAGCCTTACGGTAACTTTGGCCGAAGGGCTGAGAGCAATTTTTCTGCCAGCCCATGCAAGCCATTCCTTGGCCGTGGTGGTGAGCTCTGCCCCACCGGTGTCCTCCAAAGCCGCTGCGATGGCGGGCTCGCGGTGCTGGCGGCAGCGCAGGGACGGTCCCGTCCGCTCCGACCAGATTTGGGAAAGTTGCATTAAAAACCCCGTGGTGTAAGCGCACGTCTGCGCCATGCACGAGCGGGTGCTGGGCCTTGGCCCAGGGCTTCCCTCGCGAAGGTGACGGCAGAAAACAGAGGCTCCTTGGGCTCGCGCGTTCTCACACCCACTCTTTGGTTTGCACCGGTGGAAATTTAATTGTGGGAACGCTACGGCGCAGAGCGGCTTTGTACTGCGCCCTCCAGGCCCCGATGGCTTCCCAGCAGCGAGTTCTGTGGCTGTGGCCGTTCGCTGAGAAAGCATTTCCTCTGGCTTTCGGGGGTTTCATTTTTGCTCGAGAGCTGTCCCGCCGCTCCCAGGAAACCTGCGTGTCCCGAGGTGGTGGCCGGAGCTGAAAGCCAGCACGGGGAGCTCGGGCAGTGTTGTCCGGTGGTGGCGAGCTGCCGCGGTGCCCGAGCAGGCTGTTTGTGAGGCAGACAGGCCGATAGGTTCGTAACCAGCGCGTTTTTTCCAGGTTAGCCTTTTTATTCTTGGCCGTACGAAGTTCATTGTACCAACCAAGCCTGGGGACAGAGGGAGGTAGGTGAAGGAGCAACACCAGCGGTGGGCTGAGCACGACCATCAGCCAGACATGGATTGATACCAACGTACGTATTTCAGCGATTGTAATCAGCAGATTATTTAGCTGCAGTGAGGAACCAAAAGGACCCTGTGGCTGTCTCCGGACTCTCAGAGCACGTGGCTGCAGGGGAAGGACGGTGCTGGGGCCGGAGGGCTTCCCGAAGTCCTCCCCGGCTTTCTGAGCAACATCCACGCCTTTTCCACGGTTGATTTCAGCATGGTGCTCCTCACCGAAGCTCAGGTGTCTCTTAGACATGAGGATAAAATGGCTGAAGTAAATATTCCTATGGCCTGTCACGGAAATTGTCACGTACTCTTAATAAGCCAGTCGCTTGATTTGGATTAAAAATACGGTAAATATTACCTGGAGACTGTATCTTAAAAGCTTACTGGTCAAAGACTGAAAAGCCACTGTCAACAGCCTGCGTTATTTGGCCAGCTCAAACATCCAGAGCTGTCACGGCTGTGCTACTTTCCCATGGCCTTTACACATCGTTTCGTTTCTGTCGATTCAGGATTCCAGCCCAGCAGGAGATTTCTCAAGTCTCCTTTCTGGGTGTGGTAAGGCAGAAAAAGTTAAGGGAAAGAGGACGTCCTAATTGCATTTGTCTGCAGTATTTAATGATCTTTCCCCAGAGCAGTAAATACTTCTTTATCTGCTGAGCACTGATTTTTCACGACTCTTTTCTGCTTACGCTCAGTAGGCCTTTTTTTTTTTTTTCCCTCGGTAGGTTGTTTTATCCTAGCTGTGTGTTGTTAAATACTTCTGAGGATGCATGCATGACGTGTACAAACCAAAGTTCTTTGGGTGGCAAGTTTTCAGCGGCTTGAAACGATGCCAAGAATGTCAGGCCATCGCGTCCCGGCGAGCTGCTGCACCCAGGCTGAAGGTACTGGAGGCCGGGGCGCGGGGCAGCTGGCGGAGAGGACGTCGGTGTGGCTCTGTTCCCGGCTCGCCTTCCCTGCCCTTGCATGCCAGGCAGCCGGAGCCTGCTCTGACGCTTATGTGAAGACGTAAAACTTTGTTATGAGACGGAAAAGCAGGGTTCGAGCTCATTGCGGTATGCACGTGTGGGCTGAGCCCGCTGAGCTGCCAGCCTGCAGCGTGGCAACGACTTGTTACCTCTCGATCGCTTGTTACCTCTCGATCGCTTGTTACCTC
>CM021717.1:7577933-7608174 GCA_011074415.1 Stictonetta naevosa | reverse complement strand
TCTCGATCGCTTGTTACCTCTCGATCGCTTGTTACCTCTCGATCGCTCAGTACAAACAAACCTGAGGTGCTGGACTCCGTTGTCTGATGACTTTCACCCAGGCTCAACAGCTCCTTTTAGCTCGGACAAAAACACACCTGTATTCATTGCCGCAGATGTGAGAAGTGCTTTTTTCTCACGAACCCGCTGATGCAGACTGGTGGTGGTGGTGTGGGTGGCGGGATGTGCTCGCCAGCATCCAGGTCGCTGGAAGGATGCTCGAAGAGAACCCTTCATGTTTTGAGGGTCTTGAGGCAAAATTCAGCATCAGCAGAAGTGCTCTGAGGCGACCAGCCAGGACCCAGAAGACGGCCAGCTCTGAATAGCTGAATGACCTGCTGCTTCTGACTTGTTTTTAGGGGTGGGGGGAAGTTTGCTGTTTGTGGGAATGGGTTACTTGGCGTTGCCATTGTGGCGTTTGTGTATTTGATGTGCTTTCCTTTTAGTTTTGCACATGTGCAGGGAATGTGGGAAATTCTCATCAAATGCGTTTCCATTTTGGTGCGGTGTTGGGTAGTGCGGCAGCAATGGCAGCCTGTAATGGCCCTGCGCATCTTTCGGTTCAATGCACCCTTTTTCATCCAGAAGAGGATCCAGTTTCATGGGCAGAGGTCCTTTACAGCTGGAATGGCATATGACACTCCAGTGTTTTCTAGTGGTTTCCTTTCAGTCAGTATTGATAACTTTTGCTGGATGTTGGCTGCCAATAAACAGATTTTTCAAATTCTTTTTCCAAACTTTAAAATTATGCGTTCAGGGTTCTTTCACCATTTCTTTGGCGCAGTTTTCCCAGAGCTGACCGTGTTACATCCAAGCAATCTTACCTGGCAGCTTGTTTCTGAAGCCCGTTGACAATGTGAAAAAACACCCCAAGGACTTGTGTCCTGTGGGTAGAGCTGATCCGCGTGCAGCACCTCGCAGCTGATGGCTTTTGCATGCGGATCATCTCCCGTGGCTTAGCTGGGATCTGGAAAGGGAGGGACGAGAAGAAGGGTTCCTGTTATTTCCGTTCCGAGATTACTGTACGTTAACGTTGGATTTCCTGACTAGACTTGGGAATCTGCTGCTGACATCAGCCGTGTGAATAACTCACGCCGGGGAAGGTTGGCCTGTGTTACTGTCCTTAATAGATCTTTCTAGGAGATAATCTGTACTCGGAGATTATTTTGACAGGGTATTGAATCATAGCTGATCTAGGCAGAGTTCCTGCTTCCAGTTAATTCTGGCAGAAAAAAATAATCGCTCTGAATATTTTCTGTAAAGAATTCTGGATCCTTCACCAGTTCTGGTTACGCATTTTTTGAGGGGAGCTATTAAAAAAACCCCAAACATTTCATTTTTCCTTTTTTCGTCCTGAAATTTGGCACACGTTCCCCCTGAAAAAAGAAAAGGCTTCCCAGCGACTTTAGGTGGCTTGGTTTTTTCACTTGCTCTGACAATGGCAGCTGGTTTTTGTTGTTTTTTGTTTTTTCCTTAAAACCTGAAGTTTGGCAGCATGTTGCCTGCCGTGCGTGTCCCTGCTTCTTCCTGCGCCGTTTCCCACCGAGCCCGCCGTGTTTCCTGCTTGCCGTAACGAGGGTCGTCACCGGAGCTACCGCTGACTCACGTCTCGAATCAATCCCCAGAAATGACAATTGTCCCACATTTTAAAATTGCAGAAGGGTCTGGCAGGTTGTGGGATCCCTTGATTGAGCGCAGCCTGCCATTGAGGAGAAGCAGCAGGTATCCTGTTACATCGACTGGTTCGGAGTCGCTCTTTTATCTCCTTTTTGCTGGGGAACAAAGGGAGCGGCTCGCTTTGTATGCTTTGCTCGAGCGCTTTCATTTTTCATACCTAAATAGAGCGTAACTTCATCGTCGGTTAGACCTGCAAATGCAATTACTCCAAAATGAGATATTTCTGTGGAAACGAGACCTGGTTCTACAGGATGCGTGCGCCAGGGTCTGAAATGTCATCTCTGCAGTTACAAGAGAGAGAAGGGAAGGTTTGTGTGCTCGATGGGCTGCAGTGTGCCGGGGGCTGAAACCGGGGGAATCTGGGGCTCGTTTGTGTGGTGTGAACCCAGCACTGGATTCTTGCCCTCGCAGTCTCTGGGGCGCTACCCATAGGGATAAAACTGAAGCAGTGCATTCTTAATCGACTTCATGTGATTAGAAAATAAATGTGTAGGTAAATGTTGTAAGAACACAGGCGTCCTAGGTACTTGTAAAACACTGCAGACAGTTACAGAAGGCAGATTAATGTTTTAAAAGGGCTCGTAAACTGCGCTGGTAGTAGGGTGCGTGTGTAAGGGAAGGGTTCCACATCTGCCTCCTTGCTGCAGTGAGAGTCAGCTCCTTTCAGCTCCGCTTTCCATCTGATTTTGCTGACAGTGAAATCAAAACCCTCTATTTTGCATCGCTGTGATGCCACGATAAAAGCCGGAGTGAGACTCATTTTTGAAGCTTTGTGCATATCTGAGCTCAACGAGAGAGCGTCTGAAATCCTTCTGCTTAAACTCCCAGTTCTTCGCATATCAGCATACGTCACAAGAAAACCCCGAAACCTCCTAAAAGGCAAATGAGGCTGTAAGCCGAAGATGTTTAAAAAAGCAAATTCCCAGCACAGACTCCCTCTCTGTGAAATGCGTGTGTTGTGACAGCTCAGGAGATTAGTTTTGCTGCGTGCTGGCATTCTGCTCGGCTGGGTTTACATGGATGTTGAAGAGCAGGTTTTCCCGTGTTGGGAAAAGGCTGGGTGCCAGAGCGCGAGAGATCGCCGCGCGGCTCCTGCGCTCGTGCCGGTAGCGAACGCGCTCGGGGAGGACCCAAAGCCCTCTTCCTTGGGATGTTCCCGGCCTGCCCCGAGAGCTGCCGATGGCTGAAATGGAAGCAGGTGTCAGAGCTGCTGTTTGAACGCGGCTCTTACGTTCCCGCGGTAGAATTTCCTTAGCTGGTTTTTCAAAAGATAGTCTTGCTAGAGGAATTTTTAATAAGTTACCTTCCACGAGTTGGCAAAGGACGGTGGTTTTCAAAGTGACTTACAGGGAAAGGAGAAGCCACGCTCTGATTTTAACATTCCGGGAACATCCCCTCGTGCAGCTCACATATTTTAGTTCTGTGTATTTTTAAAGCTGGTCTGGTTACAAGGGTTTCTGTTTTTCTCTTCGAGACCCCGTATAACTCACTGTCAGAGGCTTTATTTTCATTCTGCTGTGTGCTATAACTGTATGACACAGCAGCTGCAATTAACTCTTCCATCAATCTCCTATTCACACAGCAGAAAACCTCTGACTTCCTCTTGAATGATTATATCCATGTTTCTTCAATTGGAAAAGTGACGAGCCTTTCCTGAAAGAAAGGGGAATTGTTCTGGCTGCCATTTTCTCCTCCCTGAAAACTGAATAAAGCGAGCATGATTTCTTTTCTCTGGAATGTCTCAGAAAGTCTCGATCGCTTCGGGACGCGTATCCCTGAAGCTCCCTGCACGCAGTGATGTTAGTGGCATGGTCCCCGCTTCCCAAAATAAAATTCAAGTTGTTGTAGAACTCGTCACCCTCCTCGGCTGTCGTCACGGGGCTCGTTGCTCGGACGTCTGACGGTGCTGCCCGCAGCCGATCTCCCCAAGTGGAGTGCTGTGCTTTTAACAGCTTGTTCCATATTTTAAACGTCGTCATAAAAAGGCTAAAAATAGCCCATTCCCATTTTAAAGCTCCGCTCAAACAGAAATCCAGTGCCGCCACTTACTTAAAAGATGCAATCTTTGCAAAGTCGAATATTTGAAATGTTTGGAGGAGTGCGCAGCTGATGGCAGTACCGGGCATCAGAGCGTAAAGGGGCAGAGCCTCGAGGAAGCCCTAAAATCTGTTTGAGCTGCCCCAGGGGAATGGTGCAGCTCGTGGTGCGGCTCTCGGTTTGGAAATTATTTTCAGATTCTCTCCTTGCACATCCTCTGACTGTATTTGTGTTTTAAAAAAAGCTTCCCTGCTGTTTGCCAATTTGTTCCGTAGTGGCAGGGGGCGGTGGTGTCACCCCTGCAGTCTACCGACGGCTGGTGAACGTGGGGCCAGTTTTGTCCTTTTTTTCCCCAAATGCTGTAGCGAAAAGCTTGACTTTTCATGAGGACCTGGGATGGTAAAGAAGCACCAGAGGCATATGGTGGGGAGCAGAGGGAAGGGGATAAAAGGGTGAAAGCTGAACGGTGAACTGCAGCATGCCTTGCTGAGCAGCGAATTAGCTTGTTCACGGCCTCAAAAAGCCACAGAATGAACTCACAAAAATGATTCAAAACATGAAATGGTTTCCCTGAGAAAAGAAGAGAAAGAGTTATTTGGGTTAAGGTAAAGAGGGAACGTAACAAGCTCGTGAAATAACGTAAGATGGAAAAAAGATGAACTTGTTTATCATTTCTGACAATACAGACAGAGACTTAAAAAATCAATCGAAAGCAGCAAATCCAGAAGCAAGCCCGTTATTTTTGTACGTGGCAGATCCTCCCCCCAGCTTCCAGGCTCGGAGCTGAAATTCCAGTGGAATTTTTTAGAAAGTTGCTCGTGTAATGGAGAATCTCCAGGGTTATGTCAGACAGCATTATTTTTAGCAGTGATACAAGCCCTCGTGCCTCAGGGAAGAAACCAGCCACCGAAGAAGATGACGTGTCCCCACTGGGCAAGCTTTAATAACATTATTCTCTGTATTTGTGACTCCTCCGCGAAGCATCTAACGAGCGGCACCGTCGAGAGCCGGCGGGTTCGATTGGCTCGCCGCGCGATGTGATCCACAAACCCCGTTCTGTAACGACGGCGGGCTGTCAGAGACGCTCCCGGGCCCGAAACCCGCGGCCGGCCGGGTTTGCTGCTTCCCGTGCAGCTGCCCCGGCTCTTCTCCTCGCTGCGCTGCTCCTTCGCGGGCGGGCGAGGGGCTTTGCGGCGTGCCCTCCGCCTTCCTGCAGCCCTCCCACGCAGGCCCGGCCGTAATTCCACCCCGCCTCGTGGCACGGAGCGTAACGGAGCCGTCTTACCCATATTCCATTTCCTTGACTGCTGGGAGAGTGCGGCGCGGCCACGGCCGTTCCCCTGCTGCCGTCTCAGCAGAAAACCCAGCGGCAGCCCGGGCATTTTGCTTTTTAATTAAAATCCCTTTGTGTCTCCGTGCACTGACCTGCCGTTTCCCTTGTGCCTTCCGCAGCAGTGACTCCAGCAGCAGCTCGAGTGACGAGTCCCCAGCACGGTCCGTGCAGTCGACGGCAGTCCCCGCGCCCGCGTCCCAGCTGCTTCCATCTCTGGAGAAAGATGAACCCCGGAAAAGTTTTGGGATCAAGGTTCAAAATCTTCCAGTGCGCTCAACAGGTAAATTCACATGCGGCAGTGTCTGTACAAGGTGCCAGAAAAAGGGGAAAAAAGAGTAGGGGCAGGCTACTGACTGATTAAATAATACTTTTTTTCTGTGTTCTTGGTGTCAGATGTGTCTTCTTAAACTCTTCACTGTTGAACAGGAAACCCAGAATATAGCCTGATGAGCCATCTTTTATGAAACTTGGTTCAGGGTTACTGCTGCCATAGTGATGGAATACGATTAGGTGAGGTAAAGCATCAGGTTATGAATGATGCTGCATTTAAGAGATTTCGTTCTTACTCTGCTAGAGATGGAAATGCTGGGGGTTTATGTATGTTTCAGGACTCTCGACTGAGTTTAAATTCTGAGCCTCTCGGACAGAGGAGCATACCTGCTGGCTTTTACAGCTTTTGCCAGAAATTTAACTTCTTGCATCCACGAAAGCAAACACAGAGGCACTGGTTAGGGCTAAAGCTACCCAGTGCATTCCCCTTTGTTTCTCCCAGTGTCACCAAGCTTAAGCTACTGAGGCAGAAATTTTCCACATTTTTTTTCTATTTGCTCTTGTATCACCGTAGCTTTGTACTGATACGGTTAAAGAAAAATACTTTGTATTTTGGCTGAATGGTTTCTTTAGGCATTCTGTTGCAAGAAGAGCAGCGTCCATGCTTTGAACGTTGGAACTGATGTTGGGTTAGGAGGTTGTGCTGTGTATTTTTGCATCTCCGTGGAGAAAAACGCAGTCTAGTTTTGGCTACAAGTTTTAAAAACATTCTGATATCCATTGTTAGGTGATGTGGAGGAGGGAGGATGGAAGGAAATTTATGCAAATGGAGATGCAACAAAGGCTGGACAGGAATGGGCAGAAAGATTAGCCTGCGAGGAAGGAGCCTGGGAGAAAGTTTAGGGCAGCTTTGATCAGGCTCCTAACGCATAGATGTCACGAGGCGATAGCACATAGGTTCATCCCCCAGAGCCCTGCCTCACTTAGAGCAGAAGATGGATGCTGCCCTGGGCAGGAGTGGTGAGCGACGAGAGAAGGTGTCCTGCGTCCCGAAGCCCTCGCGGAGGAGCGGGGAGGCGTGCGCTACACGGGGCAGGGGCGCAGGGTCGTGCCTTCGGCGAGGCAGCAGCCTCTGAGGACGGGCTTCTCTCAGCTTCTGCCTCGGTTCTCGTGCAGTAGTGAGAAAATCGCTTAATTAGTGACCATCTGTGAGAAACCCCACGCGTCCCCAGCACTACAGCTACTGGAGCTGGTGCTTCGAAACACTGCTGTGGATTTCCCGGGGAAAACCTGCAGCGTCTCGGATGTGTCACTTGGAGCTGGCGGGAGGTTCTGACCATCGCTTCTCGCCATGCCTCAGTTTCTTTTTTGCATCATGTGAGAACTTCAGGGTTTTCTGTTGCAGTGTTGAGCATCGAACAGTGCATGGTAAATAATGTGGGAGACCGCTCACTGAGGAGCGTGGAGCCCTTCGCTCCCTACACTGAACAAGGGAGAGATTCCGTGGAAAAAAAGAGCACGGGGTCATTTGGAAACCAGTTGTAGCATAATTCACGTATACACAGGCTCTGGCTGAATCAAGATACCATGTCTCAACTTTGTGAGCAGCATACCCTGCAGCGTTAATATTCTTTCTATGGATTTTTTTGCTGTAGTTCCTTGAAGGGCCGTGAGGTACATGCCCCACAGATACTAGGCAGATTGTGTGAACGTTGTCAGGTGTTGCAGAATCACATGAATCAGCCTGGTTAACCTTCTGAATTGACTGAACCGAATGCTGTATAACTTGGGTCTCCGTTCCAGATGCCTCATCCTGCCTCTGAGAACTGTTCCACACTGTATCTGTGTGTTTGGTGTATGCTCTTGGTGGTGGGCTTATTAAGGAAATAACACTGTTTACTTCTTCATTTTGAAGTGGATTTCTCCTAGAAGTGATAGCTGTATGCCTGTTGGCTTTAGTGATGCAAAATCCTGCACGGGGTTTTCTGGATTACAAAATCAAGGCAAAGAGAAGGATCAGCTTTTGACACAGGCAAAATAACACTGAAAAATAAAAAGGCACTTCTGTGGACACTGAAAAACTAGAAGTCACATTTCATAAAGAATAGCAGATTTCTTCACGTCTTTTCTGCTGCTGTTAAGTTGTTAGAAAACCACGTGTTTTTGTAATACTGATGTTTTCTTGTTGGTTTAGATACAAGCCTTAAAGATGGACTTTTCCATGAATTCAAGAAGTATGGAAAGGTGACATCGGTGCAGATTCATGGGGCCTCTGAGGAGCGGTATGGACTGGTGTTCTTCCGACAGCAGGAGGACCAGGAAAAAGCACTAAATGCCTCAAAAGGAAAACTCTTCTTTGGCATGCAGATTGAAGTAACAGCCTGGATAGGACCAGGTAAGGCCCCGTGCCCTTCTTGCACTTCCACTGGATGCATGACCGCTCCGGGCATAGTCACTGCTGTTGCAAAGAGGCAGCATAGATATAAGAAATGTTAAAATTGCCTTCCTGCAGAAACATAATTTCAAGAAACTGGGAAATACGCCAGAATAAATTCCAGAGCAAGGAGAGTGGATGTTCTTAGGTTAAACGGGGAGAGAATTCCAGTCTTAAACCTCAGAGAAGGAAGCCTGCCATCCTGTTAAACAGTGGGATCTGCTGGCTGCTGGAAGAAACAATCAAATCTTCCACATCTCAGTGGAGTGGAAACCAGTAGGTGATGTAAGCATAGCACTGAGTCCTCACAGCCTTCTTTTTTCTGCTTTTGATGAAAACAGCTAATGACGGCTGAATTTATGAGGCTTAGGCAGTGTAGTGCGAATGACCAACCAGTGTAAGCTGTAGCATTGAGCACACGGTTTTCACTCTGTACTTCAATTGTATGTTTAAAAATTGGTTTGTGAAAATAACCTTTTTCCATTTGCTGTTCCCCAAGTACAGTGCAGCCTTATTTGAGTTCTCGACAGGCATTAATAAGTGTTAAAAGAATACCTTTCTAGAGGAGCAGATGCAGAAGGCAGCTACTTTTCATCTGAAGGTGCTCAGTGCTCACCCAGTGGTGTGATGTAGACCTTTCAAACTCCACATAAATAACACAGTTCACAAGTATAGTACTACATTATTTTTGTCAAAGACATTGGTTAGTCTCATTCAGATCGTATCTGCTTGTCAGGAAGTAGACTTGAACAAACAAGTCAACGTGAAACAAACCCACATGAAAAACACCCCACTGCATTAAAAATTTCTCGCTCTCTTTTGCTTCTAGAAACAGAAAGCGAGAATGAATTTCGTCCTTTGGATGAAAGGATAGATGAGTTTCACCCAAAAGCAACAAGAACTCTCTTCATTGGCAACCTGGAGAAAACAACAACCTACCATGACCTTCGCAACATCTTTCAGCGCTTTGGTGGCATAGTGGTATGTGAATTCTTTTTCTTTCTTTCTTTTTTTCTTTTTACTATGTAGGGTATTATTGCGTTCTTTCTGTACAGACCTGTAAAATGCTACGAGTGGTGGTAAATCATGATGTTGATGACAGATAATTCGGTCCTTTTTTAATAACCTGAGTCATTCACCTTGCTAGAATGTACCTGAAAGCTTTTCTTTGCATTTGGAGTGAAATCTTAGTGCAAGTGTATTGAGGAAATAACTTAGCAATAGAAATAACTTAGCAATAGAAACAGTCTTGAGAGCGTTTGTGAGAGACAAATCTTTCTGCTAGCTCAGAGGGTTTGCAAAAAAGCAGAGCTAGGTAGTCTGGACATAAATATGCCTAGCGTTACTTTCACATTTCATCAGTACAGCTCTGCGAAGTCTGCATTTCCTGTTGGTTTCTGAAACAAAGGGTTTAGTTGCTGCATGTGGCAGTAGCCATCAGCTATGACAGTCTGTTTGCTGACAATAGGGCAGAAGAGGCACTGAGCAGATGGATCAGTGATGACACATGCGGGATTTGGGTTTTCAGCTGAGCAGGCTGATCTGCATGAGACAGAGCAGCAATCTTTCCCCTCTCCTCTCCTCACGCCACTTTCTATCAAGTCATATCAATATTACATTTAAGAGAGATTTTCCAGAAAAGTAAAGTAATGATCTTCAGTGAGTGTAATTAATTGAACCTGAGCTTCTGCACTAATAGTTTATTCTGTATGCTCGCTGTACCCTTGTGGTGGCCGTGGCTGCCCTATTTGTTCTGCACTTCAATATTGTTGTCACTGTTGAGGTATCTGTAAAAAGAGGGGAGGCATGCTTCCATGTGTGATGTGGGCAAACAAAGAATTTACACTTTGTTATGTCTGGCAGCAACTGTGCATCCTGTCTTTGCTGTCATCTTGACATCAGCACTGATTTATGAATTTGCAGTGTCTGTGGCTTAAACCCTTTTCTAATGTTATACCAGCTGAGCTGTCCTGATAAAGATACTTATCAGTAGTAGTGCACTGTCTCTTAAATGTTTTTTTCTGTGAAATAGTGCTGCATTGTCAACATTATTAATCGGCCAGAATTCAGCAGCAGTGCTGCCCGGCAGAATTTCCTTGAAAACTTACAAACTCAGGTGCAAAATGGACTAGCTTTATAACCTTTCCAGTGGATAGTGAGCAAAGTAATGGTGTTTTATTTGCCTGTCAGAAGAAATTGCTTGCCTAGGGTGAGTGGTCAGGTATAATTTGCCACAGTTGCAATAGTGCAACTTCAGACACTTGGAAATGTAGTCCTCCATTAGTATTCCACTTAAATCATTAGGCCAGGGCTATCGAATTCTAGCAGTTGTGTAAATCTCCCTGTTTACTTCTGTTTTCTCAGGTAAAGAGTTCTTGGG
Source organism: Stictonetta naevosa (assembly GCA_011074415.1). Lineage (NCBI taxonomy): Eukaryota > Metazoa > Chordata > Aves > Anseriformes > Anatidae > Stictonetta > Stictonetta naevosa. The sequence goes on along the minus strand of CM021717.1, from coordinate 7,598,004 downwards.
AGAGACCTTATCAAACTGCTGCCTTGTCCCTAAATTTATTAACCATGAAATTAGTCTGTCCTGAATGTTGGAATGTTGGCGCTTAAATTCGTGTGGTAGCATTGGCATGTAGCTCACAAAGGAAGCTTGTGCTATTTAAAAAAAAAATCAAATGAAACACTCTACCTTCTATTTTCAGCTCAGAATGAATCATAACATCATGAGCTTGTTCAGAGGCTTTCGGTACATTTGCCAGTACTAGTGCTGAGCTTGAATGTTAACCAAATGTCAACTCCAGGTTTGCTGTTTTCCAAAAATCACTTAAAAGGAGCCTTTATTAGGCTTCCATAGCTTTCTTGTGACTGCACCTACTTCTGAATGGGCCCGTGGTGCCTTAGGATCCTTCAGTGATTTCACAGTGATCAGAATTTCAGAATTGGAGCTCTGTTTTGCCTTTGCCACATCAGGGCCAGGTCAGTTCAAGAGATGCGTTCAGCATCGCTTTCTGCTTCTAGGAACAGGATGCATCGAGTTTATTTGGAAAAAAGGCCCTGCTTGGCTCTTGGATCAGAAATGAGGATTGGAGCAGGTTTTTTTTTTTCCTCTTGAGCCTTTACAAGCAAAAAATAATATGTGTTTCTTTGATTCTGTGTTGTCTCTTCTTGACATATTAGCAAACCAAAGCTACCGTTTGTTGATCAGGTCAGGCTTACTTCTGCGGGGTTGAGTTTTAAGTCTGTGTTATGAAGAGCTTTCCCTGCATCAGTAAGGATTTGGTTTTACCACTGGATGAGATACAACAGAGCAGCAGAGTTTTTTAACAATCTACTGATGTTTAAATCCTCTCTGTGAAAGAAACATTAATTAAACAGAGAGCATTGTGCCATGTGAGCCTCAGAAAAAAAAATCATTTAGATTCAGTTTACATTGTTGAATCTTCTTTTTCGCCTGTTGCTGACTGTCGATTGCTTTTTTTCCCCAGGATATTGACATTAAGAAAGTGAATGGTGTTCCTCAGTATGCATTCCTTCAGTACTGTGATATTGCAAGTGTGTGTAAAGCTATTAAGAAGATGGATGGGGAATATCTTGGAAATAACCGGCTCAAGGTAAAGAAACCCTCCCATGGACCGTATCCTTCTCCCTGTTACTTTTGCTTGCGGCATCAGAAGATATTTTGCATCAGCTTAGGCTATGGAATTGAGATGTTTTTTTAATGCATAGGTCAGATCACAGCGTGATGTTTTCAGCCACCACCAGATTTGGGATTAATCAGCACTTTTGTTGGCTGTCTCAGCAAGGAGGCCCAGATTGAGCAGATTTGGAGACTGACATTCTCTGGCTTGCAGAGGTACTCGTACTCCTTGAAGGCAGTGCTGGGAAGCTGTACCACTACTGACGATGAACAGAGGCTGTCAGTCCCCAGAGCTGTCAACCTGTCACCTTCCAGAAGCATTCAAATTGTACAAGAAACAAATGTTGTCAAACATTGTATTTGTTTAAGCATGCAGAATTATTTTCATTAATTGCTATTTGATTTTTGTCTTGCTTGCACCTGCGCGAGACGCTAATTTTAGAAAACCCATACAGATGACTAGCTTTCTTCAAATAACTCTTAATTAGGCGTGCTCTGTTCAGTTAGCTTAACACTTGTGAATTGTACTGATGAAAGTTTTGCCCTTTTGTGTTCAGCTGGGTTTTGGAAAGAGCATGCCTACAAACTGCGTGTGGTTAGATGGGCTTTCTACAAACGTTACGGATCAGTATTTAACTCGACATTTCTGCCGATACGGGCCTGTGGTAAAGGTAGGTGGGAGGCTTTGGTGTCTGGTTTGAAGTTGTTACTGTCTTCCTTTCTTCACATCCTGTCCTTTCAACCCCGACTGTCCAGGGCTTTATGGCTCAGATATAGAAATTCTCTCTGGGGTGTAATTTGGCCTACAGGGATCTCTAGCTTCGCATCCTGTCGATCTGATACATAGAGCAGTCTCTGCTGGTGTTTGGAGTGAGCCGAGATAACAAGTAGTGGAACCCACTTGTTGCTCTTGTGCAGTACAGTCTCTCCCCAACAAAATTTATCTAGAATGCTAACCTAGAATGCTAGAAACAGCAACCTAATTACCTAGTTATACCCATGCATGCTAATTACATAATCAGACACGACTATATTTTTTCATTAAACCAAAAAACGACTTCTTAAAAGCAGTTAGGGTACTCACACTAACACAGGTATGTGAAAGCAAAGAGAAAGTCGATGACCGGGCAACATGCCCGTACTACACAGCGGGGGCACGTTCCCTGCGTGCGGCCAAGCCCCGCCGCGAGCAGGCATCAGAGATTTGTGCGCATGCTTCGACTTAAGCATGTGAGTTGTCCCGTGCGTTTCTGTTGGACAGTGATGTGCTTAAAGTGGGGCGATGTGTGCAAATCTTCGCAGGATCAGGGTCTTGCCTCCTTAAGAATTTGTGTGGGTTTGTGTTGCAGCTTTGACATTCTTTATTGTAGCTGTTGTTGCTTCAATAATAAGTCTGTGTTGCTAAAGGAAGCTAATATTTGGCAATTGGGCGTTTAGCAACTGAGTGGTACTGCAGACTGTGATAACAAAAACTGTTTCCATTTTGTGATTAAATGTTCCCTTTACCTTTTTTCCCCCCTAAAACATATTGGAAAATTTTTCAAAAAATAAAAGTAAACAAAGCAAAACTACGAAACTCAGTCACCAGAGAAAAAATAAAAGTAAAATACAGAAAAACAAAATAAAGGCGTAATATACCTCAAGCCACAATATCCACAATGCAAAGCAGTCCCGTGTCCTTTATTGTCTCTTCATAACAATATGCCTCATCAGAAAAGAATGGAAATTTACCTTGCTAAAAATAATTTTCTTACTGGTATCCTCATGACTTAGGATTTTGTTGGGACTGACATTAAGTCCTGTGGATGAGGCTCTTATTTGGTTTTTGTTTTGTTTTTTTGTTTTTTACAGGTGGTGTTTGACCGCTTAAAAGGCATGGCCCTGGTTCTCTACAATGAGATTGAATATGCACAAGCAGCTGTAAAAGAGACCAAGGGGAGGAAAATCGGTGGGAATAAAATTAAGGTGTGCAGAATGACCTCCAAAAAAAGAAACAAATTGTATTTAGGCATTACCCCTTAAACGCTGGCATTTGCAGACTGCCAGTCAAAAGGAACACTTAGTGGGACAAGTATGTCCCAGATATCTAAGGCTTAAACGATTTTTACACTCGGCTTATCAAGATGTTAGGGTATCTTGAACTGTTACCTACAAAGCCTCTTCCAGTATTCTGCCGTTTGTTTTGCTGAACTTGTCTCTCTAAGCTCCTGAGTGTTGGTGTCCGTGTTACTGCCTCGTTCACCCGAATCCAAGGCAAGCTCTGTCCGTTTTTATGTTAAAGAGTGAAACCTGAGGGCTCGAGCTGGCCACAGCCACGAGGTGACAGCATGCTGCCTGTCTGCTGCTGGTGCCCGTGGTGGCCTCGTCCTCATCCTCACGGTGGCCTCGTCCTCACAGCGGCACGGGCAGGGCTGCCCAGACATGCAGCCTGCTCTAGTGGTAGCAGCTCCTGGCTCGTCACGCAGGGGAAAACATGAAAAGCACTGCTCTAAAAAATGGATGGAAAGTAGTGTTTCCTGGAGCAACGCTTAGCATTGACGGGGTCCTCTTGGATTTGGGTGAATGTGGTAAAACCTGTTACAAGTGTCCCATCGGTTCCTCTAAGTGGGGACGTGAGGTGTCAGCCAGCCCTCTGAATCATCTTCTTCTCCTCCTTTCTTCTCTCCTGAAGAGTGGGTAATGATTTCAAGCGTAATCTCTCATCTGGTGCATTAACCTAGCAACTTCCCACCCCTTGGGGTTAGGAGTTGGGTATACTACAGATTCTAAGCGTGGTGGTTGAATATATGTAGCCTTCATACGGGGTAAAATATGTGGCCATTTAAAAAATTCATATCCTGTGTTCATGGGTCTTGCTACTTAGCAACTTGGGAATAAGCAACACCCTTAATGTTTGTATGTCTGTTCTCCATTGCTATGGTTTGATGAACGTCTAGGCTGATTAAAAAAAACACACTAAACCAAAACAACAAAAAGCCCCTAGAACGTTAAAAAAACTGCATTATGTGAAATACACTACGTTAAATCCATTCTAATCCTTCATTTTTGGCACCAGCTATGCCATTAGCTTCTTAATGTTGTCACACTTGGCTAGAAAACAGCCAATCTTCGAGCAGCTAGAATAGGGAGCTGCAATTCAGGATGCTTGGTTCCTTTCCCATCCCTGCTGTTGCCTTGGTATATAACCCCAGGCAAATAATGTGCAGTCTGAAATGGATTAATAATACTGACCTGCCTATAGCACCGTGCTGAGATATAAGGGACTTTGGAACTTTAAATGGAGTTGCAGCATTAAAAGCATCAATGCCGTGATAATAGTGTGTATTTTTCCTGCTGGCTTACTGAACAGAAGCTTTTCATGTGCTTCTGGTCTTGCAGCTAAAACAACATACCCAGCAAGGAGGTAATTATATAGATCCATACGGCTACACTGAGTTAAGAGGGAAAGGTATTTTTTTTTTTTTTTTTTTTTTTTTTTTTTTCCTGGGGATGCATAGGGCCAGCCCTGAGAAGTGTTTGGCCTTTTTTCGTTAAATAGTATCATCAAATCAGTTTTGTTAAATGGTATCATCCCCATTTTCAGTTCTTCTCCCCTGTTCAGATTCTGCAGCAGATGGTGAAATGATGTTAAAATGGGTTGTTTCTCTCACTGAACATGATTTACCTTTTATTTTTCAGGTGGATTTTGCAAATCGAGAAAGTCAGTTGGCATTTTATCATTCCATGGAGAAAACGGGTCAAGATATCAGAGACTTCTATGAAATGCTGGCAGAAAGAAGGCATGTGTCTAATACTTTTATTGCAGTCTCTTACTTTTCCAACATTGCACAATTAAACTTTTTTTCAGGCTATAATCATTAAACAAACATTTGGTTTTGTTCCTATCAACTTCACCCTTCTTTTTAATTTTTTATTAAAATATTCTATTTGTGTGTTTTACCTTCTCAACTTTTTTTTTTAACTTAGTTGGCCAGGCTTGAGCTGCACATGATAAAGGCAGGCAGGAAATCACACATCTGAAGTGCAGTTGGTAACTAAAATTTGTATTTAGGTGGAGGTTTCAGCCATCTGCATGATGTACGTTTAGTATTTAGGTTACGGTGATGGGTCATCAGGACGCAGCTGTGAGTCATTCATCATTTGCTAAGAATACAAAGAATAGTTTATCTGTAATGCCTTAACCCATACCCTCAGGAGTAATGTATATGTTAATAGGTTACGTATATAGTCTGATAAGCTACTGCTGCTCATCTCTTAAGTAGAGTAAAATTTAGGCTTCCACCTACTCCCTTCAAGAGGTTAGTTTGTTAACTTGATAAACAATAAAATACGAATAGAGGATGGTTTTTTGGTTTTTTTTTTACATGAAAAATGTATTCTGTGTTGATGTCCTTCTGCAGCATCTGCCATGTTGGTGTCTGGCCATTTTGTGTAGGCTGCAAAGGCCTGGGTTCCCCCTGAATGGTCACTTACGCCTGCAGACCCTGGCTGAAAGCAGCCGGCACAGAAGCACTCTGCATTCTGTTCTTTTTTTTCCCTCCAGTGACTGAACAGAACATCAGTGTTTTTTATTACTAGTGATGGTGGTGAAGGCTGAAAAGCAAAACATTTTTTTCTGTGGGGCTGCATTTTTATTACCTTCAGAGGCTGGCTTAATTGTTAGGGTTCTGTTTTACCTACGAATAAGCCCAGTGTGACCCTGATTGTAGCTGTGTGCTAGATAAATTTAATGTTTGTTTTTTTTTTTTTTTTTTAATAGCAAAATAGATTGAACTAACATACATGCAAAATTGCCACATTTAAAAGTGAAGAGGGTTTAGAAATTGGCAATCAGGATTTGCATAATGGAAATAAATGTGTGCATTCCCCAGCCTTTGCCAGATGTTGTGATGTGCCAGAAAGCAGTCAGTGTTAATTTCCTCTGAACAACACCAAATTGAGAAAAGAGCAGTGCATTTTCAGATGTCTTTTAATGCACGGAAGTCAGCTGGGCTTGCCTTTGCTGTGAACTAATTCCGAGTTGTACACTTTCTGGAACAACTTGATACTTGGGTACATGCTAGTCTTGTTTTTCCTTTTCTGTCTTTATGTTCACACAGTCATTACTAGACACTTAGGAGTAATGAATCACAGAGTGATTGAGTGAGCTCTGCAGTGTGTCTCATCATTCTGCATCTTCCAGTCTTCCAAGCTCCTTCTGGCAGTTCATGGTCCATAGCAATGATGCTAAGAACTGCACTAACCAGGTTCTCTTAAGTTGTGGTTGTACCCAGTCTAAATAGGACCCAAAGAAAAAACAATTGTTGCTTTAACTTCAGAGAATGCATTGATGATTACATTATAGAATAATATCCCCAGGTTAATACAGCGCTAATCTCAGATCTTCCCAAAACCAGAGTACTGTGCGTGCCTTCAGAAAATCTGGAAGTGTTCTTTTCCACAGCCACTGCAAAACCCAGATCATGTAGTGTTTCACCCTGACTAGACCGATGTGAACTTGAGGACATCCAGTTCTGCACAGTCCGTGGGCTGTGAGAATATACATGGGATTTTCTTGAGTGGGAGGCTGGAGGCTGGAATGTCTTTGGAATATCTTTGTGTGAGGTTGAGTTTTGTAATATCACAACTGTTCAAAGCTGCCTGAGGTTTCTTGCTGTTACTCAACAGCCCTGAAGGAGCAATGACTTTGGGGGCAGAGTGCAGGTGGAGCGATGTGAGGTGCAGAAGGGCCATTTATCGTATGAGCCTCTTAATACTTCATAAATTATTCAGATGTGGAGGAGACTGCCTGGACATGTGGAGTAGCCAGTCTCTCCTTTGTTTCTGTCAGCAAATTGTTACTAAATACTAATGGTGCATTTTGAATCTGTTTTTGTATTTGTTGATTAAAATGAAAACTTAACAAACATGGCAACTCCCTTTTTCATATCCATCTACCCACAGTTGCCTTTCACAACATCCTACTTTGCTTGCAGAATGTTGTTTTTTTTTGTCTTTGGTGGGTGTTAAGCGCTGTGTTTCTTTGTGTATTGTTATTTTGTTGTACATTTCTTACAATGCGGAAGCTACGAGCTTTCAGCATAAAACATAAACTATGAAGCTAAATTAGTGTATGTGAAATAGAGCATGTAAAATGCTCTGTAATGGTGGAGAATGGGAATACCAGCTCTGTGCCTCCCCTGTGTACTACCCCTTATGCCAAAGAGTCATGTTCAGTGTTAGAAATGGCTTATTTTTGCAGTTTGGGAGTATCGAGATAATACTAGTTGCTTGATAAATTTTGCTAAGTGCTTCCTAAGAATTCACCTGCTCTCACGAACGGGTTGATTATTTTGTTGATTTGGTCTGTAAATAGGCGATATCAGCATATCACATGCAGTAAGGGAGTTAATTTTGGAATTAAAAGATCACTTAAAGAGTTCAGGATTTTTAAAGAAATCTTATTACCACTTCACTGCTTAGCCACGGAGAGGTTCCAACTCTGAATTTTGACTTGACTCGTGTTTTCAGAGGTAGGTAGAGACTGTCTCCGCTTCTTGAGATAGGGTGTTCTCCACCATGACAGGCTGTGTGTTTGCACAGGTGCTGTGCGGGTTTTACCTTAATTTAATGCAGCATTTCAGTTTGGCAAAAATGAAGCAGTAAGGCTGATGAAAAGATACTTGGCAAAGCTGTCATTAAATGACCAATTAAGGGCATACAGCGTTTGAAGCTAACAAAGCATTTAATCCACCGTGCGCTGATTCATTGTTGTTACATCTCTGTGTGCAGCTGTGTACAGTTGCCTTGATACGCATATAAATAAGTTATTGTAAAATTATCCCCCTTCATGGCATAGAAAGCAGTACTGTAGTACGTTGGTTGAGAGGGAAAACTAATCACCCTGTTGTTTTTATTTTTGGCAGAGATGAAAGAAGAGGATCTTACGAATATGCCCCTGATCGTACTTACTACGAGACTGTTAGGACTCCCGGGACATATCCTGAAGATCCTCGACGAGAATACCCAGCTCGAGGCAGAGAATTTTATGCAGAATGGGATCCCTACCAAGGAGACTACTACGACCCACGATACTATGATGACCCACGCGAGTACAGGGATTACAGAGGCGATCCATATGAGCAGGACATAAGGGAGTACAGTTACAGGCAACGGGAGAGGGAGAGGGAGAGGGAACGGTTTGAATCTGATCGTGACAGAGATCACGAGAGGAGACCGATTGAGCGTAGCCAGAGTCCAACGCACTCCAGGCGTCCGCAGAGTCCTGGAGCATCTCCCTCACAATCAGAAAGGCTGCAGAGCGATTCAGAAAGGAGGATCTACAGCAGATCATCAGATCGCAGTGGAAGCTGCAGCTCTCTGTCTCCTCCACGATACGACAAGCTTGACAAAGCCCGCGTAGAACGCTACGCAAAAAACGAAAAAACAGAGAAGGAGCGAGCTTTCGACCAGGAGAGAGTTGACAAAGACAAACGCTTGGTGAGAAAGGAAAAGCCAGAAAAACTAGAAAAGGAGAAAACTGATAAGCAAAAACGAAAAGCAAAACTCCATTCTCCCAGCTCTCAGTCTTCTGAAACAGATCAAGAGAACGAGAGAGAGCCTAGCCCTGAAAAATTAAAGGGTAATAGTAAACAAAGTAAAGAGAGAGGTGACAAAGAAGGGACAGCTAAAAATCGCCTAGAACTAATGCCCTGTGTCGTGTTGACCCGAGTAAAAGAAAAGGAAGGAAAAGTTATTGATCAGCCTGCTTTGGAGAAACTGAGAGCAAAGCTTGACAATGACACTATGAAGTCCCCACTTCTTGAGCAAAAAACACAGACATCTCAAGCTGAGCAAACAAAGTCTGATCAGTCTAAACTGGAACCTGTCAGAACCAAGGTACAAAAAGAGAAAGCCCTTGCCAGTCATGTAGAAGTGGTTGATAAGGAGGGAAAACTGAAACCCAAAAAGCACTTGAAGACAGAGCAACCTTCCGAGGGGGCAAATGCAGTGGATTTAGACAAGCTGGAGGCTCGTAAAAGGCGTTTTGCCGATGCAAATCTGAAGCCTGACAGGCAAAAACTGGAAGCGAAAAGAAGCAGCCAAGATGAGGAGGAGACACGCATGGCTTTGAAAAAGCAACTTGATACAACAGCTTCATCTAGAGAAGCGACAATGCTAAGGGAAGGAGAATTAGAGAGAAAACCCCCAAGGAAGGAGATGCTTAAAAGGGAATCTAAAAAAATGAAACTGGAAAGACTTATTCCTGTTACTAGTCCCAAAGAAATTCAGGAGGCTCTTAACGTTGGTGGGATTGGCATGCGTCCCACTCTAGATCTGCAGGCGAGGCTGATTGAGGCAGCTGATGAGCCAGTAGAAGTTCAAGAACTCCCTTCTAAAAAATTGAATCCGGTGAAACCCCAGCATAAACAAGCACAGCTACTAGATGAACAAGGAACAGAGAGAGAGGACGCAAGGAAGAATTACGCTGGTCTTCCTGAAGACATACCTGACCATAAGCTTGGCCAAGAGAAACCTCAGTCAACTGATACAGAGGAGAAAATTGGCATTGACATTGACCACACACAAAGTTACAGGAAACAAATGGAGCAAAGTCGCAGGTTAAAACAGCAGCTGGAAATGGAGATAGCAAAATCTGAGAAGTTCGGCAGTCCAAAGAAAGATGTAGATGAGTATGAAAGACGGAGCTTGGTCCATGAGGTGGGAAAACCTCCGCAAGATGTCACCGATGACTCTCCACCAAGTAAAAGGAAAAAGACTGACCAATTTGACTTTGAGATTAGCACTAAAAGAGAAAGAAACTACAGAAGTTCTCGTCAGGTGAGTGAAGACTCTGAGAGGACATCTTGTTCACCTAGCATCAGACAATTCCCTTTCCATGAAGATGACGACACGCTAGATTCTCCGAGGCTAATGCCATTAAAGGAAACCAAAGAGTCACCTAAAATAGAAGAAAAGGGTCTTTCATACTCCAATATGACTGTGAGGGAGGATTCTTTGAAATTTAATCCTTATGATTCCAGCAGGAGGGAGCAGATGGCAGAAATGGCTAAAATAAAACTATCTGTCCTGAGCTCTGAAGATGACTCAAGTAGATGGGAAACACAAGTGAAACAGGAGCCTGGTAGAGTTGATATTAGCTTTCCAAGCAGCATTGTCAAAAGAGACAGCATACGCAAGCGGTCTGTGCGAGATCTGGAACCAGGGGAGGTGCCTTCAGATTCAGACGATGACAGTGAAAACAAGCCCCATTCTCCAAAAGCCTCGTCTTTGTTAGAGAGTTCCAGATTATCTTTTTTATTAAGGGACAGAGAAGAGAAGTTTCGTGAAAGAGAGGAAAGACTGTCAAGTTCTCTAGAAAGAAACAAATTTTACTCTTTCGCATTGGACAAGACAATCACACCGGACACAAAGGCCTTGCTTGAAAGAGCTAAATCACTCTCTTCCTCCAGAGAAGAAAACTGGTCCTTTCTAGACTGGGATTCAAGATTTGCTAGTTTTAGAAATAATAAAGACAAAGAGAAAGTCGACTCTGCTCCGAGACCTATTCCATCTTGGTATATGAAAAAGAAAAAAATCAGGACTGATTCAGAAGGTGGAAAACTGGATGATAAAAAAGAAGATCATAAAGAAGAAGAACAAGAGAGACAGGAACTGTTTGCTTCTCGTTTTTTGCATAGCTCAATCTTTGAACAGGACTCTAAGCGCCTGCAGCATTTAGAGAGAAAAGATGATGATCTTGACTTCATTTCTGGTAGATTGTATGGGAGACAATCTTCCTCTGATGGGACTAACAGTGCAGCTGATTTGGTGCAAGAACCAGTTGTTCTTTTCCACAGTAGATTTATTGAACTAACGCGAATGCAGCAAAAAGAAAAGGAGAAAGACCAGAAACCCAAAGAAGTGGAAAAACAGGAAGATAAAGAGAATCGGCCCAAAACACCAGAAACAGTTCCTGATAGTAAAGAACCAGAACATAAAACTTCCTCAGTGGTTGGTCCTTCCTCAGTCGCTGCCTTGCAGCAGGATCCAGCACCAGTTGCTTCTGAGAAGGTAGCCAACGAAAAAATAGTAGTGGAAACAGCTTCTGTAAAAGAAGAAAAACCATCTGAGCCTACTTCTACAGCAGAAGAACAAAAACCTTTTCCTGAGCTTGCTGCTCCTGTCAAAATTGAACCACCTGAGCAAACTGAACCTCCGCCAGTCATCGAAGCTAGTAAAGAAGTTGTTCCTACAACTCTGGCACCGGAGGAAGATGCTGTAGCAACAGAGCATCCTTCATACTTGGATACCAAGCCTCCTACTCCTGGAGCTTCGTTTTCCCCAGGAGACATCAGTGTAGATCCAGAACCTGAAGTTGCCCAGTCGGTTCCACCTCCACCTAAGCTAGTTCAGAAGTCTGATGAGGCTGCTGAACCTAAGGAAGAAAATCCTCTGCCTTCTGCCAATACTGACGCTAGTGTGAGTCAGAAGGTGGAGGCAGCTGTTGAGGTGCTGCCTCCCGTTTCTGACAATGATATGGAAGTTGAACCTCCAGTTGTTGTAAAAGATAAAAAGTCTTACAAGAGTAAACGCTCCAAGACTCCTGTGCAAGCAGCCGCAGCTAGCGTCACAGAAAAGCCCGTCACGAGGAAGAGCGAAAGAATTGACCGTGAAAAACTCAAAAGGTCAAGCTCTCCTCGTGGGGAAACGCAGAAGCTTTCTGAATTGAAAGTGGAAGCAGAGAAAGTTTCAAGGAATGCTGCTAAATCCCCTAGTTCTGCTGCAGAGCCAGAAAACGTGGAGCCGAGCTTGCCCATAGGCCGAACAAGGCGCAGAAACGTACGGTCAGTCTATGCCACCACAGGAGACAATGAAGGCCCATCTCCTGTGAAGGACTCTGTAGAGGTCACTAGATCCACCAGGAAGAGAGGGGAAAAGGAACCGCAGGAAACGGTGACAACCGTTCCTACAACCCCAAGAAGAGGAAGACCTCCAAAAACCCGCCGTAAGCCGGAGGAGGACATCTCTCCGATAAAGACAGAACCGGTGCAACAAGAGGCGGAGGAGACTGAAACGAAAGAAGCTGTGGAAGCTCCAAAGCCTGTGGAGGGCTGGAGGTCTCCTAGATCCCAGAAGCTGACACACAGTCACTCATCGGCTGCCACCAGCCAGCAGGGGAAGAAAGGGAAGACCGAACCGAAAGCCGATATCTCGGCTGAATCTGAAGATGCTGCTGAAAGGAGCGGTCAGGAATCGAGTGTTAGTGACAATAGCAATAAAGCAAAAACAACTGAGAAAGAACTGACAGCAAGCGAACAGAAACGTGATAGGAAAGAACTGGATGCAGAGAAAAACCAGCTAGAAATCCCCACAGTTGAGATCATTGAGAAGAAGCCAATGCCAGAAAAGGTTACGAAATCCAAAAGGGGAAGGTATAAAAATACCAAAACTGTTGTAGATAAAGCATCCGTGTGTCTCAAAAATGTAGAAATACGCCTCAACGTTGATGAAGTCAAGGGCGCCTTGCGGCCAGCTGAGGAAGAGTCAGAGCCCGTGGCGGTGTCACCGGCAAAAATCAAAAGCCCCCCAAAAGATGATATCCTGCCACCCCATTTTGCTAAGAACGAGGTAGAAGATTCATTCCAAGAAGCAGAAAAAGAGGTGATGCGGGAGCCAAAGCAATCCCCTGAAGCTGCCCAATTAGCAAAACAGATTGAGCTTGAGCAGGCTGTGGAGAATATTGCAAAACTCACTGAAACTCCTCCGTCAATTACTGCCTACAAAGAGCCGACGGCAGACGTGTCTGAAGTTCGTCAGGAGGAGGAAGGAGATAAACCCGCCCATCAGGCTAGTGAAACGGAGCTGGCAGCAGCTATCGGCTCCATCATCAATGATATTTCTGGGGAGACGGAAAGCTTCCCTGCACCCCCCACCTATCCCGCTGAATCAGAAGCAGAAATCCCGGCTGAGCCACTGGTATTACCGTCACCTCGGGAGGAAATGGAGCCCGAGACCGATCAGGCAGTGAACAACATCCTAGAAACAGAAGCTGCTGTCGAGCCCCCGGTGCAGCCGGTTCCCGGCTCTGCCCCGCTGGTGGTGGAGACGGAGAGCAAGGACACAGAAGTCAGCTTCAGCGAATCGTCAAACTCGGCACAAGAGGCCGAGACCCTACAGGAGGCTGAAGTCGCTCGGAAGGAAAAGGGCCGTCAGAAAACCACGCGGCAGAGACGCAAAAGGAGCACGGGCAGGAAGGGTGATGCCACTGAAGTCAACGCGTATGAGCCAGAGAGGGTGCAGAGCAAGTCTCCCCCCGCCAGTGAAGTAAAGGCAAAACCTGAAGAAGCCTCGAAGGAGGAAAAGCAACCTAAAGCTGCTGCTCAGGCATCAGTGGAGCCAAACACTTCAGACGCCAGCAAGGCTGCAGCCGTGGATGTTGCCATCACCGTGCCCGAGGCTGTCGCTGAGAGCAGCGCCTCTCCCAAAGCACCCGCGCCGGCTCCTCTGGAGCTGGCTGCCCCGCCGGTCCCTGTTGACGAAGGGAGTCAGAGTGCGTTCAAGATACGGTCGCCCATCGAGAATGCGCCCATCACGCCGCCGAGCGCCCCGAATGCAGCCGTACCCACCGTTCCTTCAGCAGCCGTGGCCAAGCTGCCCACCCCGGTGCCCACTGCTATCGTCCCCCTCCACTCCAGCGCTGCCAAGGTGCCGGAGTGGATCGTAAGGCACGAGGAGCCCCGTGCCCGTTCCACACCACCGCCCGCTCTTCCCCCTGACACAAAGGCTTCCGATATCGATACAAATTCGAGCACTTTGAGGAAGATCCTCATGGAGCCCAAATATGTCTCGGCAACGAGCATAACCTCCACGCACGTGACGACGACGCACGCTGAGCCGGTGAGCGCGCCCCGCTTGGAGGAGGCACCTCTCCACCCTGCCGTAGAGGCCATAAAACCAGTTTCGGAGGAGAAGCCAGCAGTTCCTGTCACTAACGCTTTGGACCCACCGGTGGCCGAAGCAGCAGTGTTTAGTGAAAAGGAAAAGATAAGTACTGTGATTGCTCCCAAAGCCACTTCGGTTATAAGCAGAATGCCCCACAGCGTTGACCTCGAGGAGGCTCCGAGGATCACCTTGGTGAAGCAAGCTCCCCAGACCCAGACGTGTCTTGTTAATGCCCCCTCACCAAAATTTAAACAGAGGTCAAGCACAAATGACAACAGTAGGTTTCATCCGGGATCGATGTCTATCATTGAGGATCGGCCTGTAGAGACTGGGTCCAGCCCAGGACTGCGGGTAAACACGTCAGAAGGTGTCGTGCTTCTGAGCTACTCGGGACAGAAGACGGAAGGCCCTCAGCGAATTAGTGCAAAGATCAGTCAGATTCCCCCAGCCAGTGCCGTCGACATCGAGTTTCAGCAGTCTGTATCCAAGTCTCAGATTAAACAGGAGCCTATTACTCCATCTCAGCCGACGCCAAAAGGCTCTCAGACCTCCACGGGTTATGGGACTGTTTCCACCCATTCTTCTTTGGTACTAGGAACGCAGCCGTACAATACGTCACCCGTGATCTCCTCTGTCAAACAAGAGCGCGCTACCTTGGAGAAGTCCGACTCGGCCCACCTTTCTGTCCAGCCTCCGGCCTCTCAGCCTGCCAAGGTCCTCACGCAGACTGTAAACACTCCACCCGTGCTGGTTCACAACCAGATGGTCGTGAACAAAAAACTGCCTGATCCGGCTGCTCTCAAAGTGGAGACCAAGACCCTGCAGCCCTCCAACCTGAGTCCCGGAGTCAGTCCTCACCACCCTTCCCTCTCTGGGAAGATGCATTCGGAAGCGAACCACGTCAGCTCGGGACCCAGCACCCCAACCGAGCGGGCTATTTCGCACTTGGGGGTCACCAAACAGGAGCCGCACTCGCCGCGTACGAGCGGGCACTCGCCGTCGCCGTTCCCACGGGCTTGCCATCCCGGCAGCACGTCGTCTCCGGCTTTGTCGAGCAGCACGCCGGTCATGCTGGCGCCGGGAATCCCTGTGCCTCAGTACATATCCAGCATGCACCCGGAGCAATCCGTCATCATGCCCCCACACAGCGTCACACAGACTGTATCCCTGGGCCACCTGTCCCAAGGAGAGGTGAGAATGAACACCCCTCCTCTCTCCGGTATTCCTTACGGCATACGCCCAGAAGCGCTCCACTCCCCCAGGGCTGCTCTGCAACCTCAGATAGAAATTAAACCTCAGCGATCCAGCACGCCCCAGCCAGCGCCGATACGAGACATAGTCATGCCCCCTCTGTCTTCTCAGCATCCCCCCGAGGAGGAGATGCACTACCACCACACCACGGTGTGCAGGGGGCCAGCCCCCGTCCAGCCCGACGTGCTGGTGATGCAGCCGGATTACCGCATGCACCCCACGGGCATCAGGCTGGACCAGTACAACGTCCCCCGGGACGTGAGGATGATCATGCACCCCCACATGGCCGCGGTGGGCGAGCACCACTCGGAAACCAGACAATCCCGAACACCCGAAGGGGCCGTGAAAACGCCCCCCGTCAGCAAGACCCCGCAGCCTGGGAAAGAGACGCCCAAGTCCTCCGAAGGCAAGATGGCCCACTCTCCTCACAGCGAGCCCCGGCTCCTCAGCGTCCCTTCCAGCAGCCAGCTCCCTGGGCTGCCGCTGACGCAGCCGGTGGTGGTACCTCACGGCGTACAGATCATGCACCCCGCGGGCAGCTCCTTTCACGACTACCGGTCTGTGTACGGCGACATGAGGAATTACCACACGGCAGCGCAGCTAGGGCATCCGCAGTTCCCGGGCGCGTCGCCCATCGGGCTGCCTTCCCGGAGCATGACCCCGTCTCAGGTGAGAAATGCGGCTGTTCCTTCTCCTCCTGCTGAAATCACAAACGTGAGCTCAGGGCAGCCCTGGTGCGTTTCTGCATGATGATAGGAGCTGAGCTGAGCTCTCTGTGGGTGCAGTCTCCCAGCCCAGTTTAAGTCTGTCCCCAAAAGCACTAGAGGACCCATTTTTGGTTTGAAAATAGGGGTTGGACTAAAGAAACATGTTTTGTTAAACATCCTAGGACTCAAACAGAAAGTGTGATGCTTGCCTGGGGGTTTCTAGAGGAAGAGGTGCTGGGGGGAGAACTGTCAGCATCAAGGTGGCGCGTGGGTCCGACAGGCTTCCTGGGATGGATGGCATGGTTGAGCACAGCCCTGCGGGTCGGGGCTGCAGAGCAGGGCCGGGGGGATGTGGTTCCAGCTCTCAGGTGCGAGCGAGGGCTGCTGGCCCGGGGAGGGGAGGCTGCCCCAGGCACTGCTGCAGCAGGGCAGGTGTGCGCAGTGGCGTGGAGATGGCTCACATGGCGTCCTGGCAGCCTTATCGGTGAACCAACAAGCTCCGATACGCCCGCAGCCTAAAACGTTTCCTTTGTCCCCCGCCGCCTCCTTCCCAGGGTCTCCCGGAGGGCGAGCACTCGCACCCCAGCCAGCCCGGACGCAGCAAGACTCCGCAGATCTCCCAGGACCCCAAGGGCCCGCCGGCAGCGGGGCCCGAACAGAGTCACCACCCCACTGTAAATAGGCATGCAGCACAGATAGACCCTCACGTCCACCTGCAGAGGGCACAAGCAGACACAGGCCAGACCTCCTACCCTTCGCCTGTTGCCATTTCGATGAAACAGGAGCTTCCGTCACCACACCAACCTCAGGCAGTGCCCAAGCAATCGCTGTTCATCCCGACGACGTCGGGCCCCGGGGCCCCACCAGGGCTGTCCCTCAACCGCCCCGAGCCCCAGTCCGCCCTGAAGCAGGATCCGTCTCCTCACCCTGTTTCGCAGAGACCTGTGGATATGGTTCAGCTTCTAACGGTAAGCATCGCTCCGTCGTCTCCTCCTGGCCAAGGAGCCTTGTGCTCTTTGCTCGATGTCGGGAGAGAAATAATCAGTGAGGTTCTGCCAAGCTCCCCTCTGTGTGGCATCAAAATTTGACATCTCTTGCATCAGATGCTTCAGATGTGGAGCATGCGCTTACCTGTCTGCTCCCCGTCTGCTTCCCGACAGGCTGTTCCTGTCTCCGGTGAATTCTTAGCCCTGTTCACATTTACATGGCATTTACTGGAGCCTCAACGCGCCATTAACGCCGTGCTGAACGGCGTGAGAGCAGCTTGTGCTTCTCTCACTCTGGTTTCAAACAGCCTGCAGGCTGAGGCAGGCAGTGCTGCACCATTTTTACAGTCAGCTGCTCCTGGGAAGGTGATGAAAAGAAAGAGCGATGGTGTATTTTATTTAAAGAAAAAGACACCCTCCCAAAGGCTAGAAACAGGAAGACGGAGAGGAGGGAGATGGCTTAGGAACAGGCATGTCCGAGAGCGCTGACCAGGAGCCCAGAGTCGTGTTCAGCACCACATATTTCCTGTGTAACCTTGAGCAACTCTCCTGGTGCTGCTGTTTCCAAATTCTCCATTTGTAAAAGAGAAAATAACATTTGGTAAGGGCCCTGCTCTGACTCGCGCTGTGTGGGAGGCTGACATCGCTTGTGAAAGACTGGGAAGTGCTCTGATGTTACGATGAAGGGAGCCACCCAGGCATCGCGGCCAGCTGCAAGTAAAAGGACTGAGTTACTGATTTAGCAGGACCTAACCCAAGCCTGGACTGGCGCGTACGAAGGGCGATAAGATGTTCCATCAGTGCCAAGTGCTTAGAACAAAGCAGTGGTGTCTTAATTGCCTGTGAAAGTATTAGAGGCAAACGAGCAGCTCAGATGGGGTTTCCGTCACAATTAAGATCCCTCTTGAACAGAGGAAGGCGCTTCTTGTGAGTTCCTTTTGTTCGTTGCTGCTAAGATTTCTTCTCCCTCTCTCTGCAGAAATACCCAATTGTGTGGCAGGGCCTTCTGGCGCTAAAAAACGACACGGCTGCTGTCCAGCTCCACTTCGTCTCTGGGAACAACGTCCTGGCGCACCGCTCCCTGCCCGCGCCGGAGGGAGGCCCTCCGCTGAGGATCGCGCAGCGCATGCGCCTGGAGGCGTCGCAGCTGGAGGGCGTCGCGCGCAGGATGATGGTACGGGGCGGGCGGCGGGGCTGGGGGCGGGCGAGGCTGCCTGCTCGGGAAGAGAAACCTGGCAAAACCCCACCGCTACTCCCTTTTTTACTCAGTTCGTGCTGCTTTGGGATCCTGGTAATAGCTGTGTGCTTCCTTTGGCCCTGGGTGTAGTGCAGATTGCGGGTGGTCACCCTGCGTTCAGGTGAGAGAAAAGAGTCGGGAAACTGCACCTTTGAAAAGTCACCCGTCCCTCAGCCACGGAACAAACGCTGCTGGCTCTGACCTGGCGGAGTGGCGTGGAAGGTGGGAGCCACGGAAGCGAGTCGTTTCGGTCCCATTTGCCACCTCCCAGCTGGCCGGGCTGTCAGCACATCTTTCGCAACACCCGCACTAACTTCGAAGGAGTTCAAAGAGGGGATTTTCCACCAAGGGCTTACAGATAATGAATGTGTGTCAGGAATGGGCCTGTTCCAAGCAAACATTTGACTTAATTGCTGTATTTTCTTTCCAGGTGGAGAGCGATTACTGTCTGTTACTGGCCTTGCCTTGCGGACGAGACCAGGAAGATGTAGTGAATCAGACTGAGTCACTTAAGGCTGCGTTCATCAGCTACCTGCAGGCTAAACAAGCTGCAGGAATCATCAACGTTCCCAACCCTGGCTCTAATCAGGTATTGGCAAGGAAAGTGGTGAAACTTTGTGGGTAAACTAAATCGAAGTCATGCATAGGTAGTGGGACCTGCAGCCTTCCCCCCCAGGCCTTTACGCGAGGTTGTAGTTAGGGTGCCTTGTTTTATCACTGAAACAAACCCTCCGCATTTACCAGGCTTGTTACATCACTAGTCAAAATGCAGTGCAGCACACCGATACAATTACTGAATGCAAACCACAAAACAACAACAAAAGAACTGTTTTCATTCTTTGCAGCCCTACGTCTTCGGCTGCAAAGAAAACAAAACCTTTTTCCAGCTTTTTTTGTGTTGAAAGTAGAGCCCTCGCTTCTTCCTTGCATAAATACCAGAACACCTGGTGTTTTCTTGCTTGTCACTGCGTAACGACAAAATGTTTGGGTTTGCTAATTTGGAGCATTTATTCCAGATGTGTTGCTTCAATGAATCAATTTAATCTGTTCTGGGTAAACAGCCCCTCAGACTAAGTGGTCAGTGCTCAGAGCAACCACTGAAACATAAGCTTGTAATGATAAAAAGTGGGAATTTTCTGTGCTTCATGGTGAAGTCAGCCAGCTATTATGGCCCTGTTGTGGAGAAATTCCCAGCCTTGGGAACCACACCTGCCTCACTCAACAGCTTCTCCTTTTTAATACATGTGCCCTGTTTTATGGTGCTTTCAGAGCACCAGAAGTCATCTGAGTGTTCAATTTAAAGCATTTTAGGCCAGCACGGCTGGTATTTGTGTGCTTACGTAAGCTGTAACTTCCCTCTTTTCAAAACAAGAAGGGGCGTGGAATCTCAGGCCTCACTCCGTCCCTTGGCTTGCTTTGCTAGAATCACGTGCAACCTTTAAAATCCAGGCGAAGATGTCCAGCAGAGGGGGAGAGCGGAGGCTGCCTTTTTGCAAACCTTTAGCTGAATTTCTGCCTTGCCCCACTCTCACCTGCTACCCTTCGGGTCGTGCCGCGCCGCAGCCGGACGGGTGGGCTCCCTGCTTTGTTTCTCACCCGCGTCTCCTCTCTCCCCTTGCAGCCTGCCTACGTTCTGCAGATCTTCCCACCCTGTGAGTTCTCGGAAAGCCACCTGTCCCGCCTAGCCCCCGACCTCCTCGCCAGCATCTCGAACATCTCTCCTCACCTTATGATTGTCATCGCGTCGGTATGAGCTGTTTACTGGTTACTGACTTTTCCAAGGCCCTGCAGCAAAAAAAAAAAAAAAAAAAAAAAAAACACAAAAAAACACAAAAAACACCACAAAAAAAAAA